>CAWUFW010007345.1:600000-1021153 GCA_963921515.1 Calotriton arnoldi | reverse complement strand
ACGTACTTCGTTCAGTTACGTATTGCTGAGAATTAGGTGCAGGGGTGGTGTTTCAGGGTTTAGGGCAGTGCAGTGGCGCTCGGGCAGTGTAGGGGTCGTGCTGGGGGTGGTGTTTCAGGGTTTAGGGCAGTGCAGTGGTGTTCGGGCAGTGTAGGGTGTCGTGCTGGGGTGGTGTTTCAGGGTTTTGGGCAGTGCAGTGGTGTTCGGGCAGTGTAGGTGGTCTTGCTGGGGCTGGTGTTTCCGGGTTTAGTGCAGTGGTGTTCGGGCAGTGTAGGGGTTCGTGCTGGGGCTGGTGTTTCAGGGTTTAGGGCAGTGCAGTGGTGTTCGGGCAGTGTAGGGGGTCATGCTGGGGCTGGTGTTTCAGTGTTTTGGGCAGAGCAGTGGTGTTCGGGCAGTGTAGGGGGTCGTGCTGGGGGTGGTGTTTCAGGGTTTAGGGCAGTGCAGTGGTGTTCGAGGAGTGTAGGCGGTCTTGCTGGGGGTGGTGTTTCAGGGTTTAGGGCAGTGGTGTTCGGGCAGTGTAGGGGTCCTGCTGGGGGTGATGTTTCAGGGTTTAGGGCACTGCAGTGGTGTTCGGGCAGTGTAGGGGGTCTTGCTGGGGGCAGTGTTTCAGGGTTTAGGGCAGAGCAATGGTGTTCAGGCAGTGTAGGGGGTTGTGTTGGAGGTGGTGTTTCAGGCTTTAGGGCAGTGCAGTGGTATTCGGGCAGTGTAGGGGTCTTGGTGGGTGTAGTGTTTCAGGGTTTAGGGCAGTGGTGTTCAGGCAGTGGAGGGGGTCGTGCTGGGGGTGGTGTTTCAGGGTTTAGGGCAGTGCAATGGTGTTCGGGCAGTGTAGGGGGTCGTGCAGGGGCTGGTGTTTCAGGGTTTAGGGCAGTGCAGTGGTGTTCGGGCAGTGTAGGGGTCGTGCTGGGGGTGGTGTTTCAGGGTTTAGGGCAGTGCAGTGGTGTTTGGGCAGTGTAGGGGGTCGTGCTGGGGGTGGTGTTTCTGGGTTTAGGGCAGTGTAGTGGTGTTCGGGCAGTGTAGGGGGTCGTGCAGGGGGTGGTGAGTCAGGGTTTAGGGCAGTGCAGTGGTGTTCGGGCAGTGTAGGGGGTCATGCTGGGGTAGAGTTTTAGGGTTTAGGGCAGTGCAGTGGTATTCGGGCAGTATAGGGGGTCGTGCAGGGGGGTGGTGTTTCAGGGTTTAGGGCAGTGCAGTGGCGCTCGGGCAGTGTAGGGGTCGTGCTGGGGGTGGTGTTTCAGGGTTTAGGCCAGTGCAGTGGTGTTCGGGCAGTGTAGGGTGTCGTGCTGGGGTGGTGTTTCAGGGTTTTGGGTAGTGCAGTGGTGTTCGGGCAGTGTAGGTGGTCTTGCTGGGGCTGGTGTTTCCGGGTTTAGTGCAGTGGTGTTCGGGCAGTGTAGGGGGTCTTGCTGGGGGTGGTGTTTCAGTGTTTAGGGCAGTGCAATGGTGTTCGCGCAGTGTGGGGGTTTTGCTGGGGCTGATGTTTCAGCGTTAAGGGCAGCGCAGTGGTGTTCGGGCAGTGTAGGGGGTCTTCCTGGGGGTGGTGTTTCAGGGTTTAGGGCAGTGCAGTGGTGTTCGGGCAGTGTAGGGGGTCTTGCTGGGGCTGGTGTTTCAGGGTTTAGGGTAGTGCAGTGGTGTTCGGGCAGTTATGGGGTCGTGCTGGGGCTGGTGTTTGAGGGTTTAGGGCAGTGCAGTGGTGTTTGGGCAGTGTAGGGGGTTGTGCTGGGGCTGGTGTTTCAGGGTTTAGGGCAGTGCAGTGGTTTTCAGGCAGTGTAGGCGGTCGTGCTGGGTGTGGTGTTTCAGGGTTTAGGGCAGTGCAGTGGTGTTCGGGCAGTGTAGGGGTCGTGCTGGGGGTGGTGTTTCAGGGTTTAGGGCAGTGCAGTGGTGTTCGGGCAGTGTAGGGGGTCGTGCTGGGGCTGGTGTTTCAGGGTTTTGGGCAGAGCAGTGGTGTTCGGGCAGTGTAGGGTGGTCGTGCTGGGGGTGGTGTTTTAGGGTTTAGGGCACTGCAGTGTTGTTCGGGCAGTGTAGGGGGTCTTGCTGGGGGTGGTGTTTCAGGGTTTAGGGCAGTGGTGTTCGGGCAGTGTAGGGGGTCTTGCTGGGGGTGATGTTTCAGGGTTTAGGGCAGTGCAGTTGTGTTCGGGCAGTGTAGGGGGTCTTGCTGGGGGTAGTGTTTCAGGGTTTAGGGCAGTGCAGTAGTGTTCGTGCAGTGTAGGGGGTCATGCTGGGGGCGGTGTTTCAGGGTTTAGGGCAGTGCAGTAGTGTTCGGGCAGTGTAGGGGGTCGTGCAGGAGTGGTGTTTCAGGGTTTAGGGCAGTGCAATGGTGTTCGGGCAGTGTAGGGGGTCGTGCTGGGGTAGAGTTTTAGGGTTTAGGGCAGTGCAGTGGTAATTCGGGCAGTATAGGGGGTCGTGCAGGGGGGTGGTGTTTCAGGGTTTAGGGCAGTGCAGTGGCGCTCGGGCAGTGTAGGGGTCGTGCTGGGGGTGGTGTTTCAGGGTTTAGGGCAGTGCAGTGGTGTTCGGGCAGTGTAGGGTGTCGTGCTGGGGTGGTGTTTCAGGGTGTTGGGCAGTGCAGTGGTGTTCGGGCAGTGTAGGTGGTCTTGCTGGGGGTGGTGTTTCCGGGTTTAGGTGCAGTGGTGTTCGGGCAGTGTAGGGGGTCTTGCTGGGGGTGGTGTTTCAGTGTTTAGGGCAGTGCAATGGTGTTCGCGCAGTGTAGGGGGTTTTGCTGGGGCTGATGTTTCAGCGTTTAGGGCAGCGCAGTGGTGTTCGGGCAGTGAAGGGGGTCTTGCTGGGGGTGGTGTTTCAGGGTTTAGGGCACTGCAGTGGTGTTCGGGCAGTGTAGGGGGTCTTGCTGGGGGCAGTGTTTCAGGGTTTAGGGCAGAGCAATGGTGTTCAGGCAGTGTAGGGGGTTGTGTTGGAGGTGGTGTTTCAGGCTTTAGGGCAGTGCAGTGGTATTCGGGCAGTGTAGGGGGTCTTGCTGGGGGTAGTGTTTCAGGGTTTAGGGCAGTGGTGTTCAGGCAGTGTAGGGGGTCGTGCTGGGGGTGGTGTTTCAGGGTTTAGGGCAGTGCAATGGTGTTCGGGCAGTGTAGGGGGTCGTGCAGGGGCTGGTGTTTCAGGGTTTAGGGCAGTGCAGTGGTGTTCGGGCAGTATAGGGGGTCTTGATGGGAGTGGTGTTTCAGTGTTTAGGGCAGTGCAATGGTGTTTGCGCAGTGTAGGGGGTTTTGCTGGGGCTGATGTTTCAGCGTTTAGGGCAGCGCAGTGGTGTTCGGGCAGTGTAGGGGGTCTTGCTGGGGGTGGTGTTTCAGGGTTTAGGGCAGTGCAGTGGTGTTCGGGCAGTGTAGGGGGTCTTGCTGGGGCTGGTGTTTCAGGGTTTAGGGTAGTGCAGTGGTGTTCGGGCAGTTAGGGGGTCGTGCTGGGGCTGGTGTTTGAGGGTTTAGGGCAGTGCAGTGGTGTTCGGGCATTGTAGGGGGTCGTGCTGGGGCTGGTGTTTCAGGGTTTAGGGCAGTGCAGTGGTTTTCAGGCAGTGTAGGCGGTCGTGCTGGGTGTGGTGTTTCAGGGTTCAGGGCAGTGCAGTGGTGTTCGGGCAGTGTAGGGGGTCGTGCTGGTGTGGTGTTTCAGGGTTTAGGGCAGTGCAGTGGTGTTCGGGCAGTGTAGGGGGTCGTGCTGGGGCTGGTGTTTCAGGGTTTTGGGCAGAGCAGTGGTGTTCGGGCAGTGTAGGGTGTCGTGCTGGGGGTGGTGTTTTAGGGTTTAGGGCACTGCAGTGTTGTTCGGGCAGTGTAGGGGGTCTTGCTGGGGGTGGTGTTTCAGGGTTTAGGGCAGTGGTGTTCGGGCAGTGTAGGGGGTCTTGCTGGGGGTGATGTTTCAGGGTTTAGGGCAGTGCAGTGGTGTTCGGGCAGTGTAGGGGTCTTGCTGGGGGTAGTGTTTCAGGGTTTAGGGCAGTGCAGTAGTGTTCGTGCAGTGTAGGGGGTCATGCTGGGGGCAGTGTTTCAGGGTTTAGGGCAGTGCAGTAGTGTTCGGGCAGTGTAGGGGGTCGTACAGGGGGTGGTGTTTCAGGGTTTAGGGCAGTGCAATGGTGTTCGGGCAGTGTAGGGGGTCGTGCTGGGGGTGGTCTTTCAGGGTTTAGGGCAGTGCAGTGGTGTTCGGGCAGTGTAGTGGGTCATGCAGGGGGTGGTGTTTTTAGGGTTTAGGGCAGTGCAGTGGTGTTCGGGCAATGTAGGGGGTCGTGCTGGGGCTGGTGTTTCAGGGTTTAGGGCAGTGCAGTGGTGTTCAGGCAGTGTAGGGGGTCTTGCTGGGGGTGGTGTTTCAGGGTTTAGGGCAGTGGTGTTCGGGCAGTGTAGGGGGTCTTGCTGGGGGTGATGTTTCAGAGTTTAGGGCAGTGCAGGGGTGTTCGTGCAGTGTAGGGGGTCGTGCTGGGGATGGTGTTTCAGGGTTTAGGCCAGTGCAGTAGTGTTCGGGCAGAGTAGGGGGTCGTGCAGGGGGAATGGTGTTTCAGGGTTTAGGGCAGTGCAGTGGTGTTCGGGCAGTGTAGTGGGTCATGCAGGGGTGGTGTTTCAGGGTTTAGGGCAGTGCAGTGGTGCTCAGGCAGTGTAGGGGGTCGTGCTGGGGGTGGTGTTTATGGGTTTAGGGTAGTGCAGTGGTGTTAGGGCAGTGTAGGGGGTCGTGCTGGGGCTGGTGTTTCAGGGTTTAGGGCAGTGCAGTGGTGTTCGGGCAGTGTAGGGGGTCATGCTGGGGCTGGTGTTTTAGGGTTTAGGGCAGTGCAGTGGTGTTCGGGCAGTGTAGGGGGTCTTGCTGGGGGTAGTTTTTCAGGGTTTAGGGCAGTGCAGTGGTGTTCGTGCAGTGTAGGGGGTCGTGCTGGGGATGGTGTTTCATGGTTTAGGGCAGTGCAGTAGTGTTCAGGCAGTGTAGGGGGTCGTGCTGGGGCTGGTGTTTCAGGGTTTAGGGCAGTGCAGGCAGTGGTGCTCGGGCAGTGTAGGGGGTCGTGCTGGGGGTGGTGTTTCTGGGTTTAGGGTAGTGCAGAGGTGTTCGGGCAGTGTAGGGGTTCGTGCTGGGGCTGGTGTTTCAGGGTTTAGGGCAGTGCAGTGGTGTTCGGGCAGTGTAGGGGGTCATGCTGGGGCTGGTGTTTCAGTGTTTTGGGCAGAGCAGTGGTATTGGGCAGTGTAGGGGGTCGTGCTGGGGTGGTGTTTCAGGGTTTAGGGCAGTGCAGTGGTGTTCGAGCAGTGTAGGGGGTCGTGCTGGGGGTGGTGTTTCAGTGTTTTGGGCAGAGCAGTGGTATTGGGCAGTGTAGGGGGTCGTGCTGGGGGTGGTGTTTCAGGGTTTAGGGCAGTGCAGTGGTCTTCGAGCAGTGTAGGGGGTCGTGCTGGGGGTGGTGTTTCAGGGTTTAGGGCAGTGGTGTTCGGGCAGTGTAGGGGGTCTTGCTGGGGGTGATGTTTCAGGGTTTAGGGCAGTGCAGTGGTGTTCGGGCAGTGTAGGGGGTCTTGCTGGGGGCAGTGTTTCAGGGTTTAGGGCAGAGCAATGGTGTTCAGGCAGTGTAGGGGGTTGTGTTGGAGGTGGTGTTTCAGGCTTTAGGGCAGTGCAGTGGTATTCGGGCAGTGTAGGGGGTCTTGCTGGGGGTGGTGTTTCAGGGTTTAGGGCAGTGGTGTTCAGGCAGTGTAGGGGGTCGTGCTGGGGTGGTGTTTCAGGGTTTAGGGCAGTGCAGTGGTTTTCAGGCAGTGTAGGGGGTCATGCTGGGGGTGGTGTTTCAGGGTTTAGGGCAGTGCAGTGGTGTTTGGGCAGTGTAGGGGGTCGTGCTGGGTGTGGTGTTTCTGGGTTTAGGGCAGTGTAGTGGTGTTCGGGCAGTGTAGGGGGTCGTGCAGGGGGTGGTGAGTCAGGGTTTAGGGCAGTGCAGTGGTGTTCGGGCAGTGTAGGGGGTCATGCTGGGGGTAGAGTTTTAGGGTTTAGGGTAGTGCAGTGGTGTTCGGGCAGTGTAGGGGGTCGTGCAGGGGGTGGTGTTTCAGGGTTTAGGGCAGTGCAGTGGTGTTCGGGCAGTGTAGGGGTCGTGCTGGGGGTGGTGTTTCAGGGTTTAGGGCAGTGCAGTGGTGTTCGGGCAGTGTAGGGTGTCGTGCTGGGGGTGGTGTTTCAGGGTTTTGGGCAGTGCAGTGGTGTTCGGGCAGTGTAGGTGGTCTTGCTGGGGCTGGTGTTTCCGGGTTTAGTGCAGTGGTGTTCGGGCAGTGTAGGGGATCTTGCTGGGGGTGGTGTTTCAGGGTTTAGGGCAGTGCAATGGTGTTCGCGCAGTGTAGGGGGTCTTGCTGGGGCTGATGTTTCAGCGTTTAGGGCAGCGCAGTGGTGTTCGGGCAGTGTAGGGGGTCTTGCTGGGGGTGGTGTTTCAGTGTTTAGGGCAGTGCAGTGGTGTTCGGGCAGTGTAGGGGGTCTTGCTGGGGCTGGTGTTTCAGGGTTTAGGGCAGTGCAGTGGTGTTCGGGCAGTGTAGGGGGTCTTGCTGGGGGTGATGTTTCAGGGTTAAGGGCACTGCAGTGGTGTTCGGGCAGTGTAGGGGGTCTTGCTGGGGGCAGTGTTTCAGGGTTTAGGGCAGAGCAATGGTGTTCAGGCAGTGTAGGGGGTTGTGTTGGAGGTGGTGTTTCAGGCTTTAGGGCAGTGCAGTGGTATTCGGGCAGTGTAGGGGGTCTTGGTGGGGGTAGTGTTTCAGGGTTTAGGGCAGTGGTGTTCAGGCAGTGGAGGGGGTCGTGCTGGGGGTGGTGTTTCAGGGTTTAGGGCAGTGCAATGGTGTTCGGGCAGTGTAGGGGGTCGTGCAGGGGCTGGTGTTTCAGGGTTTAGGGCAGTGCAGTGGTGTTCGGGCAGTGTAGGGGGTCGTGCTGGGGGTGGTGTTTCAGGGTTTAGGGCAGTGCAGTGGTGTTTGGGCAGTGTAGGGGGTCGTGCTGGGGGTGGTGTTTCTGGGTTTAGGGCAGTGTAGTGGTGTTCGGGCAGTGTAGGGGGTCGTGCAGGGGGTGGTGAGTCAGGGTTTAGGGCAGTGCAGTGGTGTTCGGGCAGTGTAGGGGGTCATGCTGGGGGTAGAGTTTTAGGGTTTAGGGCAGTGCAGTGGTATTCGGGCAGTATAGGGGGTCGTGCAGGGGGGTGGTGTTTCAGGGTTTAGGGCAGTGCAGTGGCGCTCGGGCAGTGTAGGGGTCGTGCTGGGGGTGGTGTTTCAGGGTTTAGGCCAGTGCAGTGGTGTTCGGGCAGTGTAGGGTGTCGTGCTGGGGTGGTGTTTCAGGGTTTTGGGTAGTGCAGTGGTGTTCGGGCAGTGTAGGTGGTCTTGCTGGGGCTGGTGTTTCCGGGTTTAGTGCAGTGGTGTTCGGGCAGTGTAGGGGGTCTTGCTGGGGGTGGTGTTTCAGTGTTTAGGGCAGTGCAATGGTGTTCGCGCAGTGTAGGGGGTTTTGCTGGGGCTGATGTTTCAGCGTTAAGGGCAGCGCAGTGGTGTTCGGGCAGTGTAGGGGGTCTTCCTGGGGGTGGTGTTTCAGGGTTTAGAGCAGTGCAGTGGTGTTCGGGCAGTGTAGGGGGTCTTGCTGGGGCTGGTGTTTCAGGGTTTAGGGTAGTGCAGTGGTGTTCGGGCAGTTATGGGGTCGTGCTGGGGCTGGTGTTTGAGGGTTTAGGGCAGTGCAGTGGTGTTTGGGCAGTGTAGGGGGTCGTGCTGGGGCTGGTGTTTCAGGGTTTAGGGCAGTGCAGTGGTTTTCAGGCAGTGTAGGCGGTCGTGCTGGGTGTGGTGTTTCAGGGTTTAGGGCAGTGCAGTGGTGTTCGGGCAGTGTAGGGGGTCGTGCTGGGGGTGGTGTTTCAGGGTTTAGGGCAGTGCAGTGGTGTTCGGGCAGTGTAGGGGGTCGTGCTGGGGCTGGTGTTTCAGGGTTTTGGGCAGAGCAGTGGTGTTCGGGCAGTGTAGGGTGTCGTGCTGGGGTGGTGTTTTAGGGTTAAGGGCACTGCAGTGTTGTTCGGGCAGTGTAGGGGGTCTTGCTGGGGGTGGTGTTTCAGTGTTTAGGGCAGTGGTGTTCGGGCAGTGTAGGGGGTCTTGCTGGGGGTGATGTTTCAGGGTTTAGGGCAGTGCAGTTGTGTTCGGGCAGTGTAGGTGGTCTTGCTGGGGGTAGTGTTTCAGGGTTTAGGGCAGTGCAGTAGTGTTCGTGCAGTGTAGGGGGTCATGCTGGGGGCGGTGTTTCAGGGTTTAGGGCAGTGCAGTAGTGTTCGGGCAGTGTAGGGGGTCGTGCAGGGAGTGGTGTTTCAGGGTTTAGGGCAGTGCAATGGTGTTCGGGCAGTGTAGGGGGTCGTGCTGGGGGTAGAGTTTTAGGGTTTAGGGCAGTGCAGTGGTATTCGGGCAGTATAGGGGGTCGTGCAGGGGGGTGGTGTTTCACGGTTTAGGGCAGTGCAGTGCCGCTCGGGCAGTGTAGGGGTCGTGCTGGGGGTGGTGTTTCAGGGTTTAGGGCAGTGCAGTGGTGTTCGGGCAGTGTAGGGTGTCGTGCTGGGGTGGTGTTTCAGGGTTTTGGGCAGTGCAGTGGTGTTCGGGCAGTGTAGGTGGTCTTGCTGGGGCTGGTGTTTCCGGGTTTAGTGCAGTGGTGTTCGGGCAGTGTAGGGGGTCTTGCTGGGGGTGGTGTTTCAGTGTTTAGGGGAGTGCAATGGTGTTCGCGCAGTGTAGGGGGTTTTGCTGGGGCTGATGTTTCAGCGTTTAGGGCAGCGCAGTGGTGTTCGGGCAGTGAAGGGGGTCTTGCTGGGGGTGGTGTTTCAGGGTTTAGGGCACTGCAGTGGTGTTCGGGCAGTGTAGGGGGTCTTGCTGGGGGCAGTGTTTCAGGGTTTAGGGCAGAGCAATGGTGTTCAGGCAGTGTAGGGGGTTGTGTTGGAGGTGGTGTTTCAGGCTTTAGGGCAGTGCAGTGGTATTCGGGCAGTGTAGGGGGTCTTGCTGGGGGTAGTGTTTCAGGGTTTAGGGCAGTGGTGTTCAGGCAGTGTAGGGGGTCGTGCTGGGGGTGGTGTTTCAGGGTTTAGGGCAGTGCAATGGTGTTCGGGCAGTGTAGGGGGTCGTGCAGGGGCTGGTGTTTCAGGGTTTAGGGCAGTGCAGTGGTGTTCGGGCAGTGTAGGGGGTCTTGCTGGGGGTGGTGTTTCAGTGTTTAGGGCAGTGCAATGGTGTTTGCGCAGTGTAGGGGGTTTTGCTGGGGCTGATGTTTCAGCATTTAGGGCAGCGCAGTGGTGTTCGGGCAGAGTAGGGGGTCTTGCTGGGGGTGGTGTTTCAGGGTTTAGGGCAGTGCAGTGGTGTTCGGGCAGTGTAGGGGGTCTTGCTGGGGCTGGTGTTTCAGGGTTTAGGGTAGTGCAGTGGTGTTCGGGCAGTTAGGGGGTCGTGCTGGGGCTGGTGTTTTAGGGTTTAGGGCAGTGCAGTGGTGTTCGTGCAGTGTAGGTGGTTGTGCTGGGGCTGGTGTTTCAGGGTTTAGGGCAGTGCAGTGGTGTTCGGGCAGTGTAGGGGGTCATGCTGGGGCTGGTGTTTCAGGGTTTAGGGCAGTGCAGTGGTGCTCAGGCAGTGTAGGGGGTCGTGCTGGGGGTGGTGTTTATGGGTTTAGGGTAGTGCAGTGGTGTTAGGGCAGTGTAGGGGGTCGTGCTGGGGCTGGTGTTTCAGGGTTTAGGGCAGTGCAGTGGTGTTCGGGCAGTGTAGGGGGTCGTGCTGGGGCTGGTGTTTTAGGGTTTAGGGCAGTGCAGTGGTGTTCGGGCAGTGTAGGGGGTCTTGCTGGGGGTAGTTTTTCAGGGTTTAGGGCAGTGCAGTGGTGTTCGTGCAGTGTAGGGGGTCGTGCTGGGGATGGTGTTTCATGGTTTAGGGCAGTGCAGTAGTGTTCAGGCAGTGTAGGGGGTCGTGCTGGGGCTGGTGTTTCAGGGTTTAGGGCAGTGCAGGCAGTGGTGCTCGGGCAGTGTAGGGGGTCGTGCTGGGGGTGGTGTTTCTGGGTTTAGGGTAGTGCAGTGGTGTTCGGGCAGTGTAGGGGTTCGTGCTGGGGCTGGTGTTTCAGGGTTTAGGGCAGTGCAGTGGTGTTCGGGCAGTGTAGGGGGTCATGCTGGGGCTGGTGTTTCAGTGTTTTGGGCAGAGCAGTGGTATTGGGCAGTGTAGGGGGTCGTGCTGGGGTGGTGTTTCAGGGTTTAGGGCAGTGCAGTGGTGTTCGAGCAGTGTAGGGGGTCGTGCTGGGGGTGGTGTTTCAGTGTTTTGGGCAGAGCAGTGGTATTGGGCAGTGTAGGGGGTCGTGCTGGGGGTGGTGTTTCAGGGTTTAGGGCAGTGCAGTGGTCTTCGAGCAGTGTAGGGGGTCGTGCTGGGGGTGGTGTTTCAGGGTTTAGGGCAGTGGTGTTCGGGCAGTGTAGGGGGTCTTGCTGGGGGTGATGTTTCAGGGTTTAGGGCAGTGCAGTGGTGTTCGGGCAGTGTAGGGGGTCTTGCTGGGGGCAGTGTTTCAGGGTTTAGGGCAGAGCAATGGTGTTCAGGCAGTGTAGGGGGTTGTGTTGGAGGTGGTGTTTCAGGCTTTAGGGCAGTGCAGTGGTATTCGGGCAGTGTAGGGGGTCTTGCTGGGGGTGGTGTTTCAGGGTTTAGGGCAGTGGTGTTCAGGCAGTGTAGGGGGTCGTGCTGGGGGTGGTGTTTCAGGGTTTAGGGCAGTGCAGTGGTGTTCGGGCAGTGGAGGGGGTCGTGCAGGGGCTGGTGTTTCAGGGTTTAGGGCAGTGCAGTGGTGTTCGGGCAGTGTAGGGGGTCATGCTGGGGGTGGTGTTTCAGGGTTTAGGGCAGTGCAGTGGTGTTTGGGCAGTGTAGGGGGTCGTGCTGGGTGTGGTGTTTCTGGGTTTAGGGCAGTGTAGTGGTGTTCGGGCAGTGTAGGGGGTCGTGCAGGGGGGTGGTGAGTCAGGGTTTAGGGCAGTGCAGTGGTGTTCGGGCAGTGTAGGGGGTCATGCTGGGGGTAGAGTTTGAGGGTTTAGGGTAGTGCAGTGGTGTTCGGGCAGTGTAGGGGGTCGTGCAGGGGGTGGTGTTTCAGGGTTTAGGGCAGTGCAGTGGTGTTCGGGCAGTGTAGGGGTCGTGCTGGGGGTGGTGTTTCAGGGTTTAGGGCAGTGCAGTGGTGTTCGGGCAGTGTAGGGTGTCGTGCTGGGGGTGGTGTTTCAGGGTTTTGGGCAGTGCAGTGGTGTTCGGGCAGTGTAGGTGGTCTTGCTGGGGCTGGTGTTTCCGGGTTTAGTGCAGTGGTGTTCGGGCAGTGTAGGGGATCTTGCGGGGGGTGGTGTTTCAGGGTTTAGGGCAGTGCAATGGTGTTCGCGCAGTGTAGGGGGTCTTGCTGGGGCTGATGTTTCAGCGTTTAGGGCAGCGCAGTGGTGTTCGGGCAGTGTAGGGGGTCTTGCTGGGGGTGGTGTTTCAGGGTTTAGGGCAGTGCAGTGGTGTTCGGGCAGTGTAGGGGGTCTTGCTGGGGCTGGTGTTTCAGGGTTTAGGGCAGTGCAGTGGTGTTCGGGTAGTGTAGGGGGTCTTGCTGGGGCTGGTGTTTCAGGGTTTAGGGTAGTGCAGTGGTGTTCAGGCAGTGTAGGGGGTCGTGCTGGGGCTGGTGTTTGAGGGTTTAGGGCAGTGCAGTGGTGTTCGGGCAGTGTAGGGGGTCGTGCTTGGGCTGGTGTTTCAGGGTTTAGAGCAGTGCAGTGGTTTTCAGGCAGTGTAGGCGGTCGTGCTGGGGATGGTGTTTCAGGGTTTAGGGCAGTGCAGTGGTGTTCGGGCAGTGTAGGGGGTCGTGCTGGGGGTGGTGTTTCAGGGTTTAGGGCAGTGCAGTGGTGTTCGGGCAGTGTAGGGGGTCGTGCTGGGGCTGGTGTTTCAGGGTTTTGGGCAGAGCAGTGGTGTTCGGGCAGTGTAGGGGGTCGTGCTGGGGGTGGTGTTTTAGGGTTTAGGGCACTGCAGTGTTGTTCGGGCAGTGTAGGGGGTCTTGCTGGGGGTGGTGTTTCAGGGTTTAGGGCAGTGGTGTTCGGGCAGTGTAGGGGGTCTTGCTGGGGGTGATGTTTCAGGGTTTAGGGCAGTGCAGTGGTGTTCGGGCAGTGTAGGGGGTCTTGCTGGGGCTGGTGTTTCAAGGTTTAGGGCAGTGCAGTAGTGTTCGTGCAGTGTAGGGGGTCATGCTGGGGGCGGTGTTTCAGGGTTTAGGGCAGTGCAGTAGTGTTCGGGCAGTGTAGGGGGTCGTGCAGGGGGTGGTGTTTCAGGGTTTAGGGCAGTGCAATGGTGTTCGGGCAGTGTAGGGGGTCGTGCTGGGGGTGGTGTTTCAGGGTTTAGGGCAGTGCAGTGGTGTTCGGGCAGTGTAGTGGGTCATGCAGGGGGTGGTGTTTCAGGGTTTAGGGCAGTGCAGTGGTGTTCGGGCAATGTAGGGGGTCGTGCTGGGGCTGGTGTTTCAGGGTTTAGGGCAGTGCAGTGGTGTTCGGGCAGTGTAGGGGCTCTTGCTGGGGGTGGTGTTTCAGGGTTTAGGGCAGTGGTGTTCGGGCAGTGTAGGGGGTCTTGCTGGGGGTGATGTTTCAGGGTTTAGGGCAGTGCAGTGGTGTTCGGGCAGTGTAGGGGGTCTTGCTGGGGGTAGTGTTTCAGGGTTTAGGGCAGTGCAGGGGTGTTCGTGCAGTGTAGGGGGTCGTGCTGGGGATGGTGTTTCAGGGTTTAAGCCAGTGCAGTAGTGTTCGGGCAGAGTAGGGGGTCGTGCAGGGGGAATGGTGTTTCAGGGTTTAGGGCAGTGCAGTGGTGTTCGGGCAATGTAGGGGGTCGTGCTGGGGCTGGTGTTTCAGGGTTTAGGGCAGTGCAGTGGTGTTCGGGCAGTGTAGGGGGTCTTGCTGGGGGTGGTGTTTCAGGGTTTAGGGCAGTGGTGTTCGGGCAGTGTAGGGGGTCTTGCTGGGGGTGATGTTTCAGGGTTTAGGGCAGTGCAGTGGTGTTCGGGCAGTGTAGGGTGTCATGCTGGGGGTGGTGTTTCAGGGTTTAGGGCAGTGCAGTGGTGTTCGGGCAGTGTAGGGGGTCGTGCACGGGGTGGTGTTTCAGGGTTTAGGGCAGTGCAGTGGTGTTCGGGCAGTGTAGGGGGTTGTGCTGGGGCTGGTGTTTCAGGGTTTAGGGCAGTGTAATGGTGTTCTGGCAGTGTAGGGGGTCGTGCTGGGGCTAGTGTTTCACGGTTTAGGGCAGTGCAGTGGTGTTCGGGCAGTGTAGGGGGTCATGCTGGGGCTGGTGTTTCAGGGTTTAGGGCAGTGCAGTGGTGTTCGTGCAGTGTAGGTGGTCGTGCTGGGGCTGGTGTTTCAGGTTTTAGGGCAGTGCAGTGGTGTTCAGGCAGTGTAGGGGGTCATGCTGGGACTGGTGTTTCAGGGTTTAGGGCAGTGCAGTGGTGCTCAGGCAGTGTAGGGGGTCGTGCTGGGGGTGGTGTTTATGGGTTTAGGGTAGTGCAGTGGTGTTCGGGCAGTGTAGGGGGTCGTGCTGGGGCTGGTGTTTCAGGGTTTAGGGCAGTGCAGTGGTGTTCGGGCAGTGTAGGGGGTCGTGCTGGGGCTTGTGTTTCAGGGTTTTGGGCAGAGCAGTGGTGTTCGGGCAGTGTAGGGGGTCGTGCTGGGGGTGGTGTTTCAGGGTTTAGGGCAGTGCAGTGGTGTTCGGGCAGTGTAGGGGGTCGTGCTGGGGGTGGTGTTTCAGGGTTTAGGCCAGTGGTGTTCGAGCAGTGTAGGGGGTCTTGCTGGGGGTGATGTTTCAGGGTTTAGGGCAGTGGAGTGGTGTTTGGGCAGTGTAGGGGGTCTTGCTGGGGATAGTGTTTCAGGGTTTAGGGCAGTGCAGTGGTGTTTGGGCAGTGTAGGGGGCCATGCTGGGGGTGGTGTTTCAGGGTTTAGGGCAGTGCAGTGGTGTTCGGGCAGTGTAGGGGGTCGTGAAGGGGGTGGTGTTTCAGGGTTTAGGGCAGTGCAGTGGTGTTCGGCAGTGTAGGGGGTCGTGCTGGGGGTGGTGTTTCAGGGTTTAGGGCAGTGCAGTGGTGGTCGAACAGTGTAGGGGGTCGTGCAGGGGCTGGTGTTTCAAGGTTTAGGGCAGTGCAGTGGTGTTCGGGCAGTGTAGGGGGTCGTTCTGGGGGTAGTGTTTTAGGGTTTAGGGTAGTGCAGTGGTGCTTGTGTAGTGTAGGGGGTCGTGCTGGGGGTAGTGTTGTAGGGTTTAGGGTAGTGCAGTGGTGTTCGGGCAGTGTAGGGGGTCTTGCTGGGGGTGGTGTTTCAGGGTTTAGGGCAGTGGTGTTCGGGCAGTGTAGGGGGTCTTGCTGGGGGTGATGTTTCAGGGTTTAGGGCAGTGCAGTGGTGTTCGGGCAGTGTAGGGGGTCTTGCTGGGGGTAGTGTTTCAGGGTTTAGGGCAGTGCAGGGGTGTTTGTGCAGTGTAGGGGGTCGTGCTGGGGATGGTGTTTCAGGGTTTAGGGCAGTGCAGTAGTGTTCGGGCAGTGTAGGGGGTCGTGCAGGGGCAATGGTGTTTCAGGGTTTAGGGCAGTGCAGTGGTGTTCGGGCAGTGTAGGGTGTCGTGCTGGGGGTGGTGTTTCAGGGTTTAGGGCAGTGCAGTGGTGTTCGGGCAGTGTAGGGGGTCGTGCACGGGGTGGTGTTTCAGGGTTTAGGGCAGTGCAGTAGTGTTCGGGCAGTGTAGGGGGTTGTGCTGGGGCTGGTGTTTCAGGGTTTAGGGCAGTGCAATGGTGTTCAGGCAGTGTAGGGGGTCATGCTGGGGCTGGTGTTTCAGGGTTTAGGGCAGTGCAGTGGTGTTCGTGCAGTGTAGGTGGTCGTGCTGGGGCTGGTGTTTCAGGGTTTAGGTCAGTGTAGTGGTGTTCGGGCAGTGTAGGGGGTCATGCTGGGGCTGGTGTTTCAGGGTTTAGGGCAGTGCAGTGGTGCTCAGGCAGTGTAGGGGGTCGTGCTGGGGGTGGTGTTTCTGGGTTTAGGGTAGTGCAGTGGTGTTCGGGCAGTGTAGGGGGTCCTGCTGGGGCTGGTGTTTCAGGGTTTAGGGCAGTGCAGTGGTGTTCGGGCAGTGTAGGGGGTCGTGCTGGGGCTGGTGTTTCAGGGTTTTGGGCAGAGCAGTGGTGTTCGTGCAGTGTAGGGGGTCGTGCTGGGGGTGGTGTTTCAGGGTTTAGGGCAGTGCAGTGGTGTTCGGGCAGTGTAGGGGGTCGTACTGGGGGTGGTGTTTCAGGGTTTAGGGCAGTGGTGTTCGGGCAGTGTAGGGGGTCTTGCTGGGGGTGATGTTTCAGGGTTTAGGGCAGTGGAGTGGTGTTTGGGCAGTGTAGGGGGTCTTGCTGGGGATAGTGTTTCAGGGTTTAGGGCAGTGCAGTGGTGTTTGGGCAGTGTAGGGGGCCGTGCTGGGGGTGGTGTTTCAGGGTTTAGGGCAGTGCAGTGGTGTTCGGGCAGTGTAGGGGGTCGTGAAGGGGTGGTGTTTCAGGGTTTAGGGCAGTGCAGTGGTGTTCTTGCAGTGTAGGGGGTCGTGCTGGGGGTGGTGTTTCAGGGTTTAGGGCAGTGCAGTGGTGTTCGAACAGTGTAGGGGGTCGTGCAGGGGCTGGTGTTTCAAGGTTTAGGGCAGTGCAGTGGTGTTCGGGCAGTGTAGGGGGTCGTTCTTGGGGTAGTGTTTTAGGGTTTAGGGTAGTGCAGTGGTGCTTGTGTAGTGTAGGGGGTCGTGCTGGGGGTAGTGTTTTAGGGTTTAGGGTTGTGCAGTGGTGTTTGTGTAGTGTAGGTGGTCATGTTTTAGGGTAGTGCATTGGTGTTTGGGTAGTGTAGGGGGTCGTGCTGGGGGTATTGTTTTAGGATTTAGGTTAGTGCAGTGGTGTTTGGGTAGTGTAGGGGATCATGCTGGGGGTAGTGTTTTAGGGTTTAGGGTAGTGCAGTGGTGTTTGTGTAGTGTAGGGGGTCATGCTGGGGGTAGTGTTTTAGGGTTTAGGATAGTGCAGTGGTGCTTGTGTAGTGTAGGGAGTCGTGCTGGGGTAGTGTTTTAGGGTTTATAGTAGTGCAGTAGTGTTTTTGTAGTGTAGGGGGTCATGTTTTAAGATGCAACGCTCCAATACCTGACCAGTCTGCACTACATAAAACTGCAAAAAAACTAAAAATAAAAAGTGTTTTGCACACTTTTGTCATTGGGCTATATGTGGGCTACATCTGGGTAATATTTGTGCTACATTTGGGCTCTTTTTTCTCTGGTGGCCACCTTGGAAGACTTCTTTGTTATGAAGTTTCCTAATTTCCTCATTTACTGCAGTCTCCTCAGTAGGAAATGCTTTGATTCCATCAAGAAGGCATTCAGATGTGTCTCACATTTGCCATAAATTCAGAATGTTAGCACTCTAGTTGCTCATTAGATCACTGTACTAAAGCTGCTGCTCACCAGGGAGTTAACTGGAAGTCTGCTGCTGGTATTGAAAGTGATTGTTTCAGTCTGCATGTCAGAATTTTCTAATGAAATAAAAGAGGATTTGAGATCTCACTTAAAACATGCCCTAATTTTTCTTTCTGCAGCACTAACCATAATTTCTATTTAAAAAAGAACCCCTCATTTTGTTCCTTTTTAAATTAAATGTTTTAAGTATTAACGGTTTATTCCAATCAAGATGGCTTCCGGTGTGCCATACTTTTGTCATAAGTAAGGCTGTTAGCGCTCTAGTTGTTCTTTAGAACACTCTGGGAAGCTGCAGTAGAACACAAAGACATCAACTGGCAGGCTGCTCCTGTTGAAATATAACAGGAAGATATTTGAGATCACACTTGAAACATGTCCTAATTTTTCTTTCTACAGCACTACCCATAATTTGTATGACAAAATTAACCCCATCATTTTGTTCCTTTTTAAATTAAATGTTTTAAGTGTTACCAGTTTATTCCAATCAAGATGGCTTCAGGTGTGCCATACTTTTGTCATAAGTAAGGCTGTTAGCACTCTAGTTGTTCTTTAGAACACTCTGGGAAGCTGCAGTAGAACACAAAGGCATCAACTGACAGGCTGCTCCAGTTGAAATATAACAGGAAGATATTTGAGATCTCACTTGAAACATGTCCTAATTTTTCTTTCTATAGCACTAACCATAATTTCTATGACAAAATGAACCCCATCATTTTGTTCCTTTTTAAATTAAATGTTTTAAGTGTTACCAGTTTATTCCAATCAAGATGGCTTCAGGTGTGCCATACTTTTGTCATAAGTAAGGCTGTTAGCACTCTAGTTGTTCTTTAGAACACTCTGGGAAGCTGCAGTAGAACACAAAGGAATCAACTGACAGTCTCTGCCCTTGTTGGATGTACATGTTTTACTGAGAATGTCAGACTTCATTCTCACATAACTGAGAAAGATAATGTGAATTTACAGAAAATATGCTCTCATTTTAGCTTCTGGAGCACCTTCCAAAACTGTATGGGACAAGCATGTGAAAATAGTTTTCTCTCAAACATGATTCATGATATCCCAGCAGAAGGTTTTTCACAGGGTAAAATCACCTTAGAACACACCACAATTCCTGAAATTAGTATGGTACCATCAACAAATGAATTCTAATGTAACTAAAATTTGTATAATTTGAGATATCATTGGTGATGTCATCAGTGATGTCACTGACCATGTCATGAGTGATGTAATATGTGAGGTCATAAGCAGTGCATTGCAGAGGCGCGAGTTATAGTTAGCTCAGCTAACTATAACAGCTGAATTTCACAGGTTTTGTACAATTGAAATGTCAGCCTAACTATAACGTTTCTGTAACCTGTGGCTTTTTCCGTGAATTTCTAAGGTTTTTAGATGCTAGTTCCTAACTATAACGTCCCAGAAACCTGTGATTTTTTTCAGTGAATTTCTAATGTTTTTTAAATGCTAAGTCCTAACTATAACGTCCCTGTAACCTTTGTTTTTTTCAGTGAATTTCGAAGGTTTTTTTAACTAGCACTCATGGTTGCAGAGTGGTGGAGAAAAGGGGCTGGGCCTCTAACCAGTTCTCAAGAATTCCGCTGCGTAGTACTTACAGAAGCTACCATGAGGGCTTCTTGGCCCCCAAGGTCCCTCCAGAGTAAAGTGGACTTCATCTCCCAACCAGTAGTGTGCCAGGAGGCGTGTTTGCAGAGTGGTGGAGAAAGGGGTTTGTGGCCTCCAAAGACCTCTTAGCAATCCCACTGTGTGGGACTTACTGGAGGTAACAAGCGGGGTAGTTGGCCCCAAGGACATCCTTGTGGGCCAACTACCCCTCTTGTTACCTCCAGTAAGTCCCACACAGCAGGATTGCTGAGTTCTGATAGCAGGCCACGTCCCCTTTCTCCACCAGTCTGCAAACATGCCTCCTGGTGCGCTCATGGTTGGGGGATGAAGTCCCCTTCGCTGCTGGGGGTCCGCAGGGGCCAACTAGCCTACCTGTTACCTCTAGTAAGCCCCACACAGTGGGATTGCTGAGAGGTGAACGCAGGCCATGCCCCCTTTCTCCACCACTCTACAAACACGCCTCCTGGTGCACTCTTGGTTGGGGCATGAAGTCCCCTCACCTCGTGAGGGTCCCTGAGGGCCAACTAGCCCTACTGTTACCTCTAGTAGGCCCCACACACCTGGATTGCTGAGAGGTGGTCAGAGGCCACCCCCCTTTCTCCACCACTCTGCAAATGCGACCCTGGTGGTTGGTCCTATTGCTGCATTTTGTGGCCTGACGAATGCTAAAGAAGGACTCAGACACGTTTATGGTTGTTTTGAATAAAGAGATATATTTTAAATATGTTTGTGATAATTACTTTTGCTACGCATTGCAATGTGTGTACTTATTTGACAAAGCCAATAGGTCTTCTTTCGATATGTTGATGTGCTGAACACCCTGATAAAGTCAATAGGCCTGAGTTTTATATTGCAGTGTTCTGACCCTATGAAAAAGCCTGTAGGCCTGCCTAACTTTAAATTACACCCATTGCTGACTTTTATTTTTTGGTGTTCCTACCCTTCCACAAAGCCAGTAGGTCTGCTATACTTAAAATGAAACCCTTTTACATTGTTACTTAATGTAAAAAAAAAAAAGAATTTCACAGTAAAAAACAAAGCGTCAAGTGATGGTGTAGTTAGGTAGGGTAATAATATCCACTTCATGTTAAACAAAAACCTCAGAAATTCACTGGAAAAAAACAAAGGTTAAAGTGATGTTATAGTTAGGTGAAAATGTTGGTTAAAAATTACATTTTAAACTCAAAAACAACAAAAATTCACCAGTTAACTGAAGTAACTATAACTCGCGCCCTCAACATGCACTCTTATTACCTCAATTCTTTATTTCCTCACATATCACATCACTCATGGTGTATTTTATAACATCATTGATAACATCACTGATCACATCTGAAATGACAACATTGATGATAACAAACTGTGCCACTGCATCCTCTGAGCCCAGAAAAGTAAGGGTAACAAAAAGCATGCCTCCAGGGAATGCACAGTGCATTTCTTGGTTAGGAGGAAGCGAGCTAGCACCTAGGATGTGTGTCCCCTGCTCAATCTCTTAATCTTGCAAGTGACCCCAGTGTGTGCCTGGTTTCCAGTATGATTTGGTTGAGGTACTGGCAAATGCTTTAATAATGAGAATGAGACGAGAAGGCAGCACAAAAGGTGGTAAAATCACACAGGGTGTCATGCCTCTTCCCTCTCACCTTGGTCTTTATCCCTGGGGCTTCTTGGTTGAAACAGACATCTCCACCTGAAACCTAGCACAAGAAGTTTGAAAGTGTACTCACAAATTCGTATTAATGAGCACTAGCACCTATTTACATTCAGCAGTCTCTGCTGGAAGACTTTGAGGTCTTACTATCACAAGGCAGTGGTGTGAGGCTTACTCAGAACTCTTGGAGTTCATAGAGTTTCATGCGTGATTCTTCCCCAATATATACTTTCACGGTCTATGGATATCAACACTAGCAGAAGATTGTTGTGGTGTCACGCCTACACATGTGGATGGGATACAGGAAGCTAAACAATAAGGAGGAGAAGTCTACTCTGCTCTAAATGTCATTCCTTACAAAGAGTGTGTTTAGGAGGTGATAAATGAAAATGTGGCTAGGTCTGGTTGAATTTTTTGCATATATTTGGCATTTACGAAGATATAATAGGGTATATTGTACTCTTTCGTATTAGTCATTGCTGTATTTGATATCATTTGGGTATGTGATCTGCAGATGCTTTCTTCCTGAATTTAGAGTGGACTACTGGCCACTGAGGATGCACTATCATCCTAAAGAGAGAATGTCATGCTCCTATTCAACACCGGCCCTTCATTTTTAGTCCCACATTGTTGTTATCCCCCTTTATCTATGTCTTTCGGTCATTTCAGGCTTATCATTCTTCTCTTGATTTGCTTCTTGTAGCAAAAGAGCACATTCTGGTGACATGTTGTTGTTTTTATAGTAGAGAGACCATTGAGACTCAAAACCGATTATTGTATGCATATCAATTTTGGCTGAGCCCATTAAGGGAAAAATGTGCTAGAATGTGGACAAGACCTGATGATGAAGCACGCCACTGACTGTGGGTGAGGGTCCTGGGTCCAAATCAATGATAATATAATCAGATTGCTCGTCACATTTGTAATCTTCCTCTTGGTTCAGTATACTGTTTGTGACCCTTATTTATTTCTCTGCTGCATTCAAAGAGGGTTCCATATAGCTTGATCCTATTTAATGGACTAAATGCTCAAATTCACCTCAGAGCTTGGCAGCAATAGCTCAGGCAGTGGCTGGCCTGATGGTGCCTCCTCTGTTATGGTTGGCACAGCTGAGACATTTCTTGTAAAGGCTAAAGTGGTCAATTCAAATCTGTGACTAGCCTACCCACCAGTAAACAATCCACTGGAAATACACCGGAAACTATAACGCTGTTCCTGATGTGAGAGAAATACTATACCTCAATCACTTACACTCAAGGCTAAGAAGAGGTTAACACGTACATTCAGCACATGAGTACATTTTGAAAAAATATACTACTGATAAAGCAGAAATCATGAATCCCTACCCTATGA
Organism: Calotriton arnoldi; assembly: GCA_963921515.1. Lineage (NCBI taxonomy): Eukaryota > Metazoa > Chordata > Amphibia > Caudata > Salamandridae > Calotriton > Calotriton arnoldi. The sequence continues at coordinate 1,000,240 of CAWUFW010007345.1, read as the reverse complement.
TTCAACGAGAGTGGCATAATAACATCCTGGGGAGTTTTTTAATTTGAAGCACCCTTTTAAAAATTAATCAAGAAGCTTAAATGTGCATGTACCTGCTAAAATGTAGGCCCTGCACCCGCAGAGTGGTAACAGAAAAGAGTTGAGATTATAGTCTGATCTGTCAAGGGGGAATATTTTCAAGGGTCTACCAGTGATGTTTGCAGAGCATTCTGAAAAGAGGAGACTTTCCACAGCATTCATTTGAATGAATGTGGCCCAACTTGTCATCTGAAGATACCGGATTACGACACAACCAGAATCCTTTGCGGCTTGCTGGTAAGCATTCGAAGTATCATCAGGTGACACTCTTACCTGCTCAGGTCACTAGGGATCATGAACCAAGGTTAAAGGCTACTCACAAACTTTCTCCTATCGCCACTTATCATTAGTCAATCATTCTTCCAATCATGCCTCAAATTCTGCTACTCTTAATAGACAGCTTTCAAACTCAGATATACCATTATTTTCGTTAATATGTTCTAGTATGTGGTACTTATGCTAGTTTTCATTAGTATTTTCAAAAGATTTTCCTTTTTCTTGGCAGTTTAGTTTTGTTGAATTTACCTCACGTCTTCACATAGCTGCCTGCACTTTGCTATTTTTCAATATCACACTAGTGTTGTTTTTGGTGTGAAACATATTATGAATCACTTATAGATGATTTCAGGATTCCATGCTTGCATGGGCCAGTGGTTTAAGTATTGTATGTCAGTGAAGTGTTGAAGAAGTCTTAACTTATGTAAACAAAAAGTATTTGGGTGGAATCCACGTGACTGAAAATAATTGTTGTGACCTTGTTTACATCATTGGCTCACCAGAAGAATAGAGATTGTCTGTTGTGAGATTACTTTTCAGAGAGCGTGCTTCTGTTGAGTTTCATGATTTTATTTGTTGCAGGGCTATGAGAGGAGTATGCCCTTTCCATCTCTGTACTAGCTGGGCGTTCATGTTTTCTAATGAGATCAGATTTGAGATAGAAGTGGTCATTTTTTGGGGGCTTTCAATATGATATCTGATGTTGTTCTCGCTACAAAAAGCCCTCTTATGTGATTTTATGATGAGACCAGACATGCTGATGAAACGAGAACGTATTTTAACAGTTGTTATGTTCGGTGTGTATGAGTGGCATAGATGTGTAATACTGACTAACATGCTGTTTCACGCTTCTTCTGGATAATTTGCAATCAGAGACTGGTGTGATTGTGCTCTTCATTTTGGAGGTGTGAGTGTGATTGCTAATACATTGACAGTGTGGGATTTGTGGCTCTATTTAAATTCAACGACTTTTAGTTCAATGCATTAATGATTACACATAGGGCTATACACAAAACGGTCCCTCTTACATACAGGACAAAGCCAGAAAATACATACCCACACTTTGATTTGCTCAGCAAATCAAAGTCAAATTTGTATTCCAAGGGTACATGAGGCTAGAATATAGCCGTAGAGTCCGCCATAGTGAGCTCTACAGGCCATTAAAGGCCCGATCCAGCATTAAAGGCCCGAGCCAAGGTGAGGGCCTTTAACAAAGGAGCGGGCCTTTAATGGCCGGTGGAGCCCAATACGGAGGGCTCTAAAGCTATTAGAACATTCTGCCCCTGGAGGGCATAATGTTCTAATTTGTAAAACCAAGGCCTCACGGAGACCGAGGGGAGTGAAATCCCCTCGGCTCCATGAGGTCTTTGCTCACAGCAACAGCTGTGAACAAACATTGGAATGTTGGAGCTACAGGCTTCTACTGGCCATTAGAAGCCCGGAGCACTCCATTGTTTTCAATGGAGCTCCCAACATTCCAATGCTTTAATTGGTGGTAGATCTTGCCCTTTTCAGGCTGCTAGCCTGTGAAACTCCTTGCTGGATTAGCTCAGGCCAACGGTTTTAGAACTCACCTTTAAGGCCAACCTGAAGACTTTTTTGTTTAGTAAAAGGTAGATAACTCTGATAGAAAAGTGTATATAGATGTGGCTTTCTGTTATTCTAGTACCAGGATGCTTCTTTGGAAGCAGCTGTACACGTTTTAGAAATGACTATTCATTCATACATTCTTTCATGCAATCATTCTAAATGTGTTCAAGGTTCTCCAGCTGAGTAGCAGTGTATTGTGGGAGGGGTCACTTTTTCACACAGTTTTCCGTGTGTAGTCTGTGCTGGGGTGCATGATTAGGGTGCTGAGTTATGGGTGTTTTATGCTGGGTTGCGGGTAGTTTTTCAGATTTATAGCATTGAGTCTGGATGTGAGTGTTTGGTAATTCGGGTGCACATATGCATGTATGTAGTCCTCACCAAAAGTCATCTTTCTTATTCAACCAACAAAAATCGCAGTATTGGGCCGGATATATTTATCTCTTTTGCTGTCACGAACAATCCAATTTGCAATAAAGGAGTACTTGGGTCCCCAGAATAGGTATTTCCTATGCACAAACTCTATATTTAGTGTCGATTTTACAGACACCTAAAATGGAATTCCAAACGGTTACTGATTTGCAATTTGGAAGGGGTGTGTTGTGGGCATCCCTTCTAAGGGCCTGATTCAGATGCGGTTAGGAAATCATTACAACCAATTCGGTTCGGGAATGTTTCTGACCGACTCGGATCGGGAGAGTCCGACCAACCAAGTACGATGCATCCGGATGCTTCTAGATACGATTTGGTTGGACTCCCATTGACTTCAATGGGAGCCTATGTTCCGACCGAATGCATAGGCTCCCCTTGAAGAAAGGGGATGCTGGGGAAAATCGGGCACCCTGTGGCGGGCACCCCCTGGTCCCTGCCACACTGTGCATGGCTGGTATTGGGGGACCCATGGGTACCCCCATGGGCCTGAATCGGAAGGCTCGGGTGCAGAGGGGCCCGCTAATGGCCCCCAAAGTCTGACTCTGACTGCTGATTCGAGTCAGACGGCACGATTCGGAAAAGCTTTCTGAATCCAGCATCATAATTGGTCGTTCGGAAACGCGGCCCGTAGAGATGTACGATTCTGCTCCGTACGGCTCGGTCATTCCAAATGCCATCGGTTTGGGGCTGGGATATTCCTAACGCCTAACTCGCATCGTACTCGGTCGATCGGAAACCTTTCCGATTTGGGGGTCGATTCCGACCTCGTAAGGAAAGTATCCCAACCGAATCGGATCCGGAATGCTCTCCGTACGACTCGGAGCGCTGGAGTCCGACCGAGCGAGTACGATGCATCCGTATGCTGACAGACTCGGTTCGCTCGGACTCCCATGGAACTCTATGGGAGCCTGTATACTGAACGCGTACACAGGCTCCCATAGCAAAAAGGGGTGGGTGGGGAAAAGCGTAACCCTGTGGCGGGCATCCCATGGTGCCCGCCACACTGTGCATGCTTGGATCAGGGGGACTCATGGGCACCCCCCGTGAACGATTCGGAGGGCCCCGGTTGAAGGGGGGCCTGCTACAGCCCCCCGAAGTCTGATTCCGATAGCCGTTTCATCTCGCTGAGACTGAGCCGATACGGCTGTCCGAATCGTGCATCGTACACGCTCGTTCGGAATCCGGCTCCATTGCGCGGCACGATTCGGCTACGAATGAGTCATACGGACAGGATCGGGTTCGGAAACGATTTGGTCGACGTGGACGAGATCTTCGCATCGTACTTGGGTGTTCGGACCTGTGTACGATTTGGTCGGAAACAAGGGTTACGAATCGGATCCAGGAAAGCCGAATCCGAATCGGAGGCCTTCTGAACGACATTGGAATCAGGCCCTTGGTCGGAAAGACACGTTCCCGATCTGATTCGGACGGAGCAAATGCTGTTAGGAGGCCTTCCTAACCGCATCAGAATCGGGCCCTAAATTGTGAATCGGTATCTTATGTATCAATGGTTTGCGACTGGAATTCCGGTGACAAACCACTGAAGTGTTACCATCTCTAAAGTCCGTGAGGTAATCTAGTCACAAAAGGGCGAGGTTCCCTTTGGACCACTCTCCCTTTGCGAATTGGGACAAACGTTTCAGAGTGAGAAGGCAGTGAGTAGGCAGTGGTCCAGGATATTATTACCAACTCTCAATGAAGATTTTATATAAACAAAACTTCTTTTTAAAAGAAGCCCCTTTTCCTTTAAGAAAATCGGGCTGCTTAAAAAGAAAGCACTTTATTTAAAAACAATCCCAGACATGGTGGTCTTGGTGACACAATGTCACCATCATTTATTTGTGATTTCTGCATTTGTTCGAAAAAAGGTCTGTGCTAGTGGACCTACCGGAGTTCCGATTTGCACCAAGTTTGTGCGCTGAAAATGCCATCCTTATCTATCCGACTAGCAGTCTACTGACCTTTGCAAGCCACCAGCCGTGTGACTGTGACCAATCAGATTGAGCCTCAATTTGCAACCACCCAATAAATATTAATTGGATAGGTTGGATTGTGATTCAATCCAAATCCTTATTTTGGGACCTGACCTATTAGTACGTATATCTTTTCTCAAAAGAAGGTTTTGGCCTCAAAAAGACTGGTCGCAAATTGTGATCGTTCACCTAGATCTTTGTTCGTATAGTGCAAATTGTACACCAAGAGACATTTTCTTTGATTTCAACATTACATGGAGAAATTATTCCGATTCTAATTTGTTCATTAATAACCTCGTGCATTTATTACAACTATGCTTTCCCTGAAAATATATATGACAAATGTTTCAGTGGCACAAGCGATATATACAAAAATTATTTAGAATTATTTGAACAAGAATTCTATTCGCCAAAATATTAAACAAAACAGCTACAGCCCCGCCATCTGAACCAGAGTCAATTGAGTATTCTCAAACCCTTCTCTGTTTAGGTGTAAATAACACTCGATGTGTATAAAGCTCCCCTGTTTACATTCATTACTGTCATAAACGTGAAAAGAAAAAAGCAGAGGTCGTGTACTAGAGGTTACTTTTCATGCAAAACACCCCGTGGTAGCTGTCAGTCAGGACTACTTAGTCGCCGCCCTCAGTCATGTATTAGCAGGGCCTCGGGTCATAACCTTTAGTGGCATTTGGAATCGCAGAACCTCTGATTAGTGCAATATTTACATATCCTTCAGTTAAAATGGTCGTCCGCAGAAATGCAGGAAGTGTTGTAAGTGCGCGTGGCCTTTCATCTGAAATACATAATTATGATCCCGGAGCTTGCATTCAAAGCAGGGGCTGCGTTTAAAGCATATTTTGTTTGCCTGGCGCTCGCGCCTAAGGGGCGAGTTAACGCTGTAGAAAAAGGAGGCGGCCATTTTCAAACCACCTTTTGTAATTTGAGGCCAAAGGGAAGGCAACTGGGTGTATATTTTTCTCAGGCAATTATTAGACGCTGTTTACGTGCTCTACTTTTCAGGCACCTTGAACTCTCAGATATTTTATTCCCTTATCGGGAGAAACATCCGCCTCTTACCTGGGGTGATTTAATGGTCTCGGCAGGCTTCTAAATGGTGGAAATTTACTGGAAGTGATAAGAACATTATTGAATTATGGCATCAGCACATTCGAGGAAGGTATCACCAATCATGCACTTTCTGATCTCCAATAACACCGGAGCATCATTCACTTGCGCGGCAGAATCAATAATGTTACTTTTTTGTCTGAAACTGAAAATTAGGCCACATTACGGCAGCATCCCACGCAGCAAGGCCTGTGCCATTTGTTCCGCAACTGACTGATCATTTGATTTGTTTGGTTTCTTTATTTGAGGGGAGTGGAAGGGAAGGTCGTTTTAATACCGTTTCCCCAGGAGACCTATGTGTCAGCTCGTGGCTCTGCAGTGTTTACGGCCAGAGACACAAGAACTGCCCAACCTCGCGCTGCCTCCAGTACCTGGTATGGAAGGAGGCAAGCTAAACAAACCCAGAGCTGCCAGGTGGTTCCTTACCATGTGCAACACAGGCGCTCCTGGATTTTAGTCAACAACACTATGCATTGTGGGAATTTTGAGCACACGCTCATAACGTTAAAAAGTAAAACAGCAGTTCACAGGGCACATACATGCCCAATTCAGGTGGGAAACTCCAATTTTTTCAAGCCAAAAATGGCTTTATGTTAGCTGTCTCCTGCCTAAAATTGCTTCTGCTTCAATATAAGTCAATGGGGAAAATACATTTCGCCGTTTTTTTTCTCCAAATCGCCCACTTTCCATTTTTAAAGTATTGGCATGTATGCAGAACGTAATGTGCTGTTTGTTGGCTGAACGCCAGGACTGGCTAAGAGTGTTATGCGTGATGACCCACTTAAGCAGCGCAAGCCATGATAGTTTGTGTTCGATTTAATCTCAGCCACTGGTATTCACCCTGAACAGTCTTCCAGTCTGTTGCTGGTCTTTGCCATAACAGACAGGGCCAACCATATGCAAATCAGGCCTGGCCACTCCCAAAGTGGGGACAGGTGAACCTAAACAACACAAGCAACTTTCAGACTGATTTTGGCCTTGTTATGCCTCATCAGTTATATGCAGGTGGAGTCACGTGGAAAAGGAAGCTCGGTATCCATGCTTTGGCAGAGCCCTCCTACTTGAGGATGCCAATTTAGCCAATGCAGAAGAGATGCCTTACTTTATCTCTGATAATCACTTTGGGCAGCATTCTAGTCCATCTGTCTTTGTTAGCCTGTATGGATACAGAACTGGTTCTTGTTTGATAAAACCTATAAACAAAATAGCATTCTTGCCATGGAATTTTCACAATAATTTTTATTATTGCTATGCATCCCTCAACGGCCCTATATTTCATATGATTGTGCCCATGAATGACAATCTAGAGGAGTATAGTGGACAAGTGCACAATCACACGTTACCTTTTAAAAATCTTCACACTTGGAAAATATTTTGCAGACCAAGAAATTCTTCACCCGTAACCTCCATGAAATAAGGGGATATTCTAAACCCCTTTCAATCCTGGAAAAACAATCAACCTGATTCACAGAAAAAATAAGAAATCTGCACTTGCAGGCTTCTGACCTTACATAAGTGCAGGTTTCTGATGTTTTGGAATTCACAAGGTTTTCCAGGTGTACATCTGGAAACCTGCCTTTAGGCTTTCAGGCATCCTACTGGGAATTTTTACAAATTTCGCTTTACTCAAATGAGGACACATTCCACATGCACGTTTTAAAATTTTCCAATGCTTTACCCTCATGAGAGTCGTGTGGCTCTAAGGACATGTTGTCCTTCGTATCCTTACTCAGGTGTTCCTGTAACGCTTCACTCTAAGACACGAGGCTCCTGTCCAAGCAGCACACATCTTCTGTGCATCACTCCAACCTCTTTTGCTTCTGAAAATATACAAGTTCAGGAGCTCCATAGTAGCATGTAGGGCATAACCAGCATGTAGAGGTAAGCATGCCACATTCTGGAAAACTATGACTATGTAGGAAATGTATTCCAAACTTGAGAGAAACACATTTCTGACTTTTTTTCCCTAAACTTCTACCACTACAGCAAAACTGCAATAAATCACTCTGTGGATCTGCAAAGATATGCAGACAAAATGGCTAGTTTAGTAGGTGGAATATCTAATTGGCTGTCAATCCACTGGTGACATGCTCTGCTGTATGCAGAATTGTTGTTCGTGGATCCAAGCACTGTAAAAGTACTTTTAATGAAAAAATACATTGTGATTTCCCAAACTGCACACTACATAGACATGTTGGGGGAGGGGATGATGCCAGCACATTAGGAACTCTATACTTTTAACTGCTATTTCTGTCATATTTTTATGAAGGAGATTTTCTTAATTAAATCCAACTGTATTTTGAAGGACTTTCAGTTCGAGATGCAAATGAATTTACTACCACTCTATTCGTCAAATTTGCTCTCACTTCTTTCCAAAATAAATGAGGACCACCCGGTTTTATCACAGTAGTGTTTTCAATGAAATACACTGTTGTGAATTGTCTTAGTTACTATGCATCCTCCCCAGAGTTCCAAGTCCCTGCTGCTCAGCCAGTGAGTGAGGTCATTGGATGGTTGGAAGGTTAAGAGTGTTTGTGCTTGGATGGCTGGGTAGTTGGAGTGAGAAGGGCTGAGCAGCAGGATGCTGCTCCTGTGGGGCTTTACCTATTTACCTGTAACCTGGTCTGAACCTAATAAATCTACTCCTTTTGTACCCTACAAGACTACATCTTTGATTACAACACACACCTACTTTGAATTGGGAGATTTAGTCCTAATGTTAACATCCTTCTTGAATGCAAACTCCTGTAGGATTTAACACACAAGGGTCTGGCAGTAATTTTGTGTATTACAAATTCAGTTTTTACAAAACCTAACTAGCCTCATTGTCCTGTCATGGTCATTTTGCTCTCATAATTAGAAGCCAATATATACACTTCATCACTAACCTTTAATTATAGGTAAATTTAGAGAGGAAAGTTATTATCATACCTTGAATGCTTTCATGAGCATATCGCAGAGTTTTGTCCATCAAAAATAATTATTATATATAGTTCATCATGAATTCAATGTTTACTCACAAAGCAGTAATTGTCCCACAATTGCATGTGTAAGAACCCCATACAGAGGGCCACGGGGCAAGCAGGAGCTACGGGGCCCAACTGTGGGTGTTGAGTCTTTTCACTCCAGATGTCCTGGGACCCGACCTACCATTGATTCTGAGCAACTGGGCCAAGAACCCCTTCAGCACTTGATTCTCAGTGGTAGCGCAGATCAACCAGTCCAAGGCTTATCATGAGGGAGTAGACACAGGGGGTGAGCACAACTCGAAAAACGTTCAGCAGCAGCAATAAATTATTGTCCAGTCAAATACTGGCTTTTATGAGAAAAGGAGTATTTATATGCATAAACAAAGAAAAATACGGCATTCACAAACAGTACACACAGTCCCCTGAGGTCAGGGCTCTAGTGTTTTATAGGAGGGTCTCAGAGTCCCACTCTCCTCTTGCTAGTGGTAGTGGTTATTCCTCGCTTACTATAGGGGACATTCAGGTTAAGCCCCACTAGTAGTCCAAGTCTCAGTAGTCCCATTCTGACTCTTTATTTAAGTAAAAGGTGTTCTGGCACCGAAGCGCTATATGGAAGGCACCTTCCCCCGGGACTGCCTGGCCCTTGAATCAGTCTTACCCACACCAGCACGAGCTGAACTACCAAAGTCTCCAAGTCTACCCCCTTCGCGGGCATTGAAGCAGCAGTGGCTGTCTCCGGTAAGTTCCTCACTCGTGGTCTGGGAGAGGCAGCCATCAGGTGTCCTCGAGTTCCTCACACGGGGTCCTGGGGACGCAGAGCCCGGGGTTCTAGATGCTCCTCCAATGCTGGTAAGGTTCCCGGGATCCTCCCCACGGGGGGGGTGCAACGCTCCTTTTGCTGGTCCTCAGTCAGGACTTCAGCTTGCTCAGGTTACCACCTCAGCCTCCTCCTCATGACAACCGTCTCAACCAGACCATGCTCCCTGCCTTGTCCGGTAGTCCCCACTGGCATACGGGGTCCCTGTCCTCATTCTGTGCACGGATTATGGCACGATCAGCACAGCAGTAATCTTTACAGCGGCCCCACCCAGCATACAGAATTGCTGATTTCATTCCACACACAGGCTATGACCCAGTCGGCATGACAGCAATCTTTGTGGCAGCCGCACTCGCATGTGGGGTCACCGACTTCCAACCTTCTCCTAGGCAATTACCCAATCAGTGTAGCAACGTTCACAGCTAACTTAACGGTGGCCCTCCTCTGGCATACAACGGTCATCGTCCTTTCCCTGCACATGGGCAACAACCCGATCGGTGCAGCAGCTGTCTTCTCACACCTCGCTACAGGGATCCAATTGCCAGGATTCCCCACTGAACCTAATTCCCTCCAGTGCTCTTCTCTTCCTCACAGGGCACACTGGTCATGGCAAACAGGCAGGCACTGGTGCTACAGGCTCATGGGGCGGGTGGCCTTAGATTCTCTGGGTGATGTCCCCTCACCCAGTTGGGAGACTGGCAGGTCTTGGCCCCCAGTCCGGGTAACAAGTAGAAGTCTTAAGACTTAGAGGTTCTCCTCCTCACTCAACCCGACTGACTGCTTGACAGTTAACAGTTTTGCAGGTCTCAAGCTCCACTTTTTAAATTCCATTTCCAGACACCAAATGTGATTTAGAGTCTGAATCTTTCAAGATTATGTTGGGGTGTCTGCTTCCTTTTGAAGTCCCCTCTCATCTGCCCCGCCCTTCTTCCAGAAAGCAGTCTGTCACAGCAGGAGCAGCTCCAAATCTGACTGATAGCCACACTACGCAGGTCATCGGAGTGACTAGAGGTTCACACCTGCATGTAAGCCACAGTGATATGTGTATCAAAATCTTACCAGAGGGCCTCACCCCTACTCTTTGTGATTTTCTTATCAGCCCCCACGTATTCCTGATATGAGCCCAAGCCCCTTCCCTGTGACCTCTCTTTAAACCAAAGAGAACCCTTTGATGGGTATTTGGACAAAATATCGAGTTGTACATATCGGGAGACAGAAATATTGGAAAAAAAGTATCGCAAAACAAACATATCATGATGCAGAAATACCATTGTCAAGAATATTGTTTTTTTCAGGTAAGTTATATTGTGGTTAAGAATATTGTTGTTGTTAATATGGTTTTGAATAATATAGTTGTAAATAATATTTTTTAATTATCTTAATGTGTCTAGTCTATTTATTAATTTTATGTGCAATTTATTAATTGTTTGTACAATTATTAATAATGTTTATCAATATAGTTTGTAATTTTAAGTGATTTATCATTTTTTATTGCTAATAGTAATTTATAGTGGGGTAGTGGGTTTCTGGTTTTGTAGGGATATAGGGAGGGAAGTTACTGAAGTAATAATTAATTAACAATTTATTGTTAATTTATTATTAATAATTTAATTGTGTGTTAATTGTGTAAATGGTGTTATAATTATATTATTCAGTTACATTTTAAGTGTGGGATGCTGAATTTGTAGGGGTATGATGTGGGAAGTTACTTAAGTATTAAGTAATTGACAATTATAATAATAATTTATAGATTTATATAGAGTGGCTTATCAGCCGTGAGGGTATCCAGGTGCCGTTCTTGGGCACGGGAAGATTACGTGATTTGCCCCGAATCACAAGATGTTGAGCCACCACCCAGACGTGAACCCAGATCCCCAGCTCTCAAGTTGACAGCGCTGCCCGCTGCGGTACCTCCTTGCCTCTAATTATTAAAAATGTAATTGTTTATTAATTATGTAAATTGCATAATAATTATATTTTTAGTTATGTTTTAGGTGTGGACTGCTGGGTTGGTAGGGGTATAGGGTGGGAAGTTAATTAAGTTATAATTAATTAACAATTATTCATTTATCATTAATTATTTAATAGATTATCAATTATGTAAATTGTGTAATAATATCATATTTTAGTTTTATTTTCGGTTTGGGCTGTTGGTTTTGTAGGGATATAGACTGGGTACTTTTACTAATTAATAATTAATTAACAATTGATTATGTATTATTAACTATTTAATTGAAAATTGATTATGTACCTTATGTAAGGCTGATTTATTTTAGTTATATTTTAGTTGTGGGTTGCTAGGTTTGTAGGGGTATAAGATGGGACATTAATTAAGTAATAATTAGTTAACAAATAAATATTAATGGTTAATTAATTAGTTAATTGATTATCAATTATGGAAATTGTGTTGGTTAAACAATTTTTATTGGGCTTTATCAACTGTAGATAATAACAATTGTTGCAGGATATGACATAAAAAAGTTATCAACTGTAGATTATTATTATTATTATTATTATGAGCTTATAAAGCGCACTTATACCCAAGGGTGTCCTGGCGCTGCACACTGACTCCCTGGAGCACGAGGGGCTTATTCCCTAAATAACCAAGTCTTCAGCCCCTTTCTAAAAGAGAGGAGCTCCTCGGCATTCCTGATATGCGCCGGCAGGCTGTTCCAGGCCTTCGCTGCACAGTATGAAAAGCTATTTCCTCCCCAACTGGCCTTTTTTATTCGGGGTATCGCAACTAGTCTGCCTTCGGAGGAGTGCAACGCTCTCCCTGGCACATACCAATTGAAGCACCGACTCAAGAACTCTGGGCCACTGCCCTTCAATGCTTTGAAAACAGAGCACAAAGCCTTAAATTGAGCTCGTCTTGATACCGGCAGCCAGTGCAGTAGCCGGAGTCCCTCTCGAACGGAGGCAAACCTTGGGATGCCTGTTAGCAGTCTCGCCGCCGCGTTTTGAACCAACTGTAATCTGTACAGATGTTTTTTTTTCAGATTCAGGAACAGACTATTACAGTAGTCCAAGCGCGACAAAATAAGGGCTGAGACTGCTAACCTAAAACCATCAGCTGGAAGAGAAAATTTAATTTTCCTCAATATCCTAAGGATATGGAAGCATGTCGAAACCACTCCGCTAACCTGATCCCCAAAATCAAGTTTCTGGTCCATGATCACGCCCAAATTCCTTGCCGTGCACGTGGGGACTGGAGGCTTCCCCAGAGCATCAGGCCACATATCCGGAGTCCAGATGTTAGGATTGTTCCCAAATATCATGACCTCGGTCTTCCCTGCGTTCAGTTTAAGGCAATTCGAGGCCATCCAGCCCGCAATATCTTTCAGGCAGATGATAGCAATTGTAGCAGGGTGAGGCAATCAATTATCAACTGCAGACAATACCAACTGTAGCAGGATGAGATAGTAACAAATTACAGAAGTGAATTGCACTAGCTCACTCTGAAGGATGAGGGGGGCCCAATAAATAATAGGGTTGGGTTACAAAACTTGGAAAAAGGAACTAGAGGGTGCACGAGTGAAAATAGTGTAATACTGAGAAACTGAATTTGGAGGTTTTGTGGAGCTGTTGGGAACTCAGATGCATTGTAATGGAGAGAGAGGTTGACCCGATGCCTAAAATTTAACACTGTAAGGGAGGGGGATTTTCTTCAATCAGTTCCTTATACTGTATAAGCAAAGTGTCCCAGGCAGCAGCAATAGGGTAGCGGTGTATATGACGGGCCTCCTCCCAATGCATGCAGAGACATAGGAAGAGAGCCGGGGGTGTTGGGCCTTCCAGTGCATAGTTAGTTGACTCTTGGCCAACAGGAGGGTGAGATTGTTGAATTGCACCAATTACTTTGGAAAATGCCTAAGGCAGTAGCCTCCCATGAATTCAATGTGGTGAGTTCTGTTACTGTGCTCAATGAAACTTGTATTGCTTGCCAAAAACTTGCTATTCTAGGGTATGACCAGAACATGTGCCGGAAGTCAGCAACCTGGGTGAAGCATCTAGGACAAGTGCAATTGACTCTTGGGAACATATGATTTAGATGAGAGGGTGTAAGGTAAGCCCTGTGAAGGATCATATATTAGATATTTTTAAAATGAGCATTCCTTGAAACAGTCTTAGGGGGCTCCAGGGCACTAGACCACTCAGTGTTGCGAAGGGGTCTTGTTAAGTCTTCCTCCTAGAGGTGGTGGAGGTTAACTAGAGAAATGTCTGCATGTTCCCTAATGGCTTTGTATAGCCATGTGATGAGATGTCGACCAGCCCCATGAGGTATAGAGTATGTATCACCACATGGGTAGGCGGTTCTTTATTCAGTGCTCACCATAATGATTGGAGTGCCATCAGTAATTGCCCATATGTTGCTAACTGTCCCAGGTGAATATTATACTCTTGACACATTTGTTCGAATGTGAGGATCTGGGCATCTTGGAAGAGATCTCCCACAGTTTCTAAGTATTGTGCATTCCATTCCGACATCTGCTCATCCGTTAGTTGTCCTAATGGTCCTGGTACACCCTGGAGGGGTATTTTGAGGGAATATGGGCTGATTTTACTTGTAAGCTGGATAACTCTAGTTACACATTTTCGTGTGATCCACCTGTGGAACAGGAGCAATTTATCTTGATAGTGGGGTATAAGAGCTGGCGTATTATATAGGAAGGGAGTGGACCATCTCCTGTGCTTGTCTCATAGAGGTTTATTCCTGCCAAACATCTGGATACCCATTGGAGCTGTGCTGCTGGGTAATAAGTTTCAAAGCTTGGTGCCCCAAGCCCACCTTGACCCAATGGCAGTTTAAGTTTTTGAAGATCAAGTCAACGCCCCCCATTCGTCCCACAGCAAGCCCCTCAGCAATTGATCTAAAGTGCGGAAAAAGGGATGTTAAGGAAACACTGGTACATTTCCAAAATAATATAGGAGTCGGGGGAGGACGATCATTTTGGAAAGTGCTGTCCTGCCTGTGAGTGCAAGGTGGAGCCGTTGCTAGAAGCGGATTTGAGATCTGAGGGTTATGTAGGTACATTTTAGTTTACCCTCAAATAGGTCTTTTTGGGAATGGTATAGATGAACCCCCAGATAACGGACGGTGGATGTCCTCCATGGTAGTGGAGTGTCACCTATTTGGATTACCTGTGGGTGGGCATTGCTGCAAAATGGAAATGCGCAAGATTTCCCCCAGTTCCCTTGGAGGCCAGCTGCTTCCTCAAAGTCCTGGAAAGTAGATGATATTGAGGACATATCTGCTGAAGCGTCCCGGATATATAATAACAAGTCATCGGCATAGAGAGACACAGCATGTGTGGTTCTGTCAAGAGAGATACCCCACCGCTGGCCTTTCAAGCGAAGACGATGAGCCAACAGCTCCATGGTGATTGTAAATATAATAGAGGAGAGAGGGCAGCCCTGACTCGTGCCTCGACCTATTGGAAAGGGTGGGGCGAAAGCAGGCGACCAATGTGCGCCCTTAATGGCCGGAATGAGACACTTGTGGCCAGATGATATGTTGCCACCGCTCGCTGCACAACAAAAGGTAAAGAATTTGGGCGTCTTGATAGATGATCATCTATCCATGAAGGACCAGGTCCAATCTGTGGTAGGAATGTGCTTTGGCCTCCTCAGGATGCTGAGGAAGTTCCTTCCACTCCTGACCTTAGACTACAGGAGATCCGTGGTCCAGGCACTGATTACTTCAAGACTGGACTATGTGAATGTACTCTACCTCGGCCTTCCAGAATATCTTCTCAAGCGTCTGCAGGTGGCACAAAATGCCGCCGCCAGAGCCATCCTCAGGCTTAAAGCTAGGACTCATATGTTCCCCCATCTCAGAGCGCTCCATTGGCTCCCGGTAAAGAATAGAATCAGATTTAAAGCTGTGGTGCTATTTTTTAAAGCATTGCATGGTATGGGGGCTAAGTACCTTTGCAGAAGGATTGCACACTACGTTCCTTCCAGGACTTTGAGATCTTCCTCGATAATCTAGCCACGGTTCCTAGATATTCCCGCATCCGGGCTGGGGCTCCTCGTTTGGGTTCCTTGGTGCTAAGGCCTGGAATGCGCTGCCTGCTTCACTGAGAGCGGTGACAGATTTAGCTACTTTCAGGAAGCGTCTCAAAACTCTGTTTTTTAACCAATAAGTGTGAGTATTCAGCCGTCGCTTTCTGTTTGTCCCCTCTTCCTTTCTCTTTTTTGCAATTGTAGCCGGTAGGGGAGGTCTTCTCCAGGGGCCTTTCATGCGCCGGGACACTCTTTTTGAGTAGCTGTGCGCTATAGAAATGCCTTTATTCATTCATTATTCATTTGTTTGAAATAGCTTTGTGTAGGTCAGCAGGCGT
The DNA here is from genome assembly GCA_963921515.1 of Calotriton arnoldi. Lineage (NCBI taxonomy): Eukaryota > Metazoa > Chordata > Amphibia > Caudata > Salamandridae > Calotriton > Calotriton arnoldi. The sequence goes on along the minus strand of CAWUFW010007345.1, from coordinate 984,636 downwards.
TGGCCTAGGCCTACTATTCGTAGAACCTCGAAGAGGTACTCCCAAGATAAAGGATCCAAGGCCTTCTCGAGGTCCAATATGAGGCATGCTGACTGCGATATCTCAGCGAGGCCGAAATTGTGTTATACGTATTTATTTTGGTTATATTTTAAGTGTGGGCTACTAGGTTTGCAAATATATAGTGTAGGTAATTAAGTAAAGAATAAATAACATTTTGCTTAAATTGATGATGATCATGATAATAATCATGTAAATTGTTCAATTTATTTTTTTTGATTAATTAATAATGTTCATATTAAGAATTTTATATTTGTTTTGAATTAATAGGGTTATTCAAATATGTAATGTGTTTGAAGTAAAATACTTTCCCTACAGTTGCCTATACTGGAGTAGGAATAGTAAATCTTACCCCTCCGAAGTCCAATGCTGTTGCACAGACTGGAGTGGGAATTGTAAATCTAGCCCCTCCAAAGTCCACACTTGTCCTACTGTTGCACCAACTGGAGTGGGAATAGTAAATATTACTGTTCCGAAGTCTAATACTTTCCCTACTGTTGCACAGAGTTGATTGGGAATGGTAAATCTTACCCCTCTGAAGTCCAACACTTTCCCTACTGTTGCACAGACTGTAGTGGGAATAGTAATTCTAACTCCTTTGAAGTTCAACGCTTTCACTACTGTTGCACTGACTTGAAAATGTAATCCTTTAGAAGTCCAATGCTTTTCCTAATGTTGCATAGACTGGAGTGGAAATAGTAAATCTTACCCCACCAAAGTCCAATACTTTCCCTACTGTTGCACAGAGCTGATTGGGAATGGTAAATCTTACCCCTCCGAAGTCCAACGCTTTCCCTACTGCTGCACAGACTGGAGTGGAAATAGTCAAACTTATCCCTCCGAAGTCCAACACTTTCTCTAATGTTGCACAGACCGAATAATGCATGTAGATGGAAGTGTCCCGTTTGCAGTTGTTTCATACCATACTTGTCTAATGTGTAGTAGTGGCACTGAGTAGGGTTTAGTAACCACATACTCGGAAACTATATATCATCTCCGCTGGGTGGACAAGGCCCTATTTTTATACAATAGTTGTTCTTCCACTCATTGTGGTTGTCTGTCCATTAGGGGGCCAGAGGTATTCTACAATTCCTCAGCATGGCATTTAAAATCATCTACTAGGTGCCCATCTAAAAACTTCTTTGCATCGTAGACCCCAAAGTACGGTTGTGTGTAGTGATAACTAGTAATGGTGTGTCCATGGCGTGATTGTGTCATGAGAATTCTTTTCCCAATTGGATTGGACAGATCAAAACCATGTCATGAGTGTTGTATATATGAGGTCATACGCAGTGCATTGCGGGGGCATAATAGCTATAGTTAGCTCAGGTAACTATAACTGCTGAATTTCACTGGTTTTGCATGACTAAAATCTGAGCCTAACTATTACGTTCCTGTAACCTTTGGTTTTTTCATTGAATTTCTGGTTTTTATTTGTATTTCCTAACTATAACGTCCCTGTAACCTTTGTTTTTACAGTGAATTTCTACAGTTTTTAAATTCTATTTCCCAACTGTAACCTGTAAACTTTGATAATGGGTGTGTGAGTGGCTGTATAGGTCGGTGAGTGGGTGTATGAGTGGCTGTTTTGGTCTGTGAGTGGGTGTGGGTGTGCCTGTGGGTCTGTGAGTGTCTGTGTGAATACCTTTGTGGGTCTGTGAATTGGCCTGTGAGTGGCATTATGGGGCTGTGAGAGGGTGTGTGAGTGGCTCTGTTGGTGTGTGAGTACCTGTATGTGTCTGTGAGTAGATGTGTGAGTGGTGCTATGGGTCTGTGAGTGGGTATGTGTGCCTGTGTGGGTCTTTGAGTGGGTGTACGAGTGCCTGTGTGGGTCTGTGAGTAGGTGTGTGAATGCCTGTGTGGGTCTGTGACTGGGTCTGTGTGTGGCACTATGGGTCTGTGAGTGGAAGTGGGAGGGCTGTGTGAGTCTTTGGGGGTGAGAGTGTTTTTGGGTGTCTGTAAGTGGGTATGTGAGTGGTGCTATGGGTCTGTTATTGGGTATGTGAGTGCCTGTGTAGGTCTGTGAGTGGGTGTTTGAGTGTCTGTGTAAGTCTGTGAGGGGGTATATGAGTGCCTGTGTGGGTCTGTGACTGAGTTTGCGAGTGGTGCTATGGGTCTGTGAGTAGGTGTGTGTGTGCCTGTGTCAGTCTAAGAGAAGGTGTGTGAGTGCATGTGTGGGTCTGTGACTAGGTTTGTGAATGGCGCTATGGGTGTGTGAGTGGGTATATGAATGCCTGTGTGGGTCTATGAATGGGTGTGGTAGTGCCTGTGTGGGCCTGTGACTGGGTTTGTGAGTGGTACTATGGGTCTGTGAGTGAGTGTGTGAGTGGCTGTGTGGGTCTGTGAGTGGGGGTGTGAGTGCCTGTGTGTGTCTATGAGTGGGTATGTGTAAGTGGCGCTATGGATTTTGGCCCTTTGCATAGTTAGGGGATTTAAAATGGACTCTGCTCTCACCAGGAGATGACACGAAAGAAACAACTTGTCACAGTCACTACCGATCAGATTGCGCTCCATTAGATCAATGATGCATTCACCTCCATTAAATATTTCAGATTGTTTTTCAACATGGAATATGAGAGGGAACACATTTGATTTGCTTCGCCAAGCCCAAGAAGTTATAAATGTTTGTGCTTTACTGAAGTAGAGCCTTCAACTGGAGCTACCTACTATGTTTATATTTGTATGTGCTTCCCGTTGAGGTTTAATTTATGTGATATGCACACCAGGGCCAGATTGGAACCTCTTTTTTTCTAGAAGAGTCCCCAGTTTTGCTGAAAATGTCTACCCAACTGGAGTACTTTCATCTGGTTAATTAGTAAGTGCTACCTCGTTGGGTAAATGTCTCATGCATATTCTGCACTACAGATGCGTAAAGGACCACAGGGTAATGCCTCCACTGACCTTGTGTTCATGTAATTTAGATAATGTGATTCTTCCTCAAGCGTCTTCATCTATAAATATGTGATAATGTTAATCCTTGTCAAGAGAATATGACGAGAATACAAAGAGAAGCATCTCCACCAAACAGGGGTACGTCCTCTTGACTAAATTAAGTAAGTGCTTCTTTCTTTGGTGGAGATGGAAACATGCTCAGCGGCCTTTTGTTAAGCTGCCCATCAACTTAGGAAAAGGCCGGAAGACCTTTGCATACTACTAAGTAAAATGGGAGGGGGCCCCTTCGCCCAGGTCTGATTTTGACCCTGGGGCCTGGCCATGTCTCTCTGTGAGTGGGTGTGTGAGTCTTTGAGTGGGTCTGTGAGTCAGTGTGTGAGTCTCTGAGTAGGTCTGTGAGTGGATATGAGAGAGTATGAGTGGTTCTGTAAGTGGGTGCATGAGTGTCTGAGTGGGGCAGTGACTGGGTATGTGAGTGACTGAGTGGGTCTGTTAAAGGGTGTTTGAGTGTCTAAGTGGGTCTGTGAGTGGGTGCATATTTTTTGAGTGAGTCTATGAGTGGGAGCATGAGTGTCTAAGTGTATCTGAGAGTGTCTGTGTAGGTCTGAGTGGGTCTCTGAGTGGGTGTGTAAGTGTCTGAAAGGGTCTGTGAGTGTGTGTATCACTCTCTGAGTGGGTTTGTGAGTAGCGCTGAGTATTTGAATAGGTCTGTGAGTGGGTGCATGAATGTCTCAGTGGGTCTGTGAATGGGTGAATAATTGTCTGAGAGGGTCTGTCAGTGGATGGAGGAGTCTCTGACTGGGTGAGTGACTGGGTGCATGTGTGCCAGTTTGGATCTATGAGTTGATGCATAAGTCTCTGAGTGAGTGGGTGTGTGAGTCTCTGACTGGGTGAGTGAATGGGTGGATGCATATGTATCTGAGGATCTGTCAGTGGATGCATGAATATTTGAGTGACCCTCTGAGTGGTTGCATGACTGTCTGAGTGGACATGTGAGCGGGTGCACTGGAGTCTGAGTGGGAGTGCGAGCAGGTCTATCAGTCTCTAACTGGACCTGTGACTAGATGCACGACTGTCAGAGCGAGTCCGTGAGTGTGTGCATGACTGTCTGAGTGCCTCAATGAGTGCCTCTGTAAGTCTCTGAGTGATCCTGTGAATGGGTGCATGAGTCTCTCAGTGGACCCATTAGTGTTTGAGTGGGTCTGTGAGTGTCTATGACTGGGTTGATGTGTGTCTGAGTGAGTCTCTGAGTAGATGTGTAAGTGTCTGAGAGGGTTGAGAGTGGGTGCATCAGTCTCTGAGTTGACATGTTAGTGGATGTGTAAGTCTCTGAGTAGGTCTGCAAGTGAGTATGTGACTCTGAGTTGGTGTATGAGTCAGTGTAAGAGTGGGAGTGGGTCTCTGAGTGGGTGTGGAAGTGTCTGAATGAGTTTTTAAGTTGGTGCATGAGTGTCTGTGTGGGTGAGTAAGTGGGGGTATGACTCTCTAACTAGGCCTCTGAGTGCATGTGTCAGACCCTGAGTAGGTCTGTGAGTGGGTGTGTGAGTACCTGAGTAGGTCAGTGAGTGGGTGTGAGAGTGTCTGAGTGGGTCAGTGAGTAGGTGTGTGAGTCTCTAAGTGGGCCTATGAGTGGGTTTGTGAGTGTCTGATTGGGTCTGTGAGTAGTTGCATGACCTCTGACAGGGTCTGTGAGTGGGTGTGTAGGTGTCTGAGTGGTCTGTGAGTGGGTGTGAGAATGCGTGAGTGGGTGCATGAGTGGACGCGTGAGTGTCTGAGTGGGTAAGTGGGTGTGTGCATGAGTCTCTGAGTGGGTATGTGAGTGGGTTTGTGAGTGTCCGATTGGGTCTGTGAGTGGTTGTAGTGGGTGTGAGAATATCTGAGTGGGTCTGTGAGTGGGTACATGAGTCTCTCATTAGTTCTATGAGTGGGTGGGTAAGTGTCTGAGTGGGTCTTTGAGTGGGTGCATGAGTGTCTGAGTTGGTCTGTGAGTGGTTATTTCAGTGCCTGAGTGAGTCTATGAGTGGTTATTTCAGTGTCTGAGTGAGTCTATGAGTGGGTGTGTGAGTGTCTGAGTGGGTCTGTGAGTGGGTATGTGAGTCTTTGAGTGGGTCTGTGAGTGGGTGCGTCAGTGTCTGAGTGAGTCTTTGTGTGCATGCGTGTGTAAGTGAGTCTGTGAGTGGGTATGTAAGTCTCTGAGTGGGTCTGTGAGTAGGTGCATGAGTCCCTGAGTGGGTCTGTAAGTAGGTGCATGAGTCCCTTAGTGGGTCTTTGAGTGGGTGCATGAGTCTCTGAGTAGGTCTGTGAGTGGGTTTTTGCTGTCTGAGTGAGTCTCTGAGTGGGTGCTTATCTGACTGGGTCTGTGAATGGGTGTGTGAGTTTGTGAGTGGGTCTGTAAGTGAGTTTGTGAGTGTCTCAGTGGGTCTGTGAGTGGGTTTGTGAGTATCTAAGCAGGTGTTGCAGTAGATGCATAAGTGCCTGAGTGGGTGTGTGAGTGCCTGAGTGAGTCTGTGAGTAAATGTGTGAGTGTCTGAGTGAAACTGAGGGTGGGTGTGTGAATATACTTTTTTATTTTTCTGCAATATTTGCGAATTTGTCGCAATGTTACATGGGGTTCACGCTGAGCGTCTCGATGAATTCACAAATATCGCATGTCAAAATAAAAAACAGTTTATAAATGTATTTTACATATAAGGGATCTCTCAAACACCCGTATACACTACCCATGGGGTCAAGGTACCTCTACCCTGACCCCTTATGCTACTTTTGATGATCAGTTTCAGCCCGGGGGAGCATGTCCCACTACTTAAAATGGCAGCCTCAAGCATGGATTTAGTGTGCAAGGAAAACTGAAAAGGATGGCAGAGGAGTTCTTAAAGGACTGGGAGGCTTCAGCGACCTTGATTTTTAAGAAGAATGCTGGTGAGAATGTGAACATACAAAGTATATCTCATCCCCAAGGGAGTGTGCCCAGCATCAAACAAAAGGGAAACTTATTAGAGAGACTCCGACCTAAGGAGGTAAGATGCTGGTGGGAGGCTACCTCCTTACAGAACTATCTGGAAGTAGATCGCATTCCACAAAGACAAAGAATTTTCATTATACCAGCACTAGCAAGTCCCAAACCTCGACTGTTAAAGGTGTGGGTGGACAACACAATTGCATGCTACAAAGTAATGTTGCAGATTTTAATTAGGAATGCATGGGACGAACACAAGGAGTTAATTCTCCAGATTCAGACTCTGATTGACGAACTTAAGAATGAAACAGATCAGGATGAGACCAAAAAGATATTGAAACTGGTGGATGAGAGAATAAAAATCCATGAAAAAGAAGTACTTGAGAGGAAACAACGTAAATTTCAACATGACAAACAGGATTACAAAGCAGGATAAATTTGAACGTTCACAAGAAAATTCGATAAAGCCAGAACGGAACTAGCAAAAGATATAGCGTTGAGATTAATGGACAGAGGAAGAGGGGAGTCCAACATGGACGTGAGTTCAGATCTGGATTCACTTGATGTTGCTTCGACCAAAGAAATGGAAGTAATGTCTTTTTCCAAGGCATTTCCCCTCTCTCAACAAAACATTAAACACTCCTTCAGAGGAAAGCCGAGAGAAAGGAGGAGGGGCGGAAAAGACAAAACTAAAAAAGGCAGCAACGTAGAAAAAGACAACAGCATTGGCATGGGAACACACGGCCAGGGACAGAAGAAAAAATAACAGCAGACACAACTTCACAATTAACGGTAATTAATTTGTCAAGCAGGGAACTTTCTGATACAGAAGACCAGATCTTAAGACTGAACCTATCTTTCTGTCCAGATATGCCATTAGACTATGCGCAGGTGCGCATTACTCTGTAAAAATTTCCATGTAAATTAAAGCTTTATTAAGTGCATGCTTTTCAGAAAAGAAATGCATTACCTTAGGCTCAGTGAACAAGGGATCCAGATCCCCAGTGCTTCATTTGAGCCGGTGCTTTCCGGTGCTCAGCACCAGCACTTAATTGGTTTCCGGTGCTCGGCACCGGCACCTAATTGTCAACACCATACTTAGAAAAGTCTACCACATCTAATTTAGAGATGAGCAAAACAAGGGTTGTTTAGGAATAGAATATACATTAAAATTGCTTATACCTTCCTCCCCAGCCATTCCTTTAGCTTTGGGGACCTGGAATAATCGGAATTGTCACATTCACATGCACAAGAGATGGTTAGTAGTTGTTTTGGCAGCGATGACAAGGGCGATGGGTGGTGCAAGCTGCAATGGCCTCCTGGTCAGAGCTCTGGCACTTAATATTTTACAAACTAAGCACTGCAGATCCCTCCTTTCTATTGGTGACATAGAAACATTGGATGTATGATATGAGATGAATAAATCTGAAAGTGAGAGTACCCCCAATGAAATATGTGTTCCATTTGATCCAGTACATATATAACAGAGTTGTCAGAAGCATTTGGTATAGATGTAAGTACAACCAGTGAGACAATGTTTAGATCTGTTTCCAAATATGTCCCACAGATAGTAAAAGACCATATAGAGGTTTTCTGTTAAATAGTAGTAGTAGTAGCAAATGCCACACTGAATCTTGCTAATGAGACCTCACATAGAAAGAACATGATGAGAGAACAATGGGAGGAGATGACAGCCCTACAGAAAGATGAAGACTTGATAAACCCTCTAATGAGGGTGGTAATGTAGTTTTAATGGATAGAGTCAAGTATGTTTGAGAGGCTCATAGACAGCTAAATAATACTGCATGTTACATAAGAGTAGACAAAACATGAGTTGATACAGGGATGGTATGATGACCAGCTCCTGAATTGGGATGAACGACAATTCCTTAGGAATGAAACATCCATGACTCCAACATTCTATTTGCTCCTGAAAGTACACAAAAATCTAACTGACCCTACAGGGCATCCCATAGTCTCATCTAAGAACAGTCCGTTTGAGAATACGTCTATTTTTGTTGATAATATTTTATTCCCCTTTGTGAGAGAACTTAATTGCTATGTCTGGGAAACTAAAGATTTTCTGCAAATAATAAAAAATCTGCATTGTGGTAGTGAACACTGGATGGTATGCTTGGATGTGGAAAGTCTCTACTTGAGGATTAGACATATATACAGGACTTGAAGGCATGCAAAACATTTCTTAAGAGCAAGGAGTATTCATATTTTAGAACATACACACATGAATTAAAAAATTATTGAGATCTGCCTTACTGAAAATGTTTTCATGTTCGAGAATGAGGTGCTCTAGTGCAAAGATCTGGAACAGAGGACGAAAAGAGTCAATATGGCTCAGGTTTATTGATGATGTGTTTTTCTGTGTGGGAAGGGAATGAGATGGATTTGAAAATGTTCTTGTTAAAATTGAATAGGAATGATGTTAACCTAAAATTTTCAATGCATTACAGTCAATGTACCATAGAGTTTTTTGGATTTGAAATTGATGGTGGTAGATGGAGTACTGAATTAGTCAGAAAAAAACCAGCAGGGAATTCAATCCTGCACGCTTCTGGTTGCCCCCCACCAAGTTTCAGGTGGAGCATCCCCAATGGTGAGTTCCCCTGGGCCAAAAGGAACTGTAGTTCAGAAGAAACCTATCACAAAACCAAAGGCAAAATGGCCAGGAGACTCTAAGTGAGAAACTATCCCTACAAAGCATTGAAACAAGCCAATCGTAAGGCTGAGGCTGTGAAAAGGGAGGATGCCCTATTCTGACCCCCTCACCCCAAGAAAGGAAGAGAAGGAGAGGATGGACCAATAAGGTTCATAACCATGTATAACAGCCAGGCAGGAAAATTCAGACAAATCCTTAAAAACAGTTGGAGTATCCTGACACAAGATCTCATTCTAAAAGAGAAAATTGGGTGAACCCCTAAGGTAACTTCTCAAAAGAATCTATCTCCAAAGGATTTGTTAGTGCACAGTCACCTGTCGCTATGGAAGACTAATTGGTTAGGACTATGAACATGCTTCCACCATTGTGGTCAATGCAAGGCATGTAAATACAGTTAAAATACCCAGGAGGTTACCTTATGGAGAGTCAACAGAAAGTGACGTATCCCAAAGGTGATAAATTGTGGCACAGGTTTTGTAATCTATGCTATAGTCTGTCTATGTAGGAAATGGTACGTAGGTTCTACCACCTTCCTAGTGAAGTAAAGGATACTGGAACAGTGGCGAGCTATCACTAATAATGACTACAGTTATAGCACAAACAAAATTCAGGAAGCATGCAGTGGAAACTGAACATTAGCCAGATATTTTGGCCTTGACTCAGTTCCCAAACATCCAAGGGGTGGCAATTATACTTCTATGTTACGTAGATTAAAGCCCCTTTTCATTTTGCAGGCTGGTTCCACATTCCCACAGGGAATGAATAATGATGAAGAGTTACACTCACATCTTTAGTCGAAATTGAAAATGTAACCTCCGACCCTGATTTCATGAGTGGCTTTGCTGTAGGTTAGTGATTGTTTTTTTTTTTTAAAGTTGGGCAAACACACTTTTATGTAAGCATGAGTGTTGGAAACTGTGATTATGGGGAAAAGGGGCATTATAATGGATTCATAATCAAATGTTCTTTGATTGTGTGAACAAGGGTATTTGACACTGATTGTTAGTGTGGAATAGAATTTTAACCAAAGACTGTGTTTATTTTATTCCAGGAGCACAAGGGTAGAGCAGGCGAAATGTCCAGGATAGCCACATCTAGACAGTTAAACAGCACGGGAGAAAAAGGATGGCCGATAAGACAATCTCTTCTCCTTTTGGAATGAGATCAGCCGCAAGTGGTAGGGATATTGTCAACCATTAGTAGATTGCGTATGTTTTTTTTATACATGAGTAGATTCTATGAAAACTGCTACGAGAGAGGAATTACATGATTTCTTTTCTAATATAAAACCCAAATAATTATTATGGTTGTGTTTTCACTGCATAATGATTAATTATATTATGCTTAATTATTAACAATTGATAGGTTTTTGGAAATAATGGCCTTTGAGTTTGGTACTACACCTATAATATGCAATTTGCTTACCTCTTGTGTGCGTCATTCTACATTGCAGTCATTTTTTGGTAATAATAACAAATTAGTTACTACTGTGATGAAGTAATCACTCCCCGTGTCACTGATCCTAAAGGCTACTATAGCTCAATGTTGCCACCCCGCAGACATACTAAGAGATTGAAAAGCATAATCAATCATGGGTACCAGCTTGCAGCATTTTGAATACTCTTGTTTCACTTACGTGAATATTAGCAATGCACATTTGTTCATTTAATTAATTCTGTGCCAATTACAACAGAATAACTGTAATTGTTAAACTATGTATGAATTATGATGTTGAGTCTTTCCACTGTTTCATCTATTGTCGCATCCTGTGTGACGTGCTGGTTTTAAAAGACACTGAAATGAAGCTATGGCCATGTGACCAAGACACCATGTGAGGTCAGAACGCGTCTTGTTTTTTTCTGCCAAATAAACAACTTTATAACTGCACAGTATCCGGAATGGCTCGCCATTATTAATGGGATATGCTTATTATAGTAGTAAATTTCAAAAAAACAACCCAAAAAATTTGACATCATGTAAAATATATATTTGTAATTATAGTGTTACATTATATATATCTAAATATATAAATATATATATATTCACTGAAAAAACCATAGGTTTTAGGGACAGTTATAGTTAGTTGGACATTTCACTCGTACAAAACCATAGAAATTCCCCCGTTATAGTTAGTTCAGCTAACTATAACTCGCGCCCCCGCAATGCACTGCTGATGACGTCACATATTACATCACTCATGACATGGTCAGTGACATCACTGATGACATCACTGATGACATCTCAAATGACATCACTGATGACATCACTGATGACATCATCCAGTGACTGTGTGTTTCTGTAAAGTTTAAATATGTTTAATATATATAGGGAAAGGCGTATTTAAGAATGAGTGGGTGTATAAGTGTCTGAATGGATGATTTAGTACGTGAGTGACTGACTCTACAAGTGAGTGATTAAACGTATCTTACTGAATGCATGGGTTAGTGACTAAACTGTGTGAATGTCTGTATCCGTCTGTTTGTTGGTGTGTAAGTGGATGCATGGATTTGCGAATAGCTACATGAGTGTCTATATGGGTTATTGATTGGTTCTCTGAGTATCTGTATGGCTGCCTGAGTGTTTGTGTGGGTGGGGTGTGTGTGACTCTGTACATAGATGTGTGAGTGGGTGATTCACTGGGTGCATGATTTCAAGAGTGCATCTGTGATGGACTGCTTGGGTGGGTGTGTGTATGGGTGTGTTAGTGAGTGAATGTATATCTCAGTGGTACATGTGCGAGTAACTACATATGTAAAAGGCAGTATATAGGTGTGTTAGAGTATTTAAATGGCTATAAGTGAGAGTGTGTGATAGTGAGAGTGGCTGTATGGATGCGTGTGTGCTTGTATCAGTTATTGTATAAGAGCGTAAGAATGTGCTAGTATTTGTATGAGTAAGTGAGCTGGTGTGTGTATAACTGTATAGGTGAGTAAATGGGTGTGTGATTAATTTTTTGCATGACTGACTAGGTGTGCGAGTACCTCTATGGATGAGTGGCGGTGTGTGAGTGTTTATATAGGTGTATGAGTGCATATGATAGTCCTGTACTGAGTGACTGTAAGTATGAGTGACTGTACGGGTGAGTGAGTGGATGTGTGTGTAGACCTAAGAATCAGTGAGTGGGTATGTAGTTTTTGGTGTTGGAGTGTCTATGGTTTTGAGAATGGCAGTCTGTAATTTAGAGTGGGTGTATCAAAAGTTATATTAGGGTGTGAGAAGATGCATGAAATTATCACATGGATGATGTCATCAGTGATGTCATTTGAGATGTCATCAGTGATGTCATCAGTGATGTCACTGACCATGTCATGAGTGATGTAATATGTGACGTCATCAGCAGTGCATTGCGGGGCGCGAGTTATAGTTAGCTGAACTAACTATAACGGGGGAATTTCTATGGTTTTGTACGAGTGAAATGTCCAACTAACTATAACTGTCCCTAAAACCTATGGTTTTTTCAGTGAATTTCAAAGGTTTTTTAAATGCTAATTTCTAACTATAACGTGTCTGAAACCTATGGTTTTTTCAGTGAATTTCAAAGGTTTTTTAAATGCTAATTTCTAACTATAACGTGTCTGAAACCTATGGTTTTTTCAGTGAATTTCAAAGGTTTTTTAAATGCTAATTTCTAACTATAACGTGCCTGAAACCTATGTTTTTTTAAGTGAATTTCAAAGGTTTTTTAAATGCTAGTTTCTAACTATGCCTACAGAGGTAGGACATGTGAAGAAAGAAGAAAAATGCACAGAAAGAAGCAAAAGATGTGCAGAAAGAACCAACAGAGGAGCAGAAAGAGGCCTTGTTGCAAAATCATCCTGTGCCCACAACTTTTTCAGACGGGTACTGGTGGTAACTGACTCTGACTAACCAGAGCCAGTGCTATGCTAAAAGACACTTAGAATACAGTGAAAACACCTACATACACTAGGGAACACTATGCGTTGGGGTACCCCTGTGATTAGCATGACCTCCTCTGCAAGTCCCTAGTACTTAATAGGGCAGGGGGATTAAAACTACCTCTTAAAACGCGCTACAGGGCGCGTTTGCACAGTGGTGAAGGGAGGGGGGGGCCTGATATGACATGTGTGCAAACGCGCCCCGTGGCGCGGTTTTAAGTTGCGGGATTAAGTCCCCTTGAATCCTGAGGGTCCCTGGGGCCCAACTAGCCCCCCAGGTACCTACAGTTAGGACCACAGAGCTGAGTTGCAGAGAGGCGTTCCGAGGCCACGCACCTTTTTTCACCTCTCTGCAACGCAACTCTGCTGTGCTTACTGAAGGTACCTGGTGGGCTAGTTGGCCCCCAGGGTCCCTCAGGATTCAAAGGTAATTAATTCCCCAACTTAAAACGCACCACAGGGCGTGTTTGCGCACATGTCACCTGAGGCCCCGCCCCCTCCCTTCACCACTGTGCAAACGCGCCCCGTGGAGCGTTTTAAGTTGTGGGATTAGGTCACCTTGAATCCTGAGGGTCCCTGGGGCCCAACTAGCCCACCAGGTACTTCCAGTAAGCACCACAGGACTGCGTTGCAACGCCTGTAACAAATTGTGCAGTTGTGTTTAGGTAGTGAAGAGGGTCGTGCTGGGGGTAGTGTTTTAGGGTTTAGGGTAGTGCAGTGGTGTTTGTGTAGTGTAGGGGGTCATGCTGGGGGTAGATTTAGGGTTTAGGGTAGTGCAGTGGTGTTTGGGTAGTGTAGGGAGTCGTGCCTGGGGGGAGTGTTTTAGGGTTTAGGGTAGTGCAGTGGTGTTTGGGTAGTGTAGGGGGTCGTGCTGGGGGTAGTGTTTTAGGGTTTAGGGTAGTGCAGTGGTGTTTGGGTAGTGTAGGGGTCGTGCTGGGGGTAGTGATTTAGGGTAGTGCAGTGGTGTTTGGGTAGTGTAGGGGGTACTGCTGGGGGTAGTGTTTTAGGGTTCAGGGTAGTGCAATGGTGTTTGGGTAGTGTAGGGCGTACTGCTGGGGGTAGTGTTTTAGGGTTTAGGGTAGTGCAGTGGTGTTTGGGTAGTGTAGGGGGTACGGCTGGGGGTAGTGTTTTAGGGTTTAGGGTAGTCCAGTGGTGTTTGGGTAGTGTAGGGGTTCGTGCTGGGGGTAGTTTTTTAGGGTTTAGGGTAGTGCAGTGGTATTTGTGTAGTGTAGGGGGTAGTGTTTTTGGGTTTAGGGTAGTGCAGTGGTGTTTGTGTAGTGTAGGAGGTCGTGTTTTAGGGTTTAGGGTAGTGCAGTGGTCTTTGGGTAGTGTAGGGAGTCGTGCGGGGGTAGTGTTTTAGGGATTAGGGTAGTGCATTGGTGTTTGGGTAGTGTAGGGGGTCAGGCAGGGGGTAGTGTTTTAAGGTTTAGGGCAGTGCAGTGGTGTTCGGGTAGTGTAGGGGGTCATGCGGGGGGTAGTGTTTTAGGGTTTAGGGCAGTGCAGTGGTGTTTGGGTAGTGTAGGGGTCGTGCTGGGGGAGTGTTTTAGGGTTTAGGGCAGTGCAGTGGTGTTCGGGTAGTGTAGGGGGTCGTGCTGGGGGAGTGTTTTAGGGTTTAGGGCAGTGCAGTGGTGTTCGGGTACTGTAGGGGGTCGTGCTGGGGGGAGTGTTTGAGGGTTTAGGGCAGTGCAGTCGTGTTCGGGTAGTGTAGGGGGTCGTGCTGGGGGGAGTATTTTAGGGTTAGGGTAGTGCAGTGGGTCATGCTGGGGGTAGTGTGCTAGGGTTTAGGGCAGTGCAGTGGTGTTCGGGCAGTGTAGGGGGTCGTGCTGGGGGTGGTGTTTTAGCGTTTACGGCAGTGCAGTGGTGTTCCGGCAGTGTAGGGGGTCATACTGGGGGTGGTGTTTCAGGGTTTAGGGCAGTGCAGTGGTGTTCGGGCAGTGTAGGGGGTCATGCAGGGGGTGGTGTTTCAGGGTTTAGGGCAGTGCAGTGGTTTTCGGGCAGTGTAGGGGGTCATGCTGGGGCTGGTGTTTCAGGGTTTAGGGCAGTGCAGTGGTGTTCGGGCATTGTAGGGGGTCTTGCTGGGGCTGGTGTTTCAGTGTCTAGGGCAGTGCAGTGGTGTTCGGGCAGTATAGTGGGTCTTGCTGGGGCTGGTGTTTCAGGGTTTAGGGCAGTGCAGTGGTGTTCGGGCAGTGTAGGGGGTCGTGCTGGAGGTGGTGTTTCAGGGTTTAGGGCAGTGCAGTGGTGTTCGGGCAGTGTAGGGGGTCGTGCTGGGGGTGGTGTTTCAGGGTTTAGGGCAGTGCAGTGGTGTTCGGGCAGTGTAAGGGGTCGTGCTGGGGCTAGTGTTTCAGGGTTTAGGGCAGAGCAATGGTGTTCAGGCAGTGTAGGGGGTTGTGCGGGAGGTGGTGTTTCAGGGTTTAGGGCAGTGCAGTGGTGTTCGGGCAGTGTAGGGGGTCGTGCTGGGGGTGGTGTTTCAGGGTTTAGGGCAGTGGTGTTCAGGCAGTGTAGGGGTCTTGCTGGGGGTGATGTTTCAGGGTTTAGGGCAGTGCAGTGGTGTTCGGGCAGTGTAGGGGGTCGTGCTGGGGGTGGTGTTTCAGGGTTGTGGGCAGTGCAGTGGTGTTCCGGCAGTATAGGGGGTCGTGCAGGGGGTGGTGTTTCAGGGTTTAGGGCAGTGCAGTGGTGTTTGGGCAGTGTAGGGGGTAGTGCTGTGGGTGGTGTTTCAGGGTTTAGGGCAGTGCAGTGGTGTTCGGGCAGTGAAGGGTGTCGTGCTGAGGGGTGGTGTTTCAGGGTTTAGGGCAGTGAAGTGTTGTTTGGGCAGTGTAGGGGTCGTGCAGGGGGTGGTGTTTCAGGGTTTAGGGCAGTGCAGTGGTGTTTGGGCAGTGTAGGGGGTCGTGCAGGGGGTGGTGTTTCAGGGTTTAGGGCAGTGCAGTGGTGTTCGGCCAGTGTAGGTGGTCTTGCTGGGGGTGGTGTTTCAGGATTTAGTGCAGTGGTGTTCGGGCAGTGTAGGGGGTGGTGCTGGGGGTGGTGTTTCAGGGTTTAGGGCAGTGCAGTGGTGTTCCGGCAGTGTAGGGGGTCGTGCAGGGGGTGGTGTTTTAGTGTTTAGGGCAGTGCAGTGGTGTTTGGCCAGTGTAGGGGTCGTGCTGGGGGTGGTGTTTCAGGGTTTAGGGCAGTGCAGTGGTGTTCGGGCAGTGTAGGGTGTCATGCTGAGGGGTGGTGTTTCAGGGTTTAGGGCAGTGCAGTGGTGTTCGGGCAGTGTAGGGGGTCGTGCAGGGGGTGGTGTTTCAGGGTTTAGGGCAGTGCAGTGGTATTTGGGCAGTGTAGGGGGTCGAGCAGGGGGTGGTGTTTCAGGGTTTAGGGCAGTGGTGTTCGGCCAGTGTAGATGGTCTTGCTGGGGGTAATGTTTCAGGGTTTAGTACAGTGGTGTTTGGGCAGTGTAGGGGGTCTTGCTGGGGGTGGTGTTTCAGGGTTTAGGGCAGTGCAGTGGTGTTCGGGCAGTGTAGGGGGTCTTGCTGGTGCTGGTGTTTCAGGGTTTAGGGCAGTGCAGTGGTGTTCGGGCAGTGTAGGGGGTCATGCTGGGGCTGCTGTTTGAGGGTTTAGGGCAGTGCAGTGGTGTTCGGGCAGTGTAGGGGGTCGTGCTGGGGCTGGTGTTTCAGGGTTTAGGGCAGTGCAGTGGTTTTCGGGCAGTGTAGGCGGTCGGGCTGGGGCTGGTGTTTCAGGGTTTAGGGCAGTGCAGTGGTGTTTGGGCAGTGTACGGGGTCGTGCTGGGGCTGCTGTTTCAGGGTTTTGGGCAGAGCAGTGGTGTTTGGGCAGTGTAGGGGGTCGTGCTGGGGGTGGTGTTTCAGGGTTTAGGGCAGTGCAGTGGTGTTCGGGCAGTGTAGGGGGTCTTGCTGGGGGTGGTGTTTCAGGGTTTAGGGCAGTGGTGTTCGGGTAGTGTAGGGGGTCGTGCTGGGGGTGGTGTTTCAGGGTTTAGGGCAGTGCAGTAGTGTTCGGGCAGTGTAGGGGGTCGTGCAGGGGGTGGTGTTTCAGGGTTTTGGGCAGTGCAGTGGTGTTCGGGCAGTGTAGGCGGTCGTGCTGGGGCTGGTGTTTCAGGGTTTAGGGCAGTGCAGTGGTGTTCGGGCAGTGTAGGGGGTCGTGCTGGGGCTGGTGTTTCAGGGTTTAGGGCAGTGCAGTGGTGCTCGGGCAGTGTAGGGGGTCGTGCTGGGGGTGGTGTTTCAGGGTTTTGGGCAGAGCAGTGGTGTTTGTGCAGTGTAGGGGGTCGTGCTGGGGGTGGTGTTTCAGGGTTTAGGGGGGTGCAGTGGTGTTCGGGCAGTGTAGTGTGTCTTGCTGGGGGTGATGTTTCAGGGTTTAGGGCAGTACAGTGGTGTTCGGGCAGCGTAGGGGGTCTTGCTGGGGGTAGTGTTTCAGGGTTTAGGGCAGTGCAGTGGTGTTCGGGCAGTGTAGGGGGTCATGCTGGGGGTGGTGTTTCAGGGTTTAGGGCAGTGCAGTGGTGTTCGAGCAGTGTAGGGGGTCTAGAAGGGGGTGGTGTTTCAGGGTTTAGGGCAGTGCAGTGGTGTTCGGGCAGTGTAGGGGGTCGTGCTAGGGGTGGTGTTTCAGGGTTTAGGGCAGTGCAGTGGTGTTCAGGCAGTGTAGGGGGTCGTGCAGGGGCTGGTGTTTCAGGGTTTAGGGCAGTGCAGTGGTGTTCGGGCAGTGTAGGGGGTCGTGCTGGGGGTAGTGTTTTAGGGTTTAGGGTAGTGCAGTGGTGCTTGTGTAGTGTAGGGGGTCGTGCTGGGGGTAGTGTTTTAGGGTTTAGGGTAGTGCAGTGGTGTTTGTGTAGTGTAGGGGGTCATGTTTTAGGATAGTGCAGTGGTGTTTGGGTAGTGTAGGGGGTCGTGCTGGGGGTAGTGTTTTAGGGTTTAGGGTAGTGCAGTGGTGTTTGTGTAGTGTAGGGGGTCGTGATGGGGGTAGTGTTTTAGGGTTTAGGGTAATGCAGTGGTGCTTGTGTAGTGTAGGGGGTCATGCTGGGGGTAGTGTTTTAGGGTTTAGGGTAGTGCAGTGGTGTTTGTGTAGTGTAGGGGGTCATGTTTTAGGATAGTGCAGTGGTGTTTGGGTAGTGTAGGGGGTCGTGCTGGGGGTAGTGTTTTAGGGTTTAGGATAGTGCAGTGGTGCTTGTGTAGTGTAGGGGGTCGTGCTGGGGGTAGTGTTTTAGGGTTTAGGATAGTGCAGTGGTGCTTGTGTAGTGTAGGGGGTCGTGCTGGGGGTAGTGTTTTAGGGTTTAGGGTAGTGCAGTGGTGTTTGTGTAGTGTAGGGGGTCATGCTGGGGGTAGTGTTTTAGGGTTTAGGATAGTGCAGTGGTGCTTGTGTAGTGTAGGGGTCGTGCTGGGGGTAGTGTTTTAGGGTTTAGGGTAGTGCAGTGGTGTTTTTGTAGTGTAGGGGGGTCATGTTTTAAGATGCAACGCTCCAATACCTGACCAGTCTGCACTACATAAAACTGCAAAAAAACTAAAAATAAAAAGTGTTTTGCACACTTTTGTCATTGGGCTATATGTGGGCTACATCTGGGTAATATTTGTGCTACATTTGGGCTCTTTTTTCACTGGTGGCCATCTTGGAAGACTTCTTTGTTATGAAGTTTCCTAATTTCCTCATTTACTGCAGTCTCCTCAGTAGGAAATGCTTTCAGTTTTTTACTTTGATTCCATCAAGAAGGCATTCAGATGTGTCTCACATTTGCCATAAATTCAGAATGTTAGCACTCTAGTTGCTCATTAGATCACTGTAGTAAAGCTACTGCTCACCAGGGAGTTAACTGGAAGTCTGCTGCTGGTATTGAAAGTGATTGTTTCAGTCTGCATGTCAGAATTTTCTAATGAAATAGAAGAGGATTTGAGATCTCACTTAAAACATGCCCTAATTTTTCTTTCTGCAGCACTAACCATAATTTCTATTTCAAAAAGAACCCCCTCATTTTGTTCCTTTTTAAATTAAATGTTTTAAGTGTTACCGGTTTATTCCAATCAAGATGTCTTCAGGTGTGCCATACTTTGTCATAAGTAAGGCTGTTAGCGCTCTAGTTGTTCTTTAGAACACTCTGGGAAGCTGCAGTAGAACACAAAGGCATCAACTGGCAGGCTGCTCCTGTTGAAATATAACAGGAAGATATTTGAGATCACACTTGAAACATGTCCTAATTTTTCTTTCTACAGCACTAACCATAATTTCTATGACAAAATGAACCCCATCATTTTGTTCCTTTTTAAATTAAATGTTTTAAGTGTTACCAGTTTATTCTAATCAAGATGGCTTCAGGTGTGCCATACTTTTGTCATAAGTAAGGCTGTTAGCACTCTAGTTGTTCTTTAGAACACTCTGGGAAGCTGCAGTAGAACACAAAGGAATGAACTGACAGTCTCTGCCCTTGTTGGATGTACATGTTTTACTGAGAATGTCAGACTTCATTCTCACATGACTGAGAAAGATAATGTGAATTTACAGAAAATATGCTCTCATTTTAGCTTCTGGAGCACCTTCCAAAACTCTATGGGACAAGCATGTGAAAATAGTTTTCTCTCAAACATGATTCATGATATCCCAGCAGAAGGTTTTTCACAGGGTAAAATCACCTTAGAACACACCACAATTCCTGAAATTAGTATGGGACCATCAACAAATGAATTCTAATGTAACTAAAGTCTGTTATCACCCTTTATAGTTCTCCTTTTGGTATCCCTCAAAATCTTTGATTCACTACAATGCATTTCAATGGGGTACTATCATGTATATTGGTCTCAAGATGGCTGCCAGCAATTCCAGGATGGAGTGCTGATAGCCAATCAGATCTCACGATGACATGTGTGGTTAGGCTCCGCCCAGATATATATGTGATTTTACTTTTGATTTTCTCAGGAACTACTGAACGGATTTACACCATTTAAGCAAAAGGCACAACACTGAACCAAGGGCTACCTCTTTGCCAAATTTGGTGTAATTCCGTTCAGCAGTTCGGGCTGTAGCTGCGACTAAAGGTTCCTATGGAAAAATGTATGGGGAAAACACGTTTTGGGACCCCCCTTTTTTCTCGGCCCCGGCTTGACGAATCACACCGAGACTTTCAGGATAGGAGCGGACCGGAGCGCCCCAACAAGTTGGAAACTTTCGCGAAGATTCGTCAACCGGCGCCAACGTTATTTCAAATAGAATGTTGCGGATTTCCTATGGAAAATAGGTCTTAACTATAACTATCTACTGGCGACCGCCAGTAGATAATATATATGTATATAAACATACACACACATATGCATATAAGTATATATTTATATTTAGTATGAAATAAGATGTCAATTTACTTAATTTACATTATATAAAAGTTAAAATTTAAAATATTTAAGATATTTAAGATTTACTGTTACACTATATATATTATCTACTGGCGGTAGCCAGTAGATAGTTATAGTTAGGACCTAGTTTCCATAGGAAAAGCGTTTTTCTTTTCCCAATAACTTTGGCGCAGGTTGACAAATCTTCGCGAAATTTTCAAAACTTGTGGCCTGCTCCGGTCAGCTCCTATCCTGAAAGTTTTGGGTTGATTCGCCAAGCGGGGGCCGAGAAAAAAGGGGGGGCCCAAAACATGTTTTCTCCATGTTATTTTCCATAGGAAACTTTAGACACGGCTACAGCTCGAACTGCTGAACGGAATTACACCAAATTTGGCAAAAAGGTAGCCCTTGGTTCAGAAAGAGCCCTTTTTGTTAAATGGTGTAAATCCGTTCAGTAGTCCTGAGAAATTAAAAAAAAAGAGGTCGGAAAATCAATTTCCCATAGGAAACTTTAGACACGGCTACAGCTCGAACTGCTGAACGGAATTACACCAAATTTGGCAAAAAAGGTAGCCCTTGGTTCAGAAAGAGCCCTTTTTTTTAAATGGTGTAAATCCATTCAGTAGTTGCTGAGAAAATCAAAAAATAAAAGTTTGGATATCTAGAGGCACGGAGGATCCGCGGACCCTCCCGACCACGAGCTTTATTCTAATTGGCTGTCAACACTCCAAACCAGGAAGTGTTGGCAGCCATCTTGTGACTCGGTAGAACCGAGTCACAAGAAAAGAGAAAAACAAACCCAAAAACAAGAAAAGGGGCAGGGTAGAAACACCCTGACCCCCTAGGCCTGCTTAGGGGTCCCACAAGGACCCCCAGGGCCCAAAAAAGCATTTAAAAAAAAAAAATCAGCCGAACTCGCGCTGGGTGCGCGAATCCGGCCAAGAAAATAAAAAAACGAAGCGCGGGCTCCCGCACTTCGTTGTATTGAAGCCCCCGGGTGGGCCAGGTCCTGGGGGGACTGAAAAAACGTGTGGGGGGGCCCCAATCCCCCCACACTGCCCCGGGACCACCACCTCCCCGGGGCTTGATTTATGAGTTGCAGGGGGCACGCAGCCCCCCCTGCAGCCCCGGGGACCGCCACCCCCGGGGCTAATTTTTAAATGTGTGGGGGGCCTCCAAGCCCCCCCAAGCCCCGGGGACCGCCACCCCCCGGGGTTTTCATTAATTATTTGTGGGGGCACACGGCCCACCTGCAGCCCTGGGGACCGCCACCCCCCAGGGCTTGTTTTTTTTTTTAAAGATAAACCTGTGTGGGGGGCTCGAGCCCCCCCACACGCCCCGGGGACCGCCACCTCCCCGGGACACTAAAATGCAAATTTGGGGGTCCGTTACGGACCCCCGAGCCCCGGGGACCACCACCTCCCTGGGGCTTTGTAATTGAAGGGAGGGGGGCCACGCGGCCCCCCTCCTGGAGCCCGTGATGGCCTTGGGGACCGCCACCCCCCAGGGACGGCTCCTGCAGTGTCCTGGGGTGCCCACCCCCGGGACACTGCTGTTTGCTATGGTAGGGCGGGAGGACGGCTCCCGCCCTACCATAGCAAACTCTGCTTATCTTCATTGAAGCAAAGCATATTGCTTTTTCCACACGGGGAGCTGCATGTTAGCAGCTCCCCATGTGGAAAAGCAATGCCGGCTCCCGCAGGAGGCGGGGAGCCGGCAGGGACCGTGGGGGCATTGGGGCTCCCCCACGGTCCCCAAAGGAGAGGGCCGGCACCGGGGGATGGGGTCCCCGGGGCCAGAAGTGGCCCAGGAGGGGGGCCACGTGGCCCCCTCCACAGTAAAATAAAAATTAAAACGAGGCAGAGCCCCGGGGGATGGGGTCCCCGGGGCTAACAGAAGCCTCAGGAGGGGGGCCACGCAGCCCCCCTCCTTTGAAAATATATTAAAAATATATATATATAGTGGCCATGCCCCGGGAGATGGGGTCCCCGGGGCCAAAAATGGCCTCGGGAGGGGGGCCGCGCGGCCCCCTTCCGTGTTTTTAAATATTAAATTAAGAAATTAGGGGTCAGGCCCTGGAGGATGGGGTCCCCAGGGCCCAAAAAATAGGACAGGAAGGGGGGCCACACAGCCCCCCTTCTAAAAAACAAAAAAAATTAAAAAGCCGGCATCGCACCGGAGGCCCCGCCCCCTCCCAGCAACACTATGCAAACGCGCCCTGTGGAGCGTTTTAAGTTGGGGAATTAATTCCCCTACAATCCTGAGGGTCCCTGGGGGCCAACTAGCCCACCAGGTACCTCCAGTTAGCGCCACAGGGCTGCGTTTCAGAGAGGTGGTCTGAGGCCACGCCCCTTTTTACACCTCTCTGCAACGCAGCTCTGTGGCGCTTACTGGAGGTACCTGGTGGGCTTGTTGGACCCCAGGGACCCTCAGGATTGAAGGGGACTTAATCCCCCAACTTAAAACGCGCCACGGGGCACGTTTGCACAGTGGTGAAGGGAGGGGGCGAGGCCTGATGTGACATGTGTGCAAACAGGCCCTGTGGCGCATTTTAAGTTGGGGGATTAATTCCCCGTCAATCCTGAGGGTCCCTGGGGGCCAACTAGCCCACCAGGTACGTCCAGTAAGCGCCACAGAGTTGCGTTGCAGAGAGGTGTAAAAAGGGGCGTGGCCTCGGACCACCTCTCTGCAACACAGCTCTGTGGCGCTTACTAGAGGTACATGGTGGGCTAGTTGGCCCCCAGGGACCCTCAGGATTCAAGGGGAATTAATTTCCCAAATTAAAACCCGCCAGGTGGCGTGTTTGCACAGTGGTGAAGGGAGGGGGCGGGCCTGGTGTGACATGTGTATACTTATGCAATCACTCCACCAAAACCCAAGCACTTATAAATTCACCATGCACTCTCCTTGCAGCACTCTAATCATCCAGTCACTACCCATGCACTCATGCAATGACCCATGCACTAACTCATGCACTGCTACAATACCCTGAGCAGTACCCATGCAGTCCAGCCATTGCCCTGTCACTACCCATGCACTCCTCCAAACACCCAGCGAGCACCATGTACTTATCCAATCACTCCGCCAAAACCCTGGCACTTATAAATTCACCATGCACTCTCCTTGCAGTACTCTAATCTTCCAGTCAGTACCCATGTACTCATGGAGTGACCCAGGCACTAACACATGCACTGCTACAATCCCCTGTGCACAACCCATGCAGATCTCTAACCACCTACACAGTACTGATTCACTCCAATTACCCAGGTTGTACCCATGCACTCCAGAAATCCCTCTGTCACTACCCATGCACTCCTCCAATCACCCATCCAGCATCATGTACTTATCCAATCACTCCGCTAAAACCCAAGCAGTTATAAAATCACCATGCACTGTCCTTGCAGCACTCTAATCATCCAGTCACTACCCATGTACTCATGCAATGACCCAGGCACTAACCCATGGCAAATACAGAGGAGGTCATGCTCATTACAGGGGTACCCCAACGCATAGTGTTCCCTAGTGTATGTAGGTGTTTTCACTGTATTCTAAGTGTCTTTTAGCATAGCACTGGCTCCGGTCCTGGTTAGTCAGAGTCAGTTACCACCAGTACCCGTCACTAAAATGTTGGGGGCACAGGAGGACTTTCTGCTCCTCTGTTGGTTCTTTCTGCACATCTCTTGCTTCTTCCTGTACTTTTCTTCATCTTTCTGGACTTCTGTTGCCTCTTTCTGCATTTGTCTTGCTTCTTGCTGCGCTTTTCTTCCTCTTTCTTCACATGTCCTAACTTTGTAGGCATAGTTAGAAATTAACATTTAAAAAACCATTGAAATTCACTGAAAAAACCATAGGTTTCAGGCACGTTATAGTTAGAAATTAGCATTTAAAAAACCATTGAAATTCACTGAAAAAAACATAGGTTTCAGGCACGTTATAGTTAGAAATTAGCATTTTAAAAACCTTACAAATTCACTGAAAAAACCATAGGTTTCAGGGACGTTATAGTTAGTTGGACATTTCACTCGTACAAAACCATAGAAATTCCCCCGTTATAGTTAGTTCAACTAACTATAACTCGCGCCCCCGCAATGCACTGCTGATGACGTCACATATTACATCATTCATGACATGGTCAGTGACATCACTGATGACATCTCAAATGACATCACTGATGACATCACTGATGACATCATCCACGTGAAAATCTGATCCACCTCCTCACACTGTATTATAACCTTTGATACACCCACTGTACCAGTTACTACATACACACTCACTGATTCCTAAGTCTACATGCACATCCACTCATTCACCCATAGAATCACTCATAGATGTAGTCACTCATCAATACAACACTATCATAAGCACTCATACATCTATACAGACACTCACACACCACCACTCAGCCAGAGTTACTCACACACCTAGTCAGTCATGCAAAGAATCAATCACACTTCCATTTACTGACCTATACAGTTATACACACACCACATCAGTTATTCAAACAGAAACAAATGCATACTTACTCTTTTCTACAATCACTGATACAAGTACACACTCATCCATGCAGCCACTCTCACAATCACTGACTCTCATGTATAGTCATTTATATACTTCAACTTTCACATACACTGCCTTTTATATATGTAGTTACTTGGACATGTAACATTGAGACATCCATTCTCTCACCAACACACCATACACACACTCACACTCATACAGCTGTTTCCACATGCACTCTTGAACCCGTACACACAGTGAATCAACCACTCAAACATCTATGCACAGACTCACACACCTCCTACGCACCTACACACACACCCAGGCACCCATAGAGATACTTAGACAACCAATCAATAACCCATATAGATCCTCATTTAGCTACTCACCAACCCATGCAACCGCTTACACACCAACTGACAAACTAAACTGTGTGAATGTCTGTATCAGTCACTAACCCGTGCATTCAGTAAGACACATGTAATCACTCACTTAAACAGTCAGTCACACACCTACTAAATCCTCCATCCAGACACTTATACACCCACTCATTCTTCAATACACCTTGACATATATATAATACATATTTAAACTTTATAGAAACACACATTCACTGGATGATGTCATCAGTGATGTCATCAGTGATGTCATTTGAGATGTCATCAGTGATGTCATCAGTGTTGTCACTGACCATGTCATGAATGATGTAATATGTGATGTCATCAGCAGTGCATTGCGGGGCGCGAGTTATAGTTAGCTGAACTAACTATAACGGGGAATTTCTATGGTTTTGTACGAGTGAAATGTCCAACTAACTATAACGTCCCTGAAACCTATGGTTTTTTCAGTGAATTTGTAAGGTTTTTTAAATGCTAATTTCTAACTATAACGTGCCTGAAACCTATGGTTTTTTCAGTGAATATATATATAGATATAGATATATATACATACATATATTACACACAATATTTTTGTATATGTTTTAAGTTTATTAGCGTGAAACAATGTTTTGGAAACAATATTTTTGTTACACAATGTTCTTTTTGATATTGTGTTAGCCATCCCTTCGAAGTGTACTGAAAGGCCTGGTTCTCCCTCCTTCCAGTGTGTCCCACCCACCTCACAGGAATGCAGAAATCCACAAATCTGTCTGGGGGAGATTCTTCTACCTCCTCATGTTCCTCCAGTAAGCTGTGGATCTCCCAAGGTGGAACCTAGAATCTTCCATGTATTGTACCATTCACAGGCACACATACGTCCATCACCATGCAAGTGACTTTTTTGTTCTAACAGCATGGCTGATGCAGTCAAGTTATAAGTGAGTTGCAACAATTAAAAGAGAATTCAGTAATAAAGCTATGAACCTATAAATAATGTGCTCATATCATTGATGTATTCACCCTCTCAAGGACTGTTATGCAATGCAATGTTGTTTCTTACATTTCTTGCAGTGTGTGTTCCAATGTTAAACAAGATGTTTCATGTTCATTACTAGAGTACACCAGAAGAAACTTGGAGAACTGTGGCTAAGAACTGTGGCTATCCATTTGTGACTTTTCAGTAGTTTTTGGGTGGGAGATTTATGACCATATTGCACTATTTATTCCATTATCAAGTAGTACGGAAACAGACTAAGGGCCTGATTTAGATTTTGGCGGACGGGTTACTCGTTATATAATATCCTATGGGATTTATATTTCAGTGGATAGGATATCCATCACCATTGTGAAGGAGTAACTTACAATCTAAATCAAGCCCTAAATTATCAGTACAAACAGGGTGGCATTCACTCTGGCAGTCTCCCCACTTTCTCAGTGGAAAATTCTGTTATACTGTAGCCTTACTCAACTCTACATCACCTACATTGAGCTAAGTTTATATTGATTTTTGGTGTTTTTAGAACATTTGATACTGCTTATTTCTCACCAAGAAGATATCTGGGTAAGAGACCCACTAAGAATTTGGTCATCTTCTTCTTAGTTTATATTGCATGGGTGATAGTTTGGGGACTTGCCTAGGTGTCTTTTAACCCACTGATTCTCTGTAAACTTGCTCATCTTTTAAGTCACTAAATTGGATTTGGGTGCGCACGTGTTTTTAATATTGAACCATTTCTCACACTCTCCTGTTCTATTTGTGTTTACAGTTTTATGCCTTCTGGTGTTTCCAAGCATTTGGTCTTGCACTTAAACATGCCCAAGCTGCTTGTCTTTTTAAAAGACAATAATGGTATTAGGATGGTATAGAAAGGGATTTTTTGAACTTTTTGACTCTTCTGATGCCATGGATTGTGTAGTTGTTATTCATTACTTATGTCTCCTTGGTTTGTGTAAACAGGGCACAGCATCTTGGGTTGATTGTCTGCAATGTAACTGTAGAGTTTGTGTGTAGGTAACATGTTCTTAAAAAATAAATATCAGTATTCTAATCATTAGCTTGTACATCTATCAATTTATGACACACATGTGTTCTTCGTATTTGCAGCCCTCATGAAGCCTATGTGAGGTGAAATGCGTTGGCTGCATTATCTTGGAAATATACAATAAAGAGAAATAGTCCATCAATATTCAAGACCCACGATCATCTGTTTATAGTAAATGTGTTCATCCATAATTATTTCTGTTGCCTCTCAATTTTTGGTTAACAAATGTGTTTAATGTATGTTCAATGTGCAGATTACCATTGAGGTGGGCAACAGTTTCTCTGCTTGTGTTCTTTTGTCTATTGTAGTGACTGTTTCAGGCTGTGCGGCGTTAAATCAGCTGGCTCTATTCCCTATCTTGATTTGTGACATTTTAAAATGTTATGTTGTTTAATGGTGTTTATTTTTCAGGATCTTGGGCAGTGTTCAGGTTTGAGTGGGCTGTATATGTTTTTAATTCTTAATGTGAATTTGTAAATTAAATGTTTTATTTTTACATTTTTTAGCATTAATGGGTTTTGTAGGAGTTTTAATTAGAATCTTAGAGGATTTTTTAACATGATTTTTATTTTTACACAGGAGCACATGGGTGATCTTCATATCTTTGAATTGAAATTGAAGTGGATCAGCAAAGCTAAGATTTTTGGATTGAATCTTTTTGCATTAGATACTTTTTATTTTTGATGAATTATATTAAATACTGATTGTGATCATAAGCTCCAAGGGTTGATCAACATAAAATATAGTCAATTGTCTGTGTTGACCAATTAGAAATACATTTTTATGGAATTGCATGTGCTTTGTCCCAAGTTCAAATGCATTGGTCATTGCCCACCTGGGCATGAGCACAGGCACTTAAGTAGCATTGTATTCCTGTAGGACAATATACCTGTAGCAATTTTTGAAACACTGAGGGGCAGATTTACAATTTTTTCATGTAGCGCACTGCAGCAGCCGCAAATGCTGCACTGCATGAAAAGGAGAGAGGAGGAGAGCACCCTATTTACTAAAATTAGGCACTCTCCTCCCCTCTCACTAGCGCCGGCGCTGAAATCAGCTGCTGTGCGCCACGGAGACACCTTTGCGCCAAGATGCAAGGGAGTCTCCGTGAGTTTAGCATAGGTTTTGTGCTGGAAGGAACCCTTCCAGTACAAAATACTATGCACAGACTCGCTTCAACCATTTTCCCACTTTGAAAGTGTGCTGTAAAGTGCAGCACACATGCAAAGTCGGAAAAGGAAGGAGAAATGAAAGCATTTCTTCTTCCTTGCACCTACTTGAAAAGGGCACAGTTTTCTCACACTAAACCCAATCTACTTTATTTAGTAAATTGGGTTTAGCATGAGAAACTTTGGGTGCTTGCATTGGAATGCCCAGGCACCACCCTTGGTACGCCCCCCATGGCACAAAGTAATGTAAAGTAGCGCTATGCGCTGCTTCGCATTACTTTTCTGTTATTTCCAGCGCTAAACAAATTTAGCACTGGAAAGTAAATTGGGAAAAAAATTGAGCCGATTTGTGTCACTTTTGTGACGCAACCACGGTACAAAATCTTAGTAAATCTCCCCCTGAATGTTATACACTGGGGCAGGTTATGAGACTTTTTCTAGAGGCAATATATCTGCAGGACCTCTGGAGCATTACTAGGTTCAATACATGGCCCAATCGTGAATTTAGACTGTTTCGAATTTGTCATGTGACAACAGACAATCAGTATCTCCACATGAATATAACTATTGTAGCATCATTTTACACAGATGGGCTGCTATATTTGACTCTCACAAGATTATCTCTCACTCAAAGGGAACACAAGATATTAGTGATTATATTACATGCCACAGATACAATCATAGATTGTTTTGAATAGGTCATGTGACATCAGAAATTCAGTAATTTTAAATGGTCATCAGTACTGTAGTAGCAGTTCACACAGTTATATTGCTACATTTGACTTTTTTATGCATTGTTTTTGATCTAATATGCATTTTTTGGGCAGAATACAAATGATTCATGGATTCTACGATGGCCACCATATCCACTATAAGGTTCACTGTGATACTGTAGTCTTTTTTCACCCATGGGTGAGGATAATTAAATTGTACATGGCAGATTGTGCAACTGACCAATGACAAAGTACCGAAACGTGTTGGGGCATGCAGCTGAAGTATGAATAAGGACATCTTTTTTCAAACTCTCGGAGTGTACATGGTAGTTCTTCTACGAACAGAGAGCAAGAACCTCATTGACTGTTATATTTACAGGCTTCCCCGCCTGTCTGCGTATCGCCGGGGCAAGTGGCCACAGGAGACTGGGTAACTTTTTGAAAATCGTGTATATATGATCAAGACCGCGGCAACGCGGTCGAAACGGGTAATACTGGGCACTTGCCATGACATTTTGATTTGATTTTTGCCGTTCAAGATGGAATAAAGCACATTACTTTTTCAATTGCACGCTGTGGTCCGTACCTGATTATCGCCGAGGCGTTGGTGTTTCAGGATTGTGGTGTCATATATATATATTCACTGAAAAAACCATAGGTTTTAGGGACAGTTATAGTTAGTTGGACATTGCACTCGTACAAAACCCGTGAAATTCCCCTGTTATAGTTAGTTCAGCTAACTATAACTCGCGCCCCCGCAATGCACTGCTGATGACGTCACATATTACATCACTCATGACATGGTCAGTGACATCACTGATGACATCACTGATGACATCATCCAGTGACTGTGTGTTTCTGTAAAGTTTAAATATGTTTAATATATATAGGCAAAGGCGTATTGAAGAATGAGTGGGTGTATAAGTGTCTGAATGGATGATTTAGTAGGTGCGTGACTAGCTCTATAAGTGAGTGATTAAACGTATCTTACTGAATGCATGGGTTAGTGACTAAACTGGGTGAATGTCTGTATCCGTCTGTCTGTTGGTGTGTAAGTGGATGCATGGATTTGCGAATAGCTACATGAGTGTCTATATGGGTTATTGATTGGTTCTCTGAGTATCTGTATGGGTGCCTGAGTGTTTGTGTGGGTGGGGTGTGTGTGACTCTGTACATAGATGTGTGAGTGGGTGATTCACTGGGTGCCTGATTTGAAGAGTGCATCTGTGATGGACTGCTTGGGTGGGTGAGTGTGTATATGGGTGTGTTAGTGAGTGAATGTATATCTCAGTGGTACATGTGCGAGTAACTACATATGTAAAAGGCAGTATATATGTGTGTTAGAGTATTTAAAAGGCTATAAGTGAGAGTGTGTGATTGTGAGAGTGGCTGTATGGATGCGTGTGTGCTTGTATCAGTTATTGTATAAGAGCGTAAGAATGTGCTAGTATTTGTATGAGTAAGTGAGTTGGTGTGTGTATAACTGTATAGGTGAGTAAATGGGTGTGTGATTAATTTTTTGCATGACTGACTAGGTGTGTGAGTACCTCTATGGATGAGTGGCGGTGTGTGAGTGTTTATATAGGTGTATGAGTGCATATGATAGTCCTGTACCGAGTGACTGTAAGTATGAGTGACTGTACGGGTGAGTGAGTAGATGTGTGTGTGTGTAGACCTAAGAATCTGTGAGTGGGTATGTAGTTATTGGTATTGGAGTGTGTATGGTTTTCAGAATGGCAGTCTGTAATTTAGAGTGGGTGTATCAAAGGTTATATTAGGGTGTGAGAAGATGCATGAAATTATCACATGGATGATGTCATCAGTGATGTCATCAGTGATGTCACTGACCATGTCATGAGTGATGTAATATGTGACGTCATCAGCAGTGCATTATGGGGCGCGAGTTAGAGTTAGCTGAACTAACTATAACGGGGGAATTTCTCGGGTTTTGTACGAGTGCAATGTCCAACTAACTATAACTGTCCCTAAAACCTATGGTTTTTTCAGTGAATTTCAAAGGTTTTTTAAATGCTAATTTCTAACTATAACGTGTCTGAAACCTATGGTTTTTTCAGTGAATTTCAAAGGTTTTTTAAATGCTAATTTCTAACTATAACGTGCCTGAAACCTATGGTTTTTTAAGTGAATTTCAAAGGTTTTTTAAATGCTAGTTTCTAACTATGCCTACAGAGGTAGGACATGTGAAGAAAGAAGAAAAAACGCACAGAAAGAAGCAAAAGAAATGCAGAAAGAAGCAACAGAAGTCCACAAAGACGAAGAAAAGCGCAGGAAGAAGCAAAAGATGTGCAGAAAGAACCAACAGAGGAGCAGAAAGAGGCCTTGTTGCAAAATCATCCTGTGCCCACAACTTTTTCAGACGGGTACTGATGGTAACTGACTCTGACTAACCAGAGCCAGTGCTATGCTAAAAGACACTTAGAATACAGTGAAAACACCTACATACACTGGGGAACACTATGCGTTGGGGTACCCCTGTGATTAGCAAGACCTCCTCTGTAAGTCCCTAGTACATAATAGGGCAGGGGGATTAAAACTACCTCTTAAAACGCGCTACAGGGCGCGTTTGCACAGTGGTGAAGGGAGGAGTGGCCTGAGGTGACATGTGTGCAAACGCGCCCCGTGGCGCGTTTTAAGTTGCGGGATTAAGTCCCCTTGAATCCTGATGGTCCCTGGGGCCCAACTAGCCCCCCAGGTACCTACAGTTAGGACCACAGAGCTGAGTTGCAGAGAGGCGTTCCGAGGCCACGCACCTTTTTTTCACCTCTCTGCAACGCAACTCTGTTGTGCTTACTGAAGGTACCTGGTGGGCTAGTTGGCCCCCAGGATCCCTCAGGATTCAAGGGGAATTAATTCGCCAACTTAAAACGCACCACAGGGCGTGTTTGCGCACATGTCACCTGAGGCCCCGCCCCCTCCCTTCACCACTGTACAAACGAGCCCCGTGGCGCGTTTTAAGTTGGGGGATTAGGTCCCCTTGAATCCTGAGGGTCCCTGGGGCCCAACTAGCCCACCAGGTATTCCAGTAAGCACCACATGCCTGTGTTGCAGAGAGGTGGTCCGAGGCCACGCCCCTTTATACACCTCTCTGCAACGCAACTCTGTGGTGCTTAGAGGAGGTACCTGGTGGGCTAGTTGGACCCCAGGGACCCTCAGAATTCAAGGGGACTTAATCCCCCAACTTAAAACACGCCACAGGGCGTGTTTGCACACATGTCACCTCAGGCCCCGCCCTCCCTTCACCACTGTGCAAACGCGCCCTGTGGCGCCTTTTAATTTGCGGGATTAGGTCACCTTGAATCCTGAGGGTCCCTGGGGCCCAACTAGCCCACCAGGTACTTCCAGTAAGCGTCACAGCCCTGCGTTGCAGAGAGGTGGTCCGAGGCCACGCCCCTTTTTACACCTCTCTGCAACGCAGCTCTGTGGCGCTTACTGGAGGTACCTGGTGGGCTAGTTGGACCCCAGGGATCCTCAGGATTCAAGGGGACCTAATCCCCCAACTTAAAACATGCCACAGGGCATGTTTGCACACATGTCACCTCAGGCCCCGCCCCCTCCCTTCACCACTGTGCAAACGCGCCCCGTGGCACGTTTTAAGTCAGGGGATTAACTCCCCTTGAATCCTGAGGGTCCCTGGGGTGCAACTAGTCCACCAGCTACCTCCATTAAGCGCCACAGAGCTGCGTTGCAGAGGTGTAAAAAGGGGCATGGCCTCAGAACACCTCTCTGCAACGCAGCCCCCTGGCGCATACTGGAGGTTCCTGGTGGGCTAGTTGGCCCCCAGGGACCCCCAGTATTCAAGGGGAATTCGTTCCCCATCTGCAAACGCGCCAGGGGGCGCGTTTGCAGAGTGCTGCAAGGAGGGGGCGTGGCCTCCGGCGCGATGCCGGTCTTTTTTTTTTTTTATTTTTAAGAAGGGGGGCTGTGTGGCCCCCCTTCTTTTTGTAATTTATTTGCCCTGGGGACCCCATCCCCCAGGGCCTGCCCCCTAATTTTTTTTTTTTAAACCCAAAAATTTGGAAGGGGGCCGCGTGGCCCCCCTCCCGAGGCCTTAATCGGCCCCGGGGACCCCATCCCCCGGGGCTTGGCCTTATTTTTTTTTTAAAAATCTTTTGGAGGGGGGCTGCGTTGCCCCCTCCTCAGGCCACTTATGGCCCCGGGGACCCCATCCCCCGGGGCCGGCCTTTGTTTTTTTTTTATAGTTTTTTTTTTTATTTCAACTTTGGGGAGGGGGGCCGCGTGGCCCCCCTCCTGGGCCACTTGTAGCCCCGGGGACCCCATCCCCCGGGGCTGGCCCTCTCCGTTGGGGACCATGGGGGTCCCCAATCCGTGGGGGTCCCCAATCCCCCACGGTCCCGCCGGCTCCCCGCGTCCCTCGGGAGCCGGCATTGCTTTTCCACATGGGGAGCTGCTAAGATGCAGCTCCCCGTGTGGAAAAGCAATAGTCTTTGGTTTTTGGAAGAGAAAGCAGGTTTCCTGCTCTCTCTTCCAAAAACCAAAGCAGTTTGCTATGGCAGGCGGGAGCTGCGAGGCTCCCGCCCTGCCATAGCAAACTACAGTGTCCCGGGGGTGAGCACCCCAGGACACTGCAGGAGCCGGCCCTGGGGGGTGGCGGTCCCCAGGGCCATCAAGGGCTCCAGGAGGGGGCAAAGCCCCGGGGAGGTGGTGGTCCCCGGGGCTCGGGGGTCCGAAACGGACCCCCACATTCAAATTTTTAGTTCCCCGGGGAGGTGGCGGTCCCCGGGGCGTGTGGGGTGGCTCGAGCCCCCCCACACAGGTAATTTTCATTAAAAAAAAGAAGCCCCGGGGGGTGGTGGTCCCCGGGGCTGCGGAAGGGCCGAGTGCCCTCCCGCACCATTATTAATTGAAAGCCCCGCGGGGTGGTGGTCCCCGGGGCTTGGGGGGGCTTAGAGGCCCCCCACTCCTTATTTTTATAAACCCCACATGCCCCTGGGACTTGGCCCACCCGGGATCCGCGCATCCCGCCGAATTTTACAAAAAAATAAAAAAAATGTGGGCCCTGGGGGTCCTTGTGGGACCCCCTAAGCAGGCCTAGGGGGTCAGGGTGTTTCTACCCTGCCCCCTTTTTACGTTTTGCGCACTTGTTTCTGTGCCTCGGTTCTACCGAGGAACAAGATGGCTGCCAACACTTCCTGGTTTGGAGTGTTGACAGTCAATTAGCATACAGCTCGTGATCGGGAGGGTGCGCTCAGGGTGCGCGGACCCTCCGTGGCCATAGATATATATGTGGTTTTACTTTTGATTTTCTCAGGAACTACTGAACGGATTTACACCATTTAACCAAAAGGCACAACACTGAACCAAGGGCTACCTTTTTGCCAAATTTGGTGTAATTCCGTTCAGCAGTTCGGGCTGTAGCTGCGACTAAAGGTTCCTATGGAAAATTGCATGGGGAAAACACGTTTTGGGACCACCCTTTTTTCTCGGCCCCCGCTTGCCGAATCACCCTGAATCTTTCAGGATAGGAGCAGACCGGAGCGCCCCACGAGTTTTGAGAATTTCGCGAAGATTCGTCAACCGGCTCCAAAGTTTTTCAAATAGAATGTTGTGAATTTCCTATGGAAAATAGGTCCTAACTATAACTATCTACTGGCGACCGCCAGTAGATAATATATGTATATATATATATATAATTCACTGAAAAAACCATAGGACATTTCACTCGTACAAAACCATAGAAATTCCCCCGTTATAGTTAGTTCAGCTAACTATAACTCGCGCGCCCGCAATGCACTGCTGATGACGTCACATATTACATCACTCATGACATGGTCAGTGACATCACTCATGACATCACTGATGACATCTCAAATGACATCACTGATGACATCACTGATGACATCATCCTTGTGATAGAGTGGCAGACCTCCTCTCACCCTAATATAACCTTTGATCCACACACTCAAAAATACAAACTAACATTTTCAAAACAATGGACATACCAATACCAGTTACAACACACCTATTCAGTAATTCCAAGATCTACACACACATCCACTCATTCACCAACAGTCCCTATACAGTCACTCATACATGTACTCACTCATCATATGTACTCATACACCTATACATCCTGTTACACACCGCCACTCATCCATAGAGTTACTCACACACATAGTCACACATGCAAACAAAGTATCAAATATCCATTTACTTGCATATACAGTTATACACACACTACCACACTTACTTCTACAGAAACTTACACATACTTACTCTCTTAAACAATCACTTATAGAAACACCTACTTATTTGTACAGGAACTCTTCCAATCTCTCACTCTCACATATACTCACTTATATACACCAATACTCACATACACTAGTTTAAAACATATGTAGTTAATCATAAAGACACTATTGAGACAGTCATTCACTCACTAACACACCCATACACATACTCATCCACCTATACAGTCCTGCACACATGCTGTCTTCAACACATACAAACAGTGAGTCACTCATTCATGCATCTATGCACTAAGTAATACCCCCCACCGTACCATACAGACACTCAGACACTCATACTGATACTCAAAAAACCAACTAATAACCCATATAGACACTCATGTAGCTACTCACCAACACATGCAGCCACTTATACACAAAGTGAGAGACTGATACAGATATTTTCATATTTAAACATTACTCACTAACCCAGGTATTCACTAAGATACACTTAGTCAGTTATACAATCAATTTTACCCAAAAAAATCATCCATTTAGACACTTATATACCCATTTCTTCTTCCATCGACCTTGAGATATACATATATAAAACATATTTAATTTTCTGAAAAACACACATTCACTGGATGATGTCATCAGTGATGTCATCAGTGATGTCATTTGAGATGTCATCAGTGATGTCATCAGTGATGTCACTGACCATGTCATGAGTGATGTAATATGTGACGTCATCAGTAGTGCATTATGGAGTGCCACGAAGTTATAGTTAGCTGAACTAACTATAACTGGGGAATTTCTATGGTTTTGTACGAGTGAAATGTCCAACTAACTATAACGCCCCTGAAACCTATGGTTTTTTCAGTGAATTTCTAAGGTTTTTTAAATGCTAATTTCTAACTATAACGTGCCTGAAACCTATGGTTTTTTCAGTGAATTTCTAAGGTTTTTTAAATGCTAATTTCTAACTATAACGTGCCTGAAACCTATGGTTTTTTCAGTGAATATATATATATTTATTATACTATGTATACATGTGAAAATGTCTCGGTCCCCTGTTTGCCTCGGTGGCACGGAAAAAATGGGTGGAACTGACGTCAGCACGCCGACGAGGTCCTCTTATGGCTCCGATGATGTCATACGGTGTCGCGAGCGGAGCCGTGCTATTATGACGTCCTCGTTGACGTGGGAGAGCTAGGAAAGAATTTCCGTGGAATGCTGGTGCAGGGGATATTCACCTAAGTGTTCAGGCTAGTCCTTTGGGAGCAACTGTTTATGTT
The DNA here is from genome assembly GCA_963921515.1 of Calotriton arnoldi. NCBI lineage: Eukaryota > Metazoa > Chordata > Amphibia > Caudata > Salamandridae > Calotriton > Calotriton arnoldi. Next base: position 948,567 of record CAWUFW010007345.1, on the reverse strand, counting down.
GCCACTCCAGAAACCAAAACCAGTGATCCGAGGGCAGAGGCCCTGCAGATGGCACACGAGGTGGGGTGCCCAGTCGTGTGCACCGGCGGGGCAGCGAACTGACAAGCACCACAAGCCACAAAAAAGGTAACGAGGGCACTGAATAACACAGGATCTTCTCTTTGTATCTGGCAGGAACAACGAAGTTAAAATGCCCTAGTACCAAAATGTAGAATTAGTGCTACAACGGTCTTCAAGAGGACCTGCGATGCCGCTTCTGCCTCCTGTACCCTTGAGGTGGCACATGGGTCACGTGGTACGGTCATACTGCGGTGGGACGCACACTCGTTGACCTCTCATGGCACTGCTCCACACTTCAGGGAGGACGCTTTCCATTAGCTATGTTTTCTGATGACATGTCGCGCCGGCCCCGTCCAACAACAGAACTCCTTTAGATCCAAACAGACTCTTCCACTCTCTCACCGGAAGTGAAACCAGGCCACGCGAACACTTTCACAATACAACAGCCGGGAATGCACTTTTCGGTAAAAAAACACATTCCTTCCTCCTAATTAATCAAATAAACATCTCACTGAAGAACAGGGGCCAGCTTCGATCGGTAAACAGCCGTTACAACGACTTTTTTACTTTGCGATACCATTACAACGCATGCATTACCACGCATGTGTTGTACATCACGAAGTCATTACAAGCATTTTTAGAACGCATGGTCATTTACACGCATGCCTTTACAACGAATTTTGTTGTAAAGGTATGTATGGCAAATGACCATGCGTTCTAAAAAACATGTAGACGATCCATGTCATTGTAAGGAAACAGAGGCTGTTCCGTTTCCTCACAACGACGTGCACCGCCCCTCAGAGACGACGTGAAGCTGGAACCACGAGGAGAGAGCAACCACGAGGAGTGAGAGGTAAGGGGGATTGGGCATGGGGTGCAGGTTTCTTTTCTAGGGTTTAGGGTAGTGCAGTGGTGTTTGGGTGGTGTAGGGGGTCATGCTGGTGGTAGTGTTTTAGGGTTTAGGGTAGTGCAGTGGTGTTTGGGTAGTGTAGGGGGTCGTGCTGGGGGTAGTGTTTTAGGGTTTAGGGTAGTGCAGTAGTGTAGGGGTTGTGCTGGGGTAGTGTTTTAGGTTTAGGGCAGTGCAGTGGTGTATGGGTAGTGTAGGGGGTCGTGCTGGGGGTAGTGTTTTAGGGTTTAGGGTAGTGCAGTGGTATTTGGGTAGTGTAGGGGGTCCTGCTGGTGGTAGTGTTTTAGGGTTCAGGGTAGTGCAGTGGTGTTTGGGTAGTGTAGGGGGTCGTGCTAGGGGTAGATTTAGGGTTTAGGGTAGTGCAGTGGTGTTTGGGTAGTGTAGGGAATCATGCTGGGGGTAGTGTTTTAGGGTTTAGGGTAGTGCAGTGGTGTTTGAGTAGTGTAGGGGGTTGTGCTGGGGGTAGTGTTTTAGGGTTTATGTTAGTGCAGTGGTGTTTGGGTAGTGCTGGGGGTAGTGTTTTAAGGTTTAGGGTAGTGCAGTGGTGTTTGGGTAGTGTAGGGGTTCATGCTGGGGTAGTGTTTTAGGGTTTAGGGTATGGCAGTGGTGTTTGGGTAGGGTAGGGGTCATGCTGGGGGTCGATTTAGGGTTTAGGGTAGTGCAGTGGTGTTTGTGTTGTGAGGGGGTCATGCTGGGGGTAGTGTTTTAGGCTTTAGAGTAATGCAGTGGTGTTTGTATAGTGTAGGGGGTTTAGGGTAGTGCAGTGGTGTTTGTGTAGTGTAGGGGGTCATGCTGGGGGTAGTGTTTTAGGGTTTAGGGTAGTGCAGTGGTGTTTGTGTAGAGTAGGGGGTCATGCTGTGGGTAGTGTTTTAGGGTTAAGGGTAGTGCAGTTGTGTTTGTGTAGTGTAGGGGGTCGTGTTTTAGGGTATAGGGTAGTGCAGTGGTGTTTGGGTAGTGTAGGGGGTCATGCTGGGGTTAGTGTTTTAGGGTTTAGGGTAGTGCAGTGGTGTTTGGGTAGTGTAGGGGGTTGTGCTGGGGGTAGTGTTTTAGGGTTTAGGGCAGTGCAGTGGTGTTTGTGTAGTGTAGGGGGTAGTGTTTTAGGTTTTAGGGTAGTGCAGTGGTGTTTGTGTACTGTAGGGGGTCGTGCTGGGTTCTAGTGTTTTAGGGTTTAGGGTAGTGCAGTGGTGTTTGTGTAGTGTAGGGGGTCGTGTTTTAGGGTTTTGGGTCATGCAGTGGTGTTTGGGTAGTGTAGGGGGTCGTGCTGGGGATAGTGTTTTTAAGTTTAGGGTAGTGCAGTTGTGTTTGGGTAGTGATGGGGGTCGTGCTGGGGGTAGTGTTTTAGGGTTTAGGGTAGTGCAGTTGTGTTTAGGTAGTGAAGGGGGTCGTGCTGGGGGTAGTGTTTTAGGGTTTAGGGTAGTGCAGTGGTGTTTGTGTAGTGTAGGGGGTCATTCTGGGGGTAGATTTAGGGTTTAGGGTAGTGCAGTGGTGTTTGTGTAGTGTAGGGGGTCGTGCTGGGGTAGTGTTTTAGGGTTTAAGGCAGTGCAGTGGTGTTTGTGTAGTGAAGGGGTCATGCTGGGGGTAGTGTTTTAGTGTTTAGGGTAGTGCAGTGGTGTTTGTGTAGTGTAGGGGGTTGTGCTGTGGGTAGATTTAGGGTTTAGGGTAGTGCAGTGGTGTTTGGGTAGTGTAGGGAGTCGTGCTGGTGATAGTGTTTTAGGGTTTAGGGTAGTGCAGTTATGTTTGGGTAGTGTAGGGTGTCGTGCTGGGGGTAGTGTTTTAGGGTTTAGGGTAGTGCGCCCAACCAGCCACAATATCCGTGGACAAAGGGGATCCTGACTCTTTGGAACGCTCCGTCAATTGAATAATTTGGGTCAAGGGCCCTACCACGTCCAAGACCTATCAATTCCTTTCTTGGGATCCCTCATATACTTGGAGAAAAAGGTACATAGTTTCTCATCAATTTCAGGCGTGTGTGCCACATTCCCCTTCAGTGAGGGCCTGGGGCATTCTTCCCTCATCCTATTCCTGACCTCCCTTTCAAGGGGTTGATGGATTTTCCCCACCACATACTCTGCCACTTTGGCGTCAGGTGTCCAGTCCGCTGACCTAGGATTGTAAATTTGGGTAGGCTCGAACATGTCCGAGTGGACCCCGTCCCCAACCGGGGACTGAGAGGAGTGGGACCCTGGACGCCAGGGACGCCCCGAGTCCATATCCTCATCGGAGGAGAAATCGTCCTCCGATACACCCTCTCCCTCTAAGGGAAACCCGCCGTCGGGGTCTACAATAGTGGTGACAGTGTCGCAATTTTCTCCGGGCCCCTCATCCTCCCGGCAGGGTGCATGTTTTAGCGTTCGCGCACTCTTGAGGAAGGTCTCCGTAAGTTTATCAAATCCTTCCAAGTGCCCCGCGTTATGCTTAACGGCCCTTTTATTCCCCATTAGGGAGCTACTGGGACCCGCCACCACCAGATCTGGGTCACTGAACACCCCAGGGATGCTTTTCGCCAGCTTATCAACCTGATCCCTAAGAGGAGCCAGCGCCCTAGAAATAGCCAGAGAGAAGGCTTGGTCCACTGCTGGAGGGAGAAGTTGGGGGGCCATTCCTCCTCCACTTCCTGGTAGGAGGAGTAAAAATGGTCTTCTGGAGAAGACATGATAGCAGAGGGTGTGAGCACAGAACAAATGCCCTTAAAATCCTTAAGGCAGCCCCCTCGCCGGTGCTCCAACAGCTGGGCTTTCCCGAAGCTGTTATAAGAATAGACTGAGGCGCAATACCAATTACCACCACCAGGTGGCGCTGGTCACTAACGTGGCCGTGTGGGGAAATCACCGCGTAGCGGTGTCAAAATTAGGCGAGGTTGGTCGGGAATCAAGCGGACACTAAAGGAGTGACCGGATTCCCAAACGCACGTAAAGACCAGCGGGAGCGCTCAACGGAGCTGCCTCGCTCGGACCAGACGTGCCTGACAGGATCTCACCGCGCGCAGAGCACACAGCGGGAGAAACTGCGAGGGGGAGAACGCGCTCGGGCAAGAGCCTGCTGCGCAGGGAATATGAAACAATACCAAGGCAATAATGCTAATAACGTGCACAAGAAACCGCTATACAAACAGCAACAACGTCAGATTAAGCCAAGAATGTAAGGAATGCACTTAACTGACGAGCAGTGAAGAAAGAGGAAGCGGAAGGGACATCACGATATTATATACGATGGACTGTGATATGATTGGACTATAGTTGCCTTGGAGACTACCCCCTAATGGTTCATGGGTTGTGTAGTCTTTTGTTTAATGATTGTTGTGTTACGTTTTCTTTGAACTGCTATGCAAATAAAGTGAGGAAAGATATGCATAATCCTCGCCTCTGTCCTGCCATAGAATTCATTAAACTTTATTTGATCTGATTTAGAAACATAGATCACAAAAGTGTACATAAAAACAGTAAATCCTCTTTCCTAATACAATACAGTGAGAATTAATTAAATCCAGTAGGTAAAAACGGGTGTTACAAAGCCCGGTTCAGAGCAACTTCAGGTTAACAGAATCGTAAAGGTCAATGTTTCGCAAGATCAATCTCATGTACTTCGTGCAAAATACGCAATAAGGGGTCCAAGTAAGTTGTAACGCTCCAATACCTGACCAGTTTGCACTATATAAAACTGCAGAAAAAATAAAAATAAAACGTGTTTTGCACACTTCTGTCATTGGGCTATATGTGGGCTACATCTGGGTGATATTTGTGCTACATTTGGGCTCTTTTTTCTCTGGTGGCCATCTTGGGAGACTTATTTGTTATGAAGTTTCCTAATTTCGTCATTTACTGCAGTCTCCTCAGTAGGAAATACTTTCAGTTTTTTACTTTGATTCCATCAAGAAGGCATTCAGATGTGTCACACATTTGCCATAAATTCAGAATGTTAGCACTCTAGTTGTTCATTAGATCACTGTAGTAAAGCTACTGCTCACCAGGGAGTTAACTGGAAGTCTACTGCTGGTATTGAAAGTGATTGTTTCAGTCTGCATGTCAGAATTTTCTAATGAAATAGAAGAAGATTTGAGATCTCACTTAAAACATGCCCTAAATTTTCTTTCTGCAGCACTAACCATAATTTCTATGGCAAAATGAACCCCTCATGTTGTTCCTTTTTAAATTAAATGTTTTAAGTGTTACCAGTTTATTCCAATCAAGATGGCTTCAGGTGTGCCATACTTTTGTTATAAGTAAGGCTGTTAGCACTCTAGTTGTTCTTTAGAACACTCTGGGAAGCTGCAGTAGAACACAAAGGCATCAACTGACAGGCTGCTCCTGTTGAAATATAACAGGAAGATATTTGAGATCTCACTTAAAACATGTCCTAATTGTTTTTTCTACAGCACTAACCATAATTTCTATGGCAAAATGAACCCCCTCATTTTGTTCCTTTTTAAATTAAATGTTTTTAAGTGTTACCAGTTTATTCCAATCAAGATGGCTTCAGGTGTGCCATACTTTTGTCATAAGTAAGACTGTTAGCGCTCTAGTTGTTCTTTAGAACACTCTGGGAAGCTGCAGTAGAACACAAAGGCATCAACTGACAGGCTGCTCCTGTTGAACTATATCAGGAGGATATTTGAGATCTCACTTAAAACATGTCCTAATTTTTCTTTCTACAGCACTAACCATATTTCTATGACAAAATGAACCCCTCATTTTGTTCCTTTTAAATTAAATGTTTTAAGAGTTACCAGTTTATTCCAATCAAGATGGCTTCAGGTGTGCAATAATTTTGTCATAAGTAAGACTGTTAGCGCTCTAGTTGTTCTTTAGAACACTCTGGAAAGCTGCAATAGAACACAAAGGCATCAACTGACAGGCTGCTCCTGTTGAAATATAACAGGAAGATATTTGAGATCACACTTGAAACATGTCCTAATTTTTCTTTCTACAGCACTAACCATAATTTCTATGACAAAATGAACCCCATCATTTTGTTCCTTTTTAAATTAAATGTTTTAAGTGTTACCAGTTTATTCCAATCAAGATGGCTTCAGGTGTGCCATACGTTTGTCATAAGTAAGGCTGTTAGCACTCTAGTTGTTCTTTAGAACACTCTGGGAAGCTGCAGTAGAACACAAAGGAATCAACTGACAGTCTCTGCCCTTGTTGGATGTACATGTTTTACTGAGAATGTCAGACTTCATTCTCACATGACTGAGAAAGATAATGTGAATTTACAGAAAATATGCTCTCATTTTAGCTTCTGGAGCACCTTCCAAAACTGTATGGGACAAGCATGTGAAAATAGTTTTCTCTCAAACATGATTCATGATATCCCAGCAGAAGGTTTTTCACAGGGTAAAATCACCTTAGAACACACCACAATTCCTGAAATTAGTATGGTACCATCAACAAATGAATTCTAATGTAACTAAAGTCTGTTATCACCCTTTATAGTTCTCCTTTTGGTAACCCTCAAAATCTTCGATTCACTACAATGCATTTCAATGGGGTACTATCATTTATATTGGTCTCAAGATGGCTGCCAGCAATTCCAGGATGAAGTGCTGACAGCCAATCAGATCTCACGATGACATGTGTGGTTAGGCTCCGCCCAGATATATATGTGTTTTTACTTTTGATTTTCTCAGGAACTACTGAACGGATTTACACCATTTAACAAAAGGGTTCTTTCTGAACCAAGAACTACCTCTTTGCCAAATTTGGTGTAATTCCGTTCAGCAGTTCGGGCTGTCGCCTTGCATAAAGTTTCCTATGGGAAATTGATTTTTTGACTCTTATTTTTTGAATTTCTCTGCAACTACTGATCGGATTTACACCATTTAAAAAAAAGGTCATTTTCTGAACCAAGCGCTACCTTTTTGCCAAATTTGGTGTAATTCCGTTCAGCAGTTCGGGCTGTAGCCGTGTCTAAAATTTCCTATGGGAATTAACATGGAGAAAACACGTTTTGGGACCCCCCTTTTTTCTCGGCCCCCGCTTGCCGAATCACCTCGAAACTTTCAGGATAGGAGCAGACCGGAGCGCCCCACGAGTTTTGAAAATTTCCCGAAGATTCATCAACCGGCGCCAAAGTTATTGGAAATAGAATGTTGCGAATTTCCTATGGAAAATAGGTCCTAACTATAACTATCTACTGGCGACCGCCAGTAGATAATATATATATATATATATATATATATATATATATATATATCTCAAAGTTACTTTTTCCTTATTTCTAAAAGAAAACAGCACTACTGGGTAGTTGCTTCAAATTTAATAGCAACGCAACACGTTGCTATTAAATTTGAAGCAACTGCCCCTGTGAGTGCTGTTTTTCTTTTAGAAATAAGGAAAAAGGAGCTTTGATAAATTTCGTGGGCGCACCCCTGCGATTCCAGCACCCGTCCGCGAGTGCTCCTTGTATGGTGTCCTGGAGCGAATATATATATATATATATATATATATATATATATATATATATATATATATATATATTTATATATATATATCTATATATATATATATATATATATATATATATATATTCACTTAAAAAAGACAAAGGTTGCAGGGACATTATAGTTAGGAAATAGAATTTAAAAAAACGTATAAATTCACTGAAAAAACCAAAGGTTACAAGGACGCTATAGTTAGGCTCAGATTTCACTCATACAAAACCAGTGAAATTCAGCAGTTATGGTTACCTGAGCTAACTATAACTTACGCCCCGTAATGCACTGCTTATGATCTCACATATTACATCACTCATTACATTGTCAGTGACATCACTGTTAACATCACTGATGACATCTCAAATGACATCAGTGATGACATCATCCAGTGAGAGTAACTGTTTTTAAGAGTGGATTGCTGAGAGGTCTTCAGAGGCCCCACCCCCTTTCTCCACCACTCTGCAAATGCACCTCCTGGCACACTGCTGGTTGGCGAATGAAGTCCTCTTGGATGCTGAGGGTCCTTGGGGGTCAATAAGCCCTCCTGTTACCTCCAGTAAGTCCGACAGAGTGGGATTTCTGTCATGAGTGATGTAATATGTAGGATCATAAGCAGTGCATTGCAGGGGCGTAAGTTAGAGTGTGAGTTAGCACAGGTAACTATAACTGCAACCTTTGATTTTTTAAGTGATAGTCTATGGTTTTGTAACTAGTATTTGTGTTACCAGAGTGGTGGAGAAAGGGGGAGGGGCCTCTAACCAGCTCTCAGGAATCGTTACTGGAGGCAATAGTTCTCGCTTGAAATGTTGCAGCCAATCAGATCTCAGCACAAGATTGGAAGGGGTCGTGGATACTCAGCGTCCCTATAAATACAATTTGAAATTTCTTTAAATTACTTCTTAACTACTGAACAGATTTAAACCAATTTACAAAAAGTGCGCTCATTCGACCAACAGCTACCTTTCTGCCAAATTTAGTTTAATTCCTTTCAGCAGTTCGGGCTGTAGCCATGTCTTAAGTTCCTATGGAAATTAACATGGGGAAAACGCAGGAAGATGAAGACGTGTGAGTAGAGGTAAGTGGTGATGGGGGTGAAATAATTAAGGATGACGGCTTTTAGCGGATGACCAAGCCTGTGCTTGATAATGAAATGCTCTCTAGAGTGAATGGTCAGTGGGTCGTGGCAGCAGGTGATAGTGTACATGAATAGAGGAAGGTGAAAGACTGGTGAAAGATTGAAGGAATGAAAGATTGTGGTGATCTTTAAAAAAATATAAAGATTTAGGTGAATATTTCTGATCTGCGCAGCAAACCCATTTATTGAATTTATTCAAGAATTAACAGTGAGGTTGTGATTTATTGAGAATTTATTGCTAAATAGTGCTACAGGGAGGAAAGGTCCACTATTAGTATTTAATTTAAAATGTTTCAAATTTTGTTTTGAATAATCAAATTCTAAAATTTAGTGAAATTATGTTTGTTCAATTAAGTTTTGAAATATTAACTATGCTTTTATTTAAATATAATTTTTGCAATTAATTAATTTATAGATGTTACATTGAATTTTATTTTTGAGATTGTAATTGTAGTGTTAACATTAATTTCTGTATAGGAGAAGATTCAATTTTTTTCTTAATTCATGCTTACTTTGGAGCTGGAAATATGACAATCCCAGGTCAACCCACCACAAGTTCAAAACTTTCCTCAGTGTTATTTAGTTTGGAATTGGAATAGTAAATCTGACCTCCGTCCTAAGAGTCCAACATTTTTCTTAATGTTCTTTAGTTTTGAGTGGGAATAGTTTATTTGACTGTCCCAGATTAGTGCTCTTTACTCAGTGTTGTTTAGTTTGGAGTCGGAATAGTAATCTGAGCTCTGCCCCACCCCTTCAGTCCTACATTTTCCCTACTGTTGATTAATTTGCAATGGGAATAGTTCATTTCAAACGTCCACATTCCAACACTTTCCTTAATGTTTCTTAGATTGGAATGGGAATAGTAAATTTAACTGCCCCAGAGTCAAACACTTTCTTCAATGCTGCTAAGCTTGGAGTGGGAATAGTTCAACTGCCCACCACCCCCAGAGTTTAACAATTTCATCAATGTTGCTTAGTTTGGAGTGGGTATGGTAAATCTGATACCATCAGAGTCCAAAGCTATCCCCAGTGTTGCAAAATGTATAGTGGGACTATTTAGTGTACCCCAGCAAGTCTAAGACTCCAGCAATGTTTTTAAGTTCGGAGTAGAAATAGTAAATGAGACCAACTTCCCCTCTTGCCCCATACTAAGTTCAACATTTTCACATAATTTCTTTACTTTGGAATGTCGATTTTTACAATACAATAAAACACACATTGAGGGCCCAATTCACAAAGATAAACTTAGACCAAAAGTCTAAGGGGCCGATTCCGATTCCGGCCGGAAATCTCCGACCGAGCCGGACCCGGAGAGAATTCCGACCGAATCGGACCATAGCAGTCCGACCGGACGAGTACGATGCATTCGCATGCTATCAGACTCGATTCGGTCGGACTCCCATTGAAGTCAATGGGAGCCGGTCGTACAACGCGTACGCGGGCTCCCATTGACTCAATGGGTGCGAGGCGAACAAGGGCGCCCTACAGCGGGTACGCGTCCATGCGCATCGCGGCGTACATGCACAGGTAGGGGGACCCATGGGTCCCCCTGTGTGCGACTCGCGCGCCTACGTGTACAGGGGGTCCGACGCGGACCCCCAAAGTCCGGCTCCGACAGCTTTTTCGAGCCGGACGGCGCGAGTCGGTCGGACTCGCTCGCGGCGCGCATCGTACTTACCCGGCCGGGAAACGTCTCCATAGCGGGGTGCGAGTCGTGTCCGTGCGAGTCGGTCGGAGCGTGTTGAAGCCGCGTACGAGTCGGTCGGCGATTTCGCGGGAGCTTGCATCGTACTCGCTCGGCCGGACCCGCGTACGATTCGGTCGGGAAACAGGGCTCCGAATCGGATCCGGTAAATCCGAATCCGATTCGGAGCACTACCGGCCGAGATCGGAATCGGCCCCTTAGTGTATGACTTTCAGTATTCACAAGGGTAAGTTACGAGTAGTATCTTTACGTCCGCAGTCAGGGTGGAGTTTCCGCACTCGGAGTGGAATCTCTGCACTTGGTGTAAAATCCCTGCTGGAGTGAAGAGATTCTCTCCGCACCCGGAGTGGAATCTCGACCCCTGGAGTGAAACCTCCACACTCGGGGGGATCTCCACCCTGAATGTGGCGATTTCACTCCGGGGGTGGAGATTCCATTCCAGGTGCAGAGTGAAACCTCCCACTTGGTACTGAGATTCCACCGAGAGTGCAGAGATTCCGCCCAAGTGCGGAAACTCTGCCCCTAGTGTGAATACAAAAATTCTATTCCCAACTCACCTTTGTCAATACCGAAAGTTGTAAACTTAAACTTTTGGTCTAAGTTTACCTTTGTGAATCGGGCCCTGAATATTTTTAATTTCTTTATTAAATACTGTTTTTGCTAATATACAAGGTTTAATTTGAAGTTATGTTGCATATATTTACTACCAATAAAATACGCAAATTATATTTTTGTTTAACAAATATTTAGTTTACATATAAATGAAAGCACTTCATATTAAAAACAAAATAACATTTTAATATGCACATCATATTTTTTTCAATTATATGAATTTCATACCTGTATTAAATATAATTCGCCTTAAAGTATTATAATTGAATAATTTGTGCTTGTATAATGTAATGTATATTGTGATTACTCTACATTTTCATTGGTATTTTTTGACATATATTATAACATTTTACAAATTTTTATTGTAACATTTTTAAAAAGTAAAGTCTCACTTATTTTTATATATTTAACACAAAGAAGTTTCAATATGTTTCACATTTTAAAATATTTATTCATTTTGTCTTTTAAAGTAATTTTACTTAAAGCATGGTCAAGGCCACTGGAATTATGCAGCACAAGAGGACCAAATTATGCGGCAGAGTTGAGAAAATTATGCGCAAGAAAAGGCAAATTATGCAGCATAAAGTGGCTCATTTTGTAGTAGTATCACTTCATTTTTTTGTCATTTTTACACTTGGTAACACTGTCTGGGTATTGGTTGCACCTCATTAGTACTCGTTTAACACCCAAATATAGCAATAAGCAACAGAAAGGTGACTAATCCAGATTTGCAAAGGGCCTTCCCTTTTGCTGCAACACATGTTGCTGCATTTTAAGTAACTTTTGTACTGTTTGAGCTAGAAACCTTTTTTTGTTGAAATCTGCAGATTATGCGGCAGATGATGGCTTATGTGGCAAATGCTGCAACTCTATAATCATGCAAAAATTGCCGCAGCTGCACAATCGCAAAATGCCAGTGACCCTGAGTATGGTGTATGCAATAGTATCTAGGTAGTCTAGAGGTGGACGTCCTGTTTATAGTGTTACATTTTTGCTTAAGGTTTTATGCATGCATTTGATGTGTTTACATGGTTTTGGTTTAAAATTTAGGATAGGGTTTGTTGGATTCCTAGGGCTAATTTAGAGTTTTGCAAGGATAGTACTCCATTTCACCTCTCTTCACCAAACTCACGGTGCACCCACAAGATTTAGAGGTGAACGGACCGAAAGTATGTCGATGACAGAGCCTACTTCAGCTCCATTGAAGACATACTCTTCTGATGAAGCCAGTAGAGTACAGGCTGGTGGAAGATAGCCATCTGACCACCCACCCAATAGAGAGTGAACTGTTAGATGGCTTTTATGTGCTGTCCTTTACTGTCAGGTAAAACATGGTAGTGAGGAAAAGGAAAACAAAATATGACTCCAACACAATAGGAGCAAACTCCTATAGTGTGGAGTCATCCGTTTTTTAATTTTTTACAAACAAACTCCTGAACTATTCCCACTGCAAACTAAACAACTGTGTAAAAGTTTGATGGGCGGCCGTCCAGTTTGATGGAGGTCCCTGTCAAGCTTTTTCAACATTGGGAGGAACTGCAGTGATGGCAGTCCATGTCAATGTTGTGAGTTGTCAATCGGGCTGGCAGACAACTCAAGATATGGTGGGAGGAGGCCCATCGGGATGTCAGGGGCAATGTCCTCCGCCATCCTCATGGGGTACCCTAAATCCAATAAAGTTGTCTAAATCACCCCCCTAGTTCCTGATGCTGGTGTTCTTTTGAAGGATTTCTATGAGTGTTTATAGAGTGTTGAATTATGTCTTCCTAGTTCATCTTGGAATTAAATGTGCCAGCAGCATGCTGCAATGTTGGTTTTAGCTTCTTTGTTCAGAGTACCATCATATATCCCACCATACCATGTGGAACCTAGTTTAGCATCTGTACCCTAAGCCGCACAGACAGCCAACTTAGGTGCCCTCAAAAGTAAATTTTTCTTCAGTATCTTTGTAGCATGTGTATTCTATTAATAGGTTGCAGTATGCCATTACTACTCAAGCTGGTTTGAAGGTCAGGGCAATTACGCATTTTATATGTGTCGTAGCAGAAAAACCTCTAACATTGTAATTTTGCTGTGGAAAAGTTAGTAGCCCCATTGGCTAACACAGGGTTTCGGACTGACACTTTAGCCTGGTTAACCTTTGAATGGGACTACCCAGCTGGGTACTGTAAGGTATCAAATTAATTATAGCATTAAATCCGACCTGATGTCCAGGTGTAATTTAATGTCACTATTAAAGTAAAGCAACTTTTAGAAAGTTGCCACTCTATGACTCAGTTGGCCCAGTGGCCTCACATGGGTCCTGGCCCACAGACAGCTTTCTTGCCACCTGGGGAGTTGTGCGAATGACTCCCAGGCTTAGAAACAATAGCAACCTGCTACAGTGAGAGGTGTTATCTCCCCCTTGCAGGAAGCTGCTCAGGGTACTGGCAGAAAGGTGAGCTTCAAAGGCAAAGCTGCCTTTGGTAAGCAAATGGCGATCACACTCCTGAAGAGTTGCCCCTTTGTTCAGGTAGACAGACTGGCGGCAAGCAGAAACAGAGAGGGGAGACCAGTGCCCAAACTGATCTTGCCTTGGGCGTGTAGTCACAGGTAGTCACACCTCTAGGGTTGACTACCAAGCTCCTAACATCTGAGGAAGGGTTCAGACATCTTGAAAGTGGGCAAAATAGTGCACTCTGGGATTGTTAGATACCACACATAGCTGGAAGGCGTCACAGAGCAGAAGGGATCCTGGTAGCCCATTGGCTAGTGACCACATTTTCTGGGCATAAATATGAACCTCAGATTTGGATGGAACTGGACAAAGGACTGGAAAATGACTGCCCTGCTGACCCCTGCACTTAGCAAAGAGAGGATGCACTGTCTGCTGAACTGCACCTGCCGCTCCTTGGGCTAGCGAAGAGAGGACTGTGCCTCTGGCTCCTGGCTTGAGGAGAAGTCTCTCCCAAGCCCCAGACCAAAGAAGTGACTCCAATGGTCAGACAACTGACCCCCTGGAACCAGCACCAGGGCCATAAAATCTGAAGTAGTCCAACTCTGCAAGTCAGTAGGAACTTTTGAAGATTCGCTGCTGACCGCTACTAGGCGCCCCAAGAGACCGATCCTTGACAGACAAAAGTTGCACCCATGCCTGCCGGACCCAGGTATGTTGTCTGAATCCAGATTGGTCATCCAGAGGGACACCAGCCTCCACCATAGGATACTGCTGGGACTACTGTAGACGGAGACCAGTAGTTCAGCAGCAGCTGGCCTTCTACTGACTCAAAAAAGACTTCGAGGGAGCCTGACATCTGTGGCCAAAGTTGCCCCACCTGACCCGTGAACTGAAGAGTAACCACAAGGACATCTGCATCGACCGCACAGCACCCAGATCATCCTTGAGCATCCTCCATCCCCTGCATCTGGAGCATCAGGACCACTCCATAGAAGTCTATGACGGTCGTGCTGTTAAGTTCAGAACTGGACTGGAGAACACTTTGGTGGCAAGGTGTTGGACTTGGCCCTTTTGGCAGGTTCACCCCTAAACTTTTTGCCTGTCTCCTAGCCTTTTCCCTGTGTAGTGTTGGTGGTTTTAGGCCTCTGCGCACTTTAGCACTGTGTCCCAGTGTAAAGTGCGTGCGCACTCTGAGTGCGTGTGGTGAGATTGGCCTGCCCTCCCATAGGAATGCATGGGGGATATGTGTGTCCATGGTAATTCCTGGTGTGAGAGGAGTGCAGGGGCGAGTTTAGTATGTGCGAACTCGTGAGAATAAATGCTGTGCAATGGTGTGCGCAGATTTATTGTGACTAGTGGAGAAGTGCCACTTTTAGAAGTTGGCATTTCTGTGTGCTCTGTGTCTGCCTGCCTGATGTGGAGTGCATGTCTGGCTTGTGATTGACAGGGGCTGGGTGGTGTGCTTGGCTCCAGGAGCCAAGATGAGTCTGCCCAGTGGTGAATAGGGATATCTGCATGTAGATGGGAGGGAGGAGTTGCACCTGGGACCTGAATAGGGCTGTGCCTTCCCTCCACAATGCTGGCTCTGCCCCCTGTGGTGCGTCTGAGCACCTAGCCCCCACCTGACAAAGAGGAGAGGAGCTGAGCACAACAAAGTGCTCCAAAGCTCCCCCAAACCAGTTGCATCTGGTTTCCCCCAGCCCTGTGCTGTGTGACAAAGGGGGATATGTGTATAAAAGAAGGGGCTGTGACCCCATGAAAATGTTCTCTGTTGTGCTGTTCCTGACTTAGGGGGCCTGCTGCTGGGCTCCAGGAGGAACCGCCACTAGGGACTGCCTCCCTGCTGGAGGGCCCTGTGAGCTGGCCTGCCTGGGCCCAGCCCTTTGCCCCCCCCCTCATCCTAAAAGCTACTCTGGACTTTTTATCCCTGAAGAAGCGCTTTACTTATTTTTGGCAGAGCGCTTGACTTTTGCCCTGGTGAGCACTCTATTTCTACCCAAGAGGACTGCTGGTGGCCTGCAGCGCAAAGCTGCCTGGTAGGGGGTTCCCCCTACTTGGCGTGGGGAAAGCGGAGCCCACCCCGCGTTATTGCCGCCGTCGGTATTTAATTTCTGAGCGGGTGCCCACCCCGCTAATTTATGCTGGAAACCGAGCGGGAGCCCACCCCGCATCGGTGCCTTGAAGGCGGGTGCCCACCCCGCATCGCAGTGTATTTTTTGTTGTGCCGAATACGGGTGCCCACCCCGCTTTGGTAGTTAGTAAAACGGGAGCCTACCCCGTATTGCCTCCGCACTGAGGAAAATCACCGCCGCGCTGCCCGCGGCGACCCGGAAGTGAAGGAGATCTCGCCTGGATGTGGGCGGGGCCGACTCCGGACGTGCTGTGACTTGCGGGGCTCCCGTGAGCAGGGAGAGCCCGCGCAGGAAGAAGAGGCGGTCGGTGAAGGCAGCGTGGCTCCCATGCACTGAGGAGAGCCCCGCGAGTGCTGCAGTCATCTGCCAATAGAGGAAGAGGGGGCCCAAGGCACATGGTCGGTGCCTGCCCCAGCCGCAGAGGAAGACGTGCTGCCGCCAGAGCTGAGAAGCTCAAAAGAGAAGTCCGGAGAGCCTCCGCAGTCTAGCCCGGTGAGTGGGGCAGAGTCGGGAGTCCGGTGGAGGGGGGGTGTGTGTGAAGGCGCCTTGCCGGTGCCTCCCCCCTGCAGTAGTAACGTGGCCGGGGCTCCCGTGGCCTGAGGAGAGCCCTGGGCTCCAGCTTGAGAGTGCCCATTTACCGAGCGGCTCGCAGGAGAGAGGGCCGCTCCAACGTTGGGGGCTGAATTGTAAGCCCCGCATTGGTGCTCCGGCGAAGGGAGCTAAGGAGGCCCAGTTAGTGCCAGTCCTGATCCCAGCTGCACCGCGAGAGTTAGCGGGCAGCTGCAACGTCGGGGCAGATTTTGTTGAGAAGCCCCAGTGGGGGCCCAAGAGGCACCGGGAGTGCCGGACTATATTTGCACATTCTTTTTGTCACAGCTGCCCTGCGAGAGCGCAGGCAGCTGCAACCTTGGGGGACAGCTTCATTTAGAGTCCCAGAGAGGGGCTCAGGGGGCACCTCGGTGCCCGTGCTCATTTTCACAGCTGCCCAGCAATTAGTGGGCAGCTGCCACGTTTAGGTTGTGCATCTGCACACTTTGCTTTCGCTGCATGCGCAGCCAGGCCTGACATTCTGGACGTTGGGCCTTTGAGCCCCTGTGAGAGGCCAGTTGGCCTGGGGGCCAGTTCCAGGTTGTGTGCCCCCGATTGGGGCCCCCTGTGTTTATGAGGAGTATTACCTAATGTGTTTATGCACCATGATTCTTGCCTAATGTGCTTTTTCGTATGAGGTTGGTGCATAACGTGTGATGCTAATGAGGTTTATGCCTAATGAGATTCATGCCTGATGTGATTTAGGTGTCCCATCTTTTATGTTGCAGGATAATGCTGAGTACAGTGTTTGCCAGTAATTACTGGTTGTGATCTACCTTTATTACAAGTTCTACATTTACTCTTTCCACTTTGTGATGGTCCTGACAGTGGCCCAATTGGCCCTGTCAGGTGTATATAGTCCCCTGTAAATACTGCCTGGTGCCAGTTGGCACAGTGTACATTGTGTGATTATGATCTAAGGTGTTTATGACAATACAAAGGCTATTTTTATATATAACCTTGTATGGAGTTCCTTTTGTGGTGTGCCTAGTGTGTTGCTGCTGTGTGAGTGTGTTGCGCAAACGCTTTACACATTGCCTCCGGGATAAGCCTGACTGCTCGTGCCAAGCTACCAAGGGGGTGAGCAGGGGTTATCGTCGGCGTGTAACTCCCTTGCCCTGACTAGAGTGGTGGTCTCTGCCTGGCTTTGGCGCAAGCCTTAGCCAACCAGAGATCCCATTTCTAACATTGGTTGTCAGCGGTGAGGAAAGGACTTGCGTTTGCGCAGTACCACAGCGACAACTGGCTGCACTACAAAACTCTGCATTTAGATAATCACGTGTTTGGGGATTATTGTTTCTGAGTTTTAGTTATTTTATTCTTCTCCTAAAAAGTGTCATTTGTAAATTGTGTACTCTTGCTTCAGCTCAGAAACCTAGGTCTCCTATGTTGCACGTGTCCCTGAGCGTCCTGCCAAAATGGAGTCTGCTTTTAATTTTTGTGGTCTGTTTAGATACAGCATGTGGGAGTTGGTGGATTTCTGTAAGGAGAGAGACATAGCAGTGAGTGGGTCAGACACCCAGTCAAAACTGAGGGACAACCTGATCCAATGGCAAAAGGATGAATGGGACTGTGAGCGCAATGAGGAGAATCAATCAATCAATCAATCAAGCATTTGTATAGCGCGCTACTCACCCGAAGGGTCTCAAGGCGCTTGGGGGAGGGGGGTCCGCTACTGTTCGAACAGCCAGGTCTTGAGTTGCTTCCTGAAGGAGAGGTGGTCTTGGGTAAGGCGGAGGTGGATGGGTAGGGAGTTCCACGTCTTGGCAGCCAGGTAGGAGAAGGATCTTCCTCCCGTTGTGGCTCTTCGGATGCGGGGGACGGCGGCGAGGGCGTGGTTGGTCGATCGTAGCTGGCGGGTGGGAGTGTAGAAGGTCAGACGGTCGTTGAGGTATCTGGGGCCTTGGTTGTGGAGAGCTTTGTGTGCGTGGGTGAGGAGTCGGAACGTGATTCTCTTGCTGACGGGGAGCCAGTGCAGGTCTCTCAGGTGTCCGGCGATGTGGCTGTGTCGGGGGATGTCCAGGATGAGTCGAGCTGAGGCGTTCTGGATGCGTTGGAGTCTTTTTTGAAGTTTGGCTGTGGTTCCGGCGTAGAGGGAGTTGCCGTAGTCCAGTCGGCTGGTGACGAGGGCCTGGGTGACCGTCTTCCTGGTTTCGGTGGGGATCCACCGGAAGATCTTGCGCAGCATGCGTAGGATGTTGAAGCAAGACGAGGAGACGGCGTTGATTTGTCGGGTCATTGAGAGGGAGGAGTCCAGGATGAAGCCCAGGTTGCGTGCATGGTCCGTTGGTTTGGGTGCGTTGCCCAGGGCAGGGGGCCACCAGGAGTCGTCCCAGGTGGAGGGTGATGATCCTAGGATGAGGACTTCCGTTTTATCTGAGTTCAGTTTCAGGCGGCTGTTCCTCATCCACTCGGCTACGTCCTTCATCCCTTCATGTAGGTTGGTTCTGGCGGTTGTGGGGTCGTTGGTGAGGGAGAGGATCAGCTGGGTGTCGTCGGCGTAGGAGATGATGTTGAGGTTGTGTTGGCGTGCGATGGCTGCGAGGGGCCTCATGTAGACGTTGAAGAGGGTGGGGCTGAGTGATGATCCTTGTGGTACGCCGCAGATGACTTCGGTGGCCTCGGAACTGAACGGGGGAGGCGGACTCTCTGGGTTCTTCCGGCGAGGAAGGAGATGATCCACTCCAGTGCCTTCTCTTGGATTCCGCCGTTGTTCAGGCGTTGCACTAGGGTGCGGTGGCAGACTGTGTCGAACGCTGCGGAGAGGTCCAGGAGGATGAGGGCCGCTGTTTCCCCGTTGTCGAGCAGGGCTCGGATGTCGTCGGTAGCTGCGATGAGGGCGCACGCCAAGAGGGTGGTGGGTCTGAGGGGGGCCCTGAGGAGTCTGAAGAGGAGGAAGAAAGTGACAGGACAGGGACGCCAGTAGATAGTGAGGACCCCATGGATAGGTGTCCCTTGCTGGGTCCAGTGTCGGGGGCAGTGCCCCATCCCTTTCCCTGTCCCCAGAGGAGTGGGTGGATAGGAGGGAAGCAAGGGAGCATCAGCTGGCTTTGGAGAAGCTCAGGTTAGAGCATGCCAGGGAGCTAGCGCAGCTGAGTGTGGAGGAGAAAAAGCTAGAGACCGAGAGGGTCTTAGCGCAGGAGAGGATGGCGGAGGCTGAGAGGTCCTTCGCCAGGGAGAAATTAGCTCTGGAGGGTAGGTTATCCCCTGAGAGTAGTTTCAATTGTCTGGATTCACCAGTGAGGGTGGGATCCAGTGGTGGCAGCAATATGGAGTCCAGTGCAGAAAGTCCCATTCCCAGTTCCCAGAATATGGTACTTGGCTCCCAGGAAGAGGAGTACAGGTTGAAGTTCAGGGGCAGTAGGAAACTGTCTCACCAGTCTTGGGGGAGGTTTGTGGATGACTGTAATGATGCACTGAGTGACTGGGTAAAGTGTACCACGGAACAGGATTTTGAAGGACTGTTCAATCTGGTTATTAAAGAGCACCTGCTCAGTTGTTGTTTTCCAAGGTTGCGCCAACACCTGTTGGAGTGTGGGCACCCTGATCCATGGGATCTTGCATGGGAAGCAGACCTCTGGGAAAGTGCCCGAGGTTCTGAAGAGGCATTGGGGAGTGATCCCAAAAGTAGTGGCTCAGGTATCTTCCCGTCCTGTATTGGGGAAGAGGTTCAGTGTAGCCCAGCTAGGTCCCAGTGTAGTGGGAGGGGTGTAGGGGCTCACGTCCTGTCTCAGTGGAGTAGGAGTGAGTGTGGGACTGAGTGTCCCCAGGTGCCCGAAACCCAGTCTCAGAAGCTGGATGGTTTCTTCAGGGAACACCAGGTTGGGAGACTAGGCTGTCCTGTTAGTACATTTGAGGAGGATCTCCTAGTGTCTGGAGAACCTGGAGCGTCTGTAAATAGAGCTCCAGTGGTTCTGGTGTCTGGCGGTGCCACTCCAGTTGGGAGGGTACAGAAGTCCAGAGAGAGGGGTGAGAGGGGATGTGTTCCCCAGTGGAAGAACCAGTGGGTCAGGGGCCAGCCAGAAGGGCTGAGTCTCCTAGAAGTGACCATGGTGACACCACTTCTGTCGTGGGGATCTCTGCGCACTGTCAGATGGACAGGGGTCGGGAGGTCTGCGCCACGCAGACTGTCACGCAACACATGAGTCATGTGTACCCTCGGAGGGCTGCTGTGTGCGCCCCCGGAAGTCCTGGTGTGCCAGGCAAATGCTCAGCCGTGGGGTTCAGCTCCAAGGTTGGGAGGCCAGGTTCAGGATCTGCCTGACCTGGAGGGAAGGACGTCTGTACCCAGTGTCCTGACCGGTTCATCTTCCAGGGGTACCGCTCCAGTTGGGAGGGTGCAGAACTCTGGAAGGGGGTGCAGAGGGAGGGAGTCCTCGCCTCTGACCCCGGTGCAACCTGAAGGGTTAGACCCTAGGTTGGGAGACCAGTTGTGGGAGAGAGGTCCTGAACTGGTGGGAGAGTTGTGTTCTGAGGGTGCTTCTCCAAGGAGGAGAGGGCGGAACCCTAGAAGGAGAGGTAGGGGGAGGAGAGCCTCACCCGTGACTTCTGGTCCGCCTGAGGGTGCAGACCCTAGGCTGGAAGATCAGTGGCAGTCTAGACCTGCCCTGATGAGGGGAAGAGTGGAGAATGGCTACTATGTGCCAGGGGTTACAACTCCCCACTCTGTGAATGGGCAAGGACCAGTGGCATCTGGGTGGCCTAGGGCCTGGTCCTGGCCGCGGACAGCTAGGGAGTACCAGTGGGGTAGCCCAGTTGCTCCGGACAGCTTTTTCAGAAGGAACCACATGGGTTCAGTGGTGTAGAACAGGAGGGTGTCCCTGCAGTTGCGGGTCCGCGTCCGTGTTCTATCGCCCCAAGCAGGGAAGCCCATCACAGTGGTGATTGGTCTGCCCTGCGTTTTGGCTGGAAGGGGGTTGTGTTGGACTTGGCCCTTTTGGCAGGTTCACCCCTAAACTTTTTGCCTGTCTCCTAGCCTTTTCCCTGTGTAGTGTTGGTAGTTTTAGGCCTCTGCGCACTTTAGCACTGTGTCCCAGTGTAAAGTGCGTGCGCACTCTGAGTGCGTGTGGTGAGATTGGCCTGCCCTCCCATAGGAATGCATGGGGGATATGTGTGTCCATGGTAATTCCTGGTGTGAGAGGAGTGCAGGGGCGAGTTTAGTATGTGCGAACTCGTGAGAATAAATGCTGCGCAATGGTGTGCGTAGATTTATTGTGACTAGTGGAGAAGTGCCACTTTTAGAAGTTGGCATTTCTGTGTGCTCTGTGTCTGCCTGCCTGATGTGGAGTGCATGTCTGGCTGGTGATTGACAGGGGCTGGGTGGTGTGCGTGGCTCCAGGAGCCAAGATGAGTCTGCCCAGTGGTGAATAGGGAGATCTGCATGTAGATGGGAGGGAGGAGTTGCACCTGGGACCTGAATAGGGCTGTGCCTTCCCTCCACAATGCTGGCTCCGCCCCCTGTGGTGCGTCTGAGCACCTAGCCCCCACCTGACAAAGAGGAGAGGAGCTGAGCACAACAAAGTGCTCCAAAGCTCCCCCAAACCAGTTGCATCTGGTTTTCCCCCAGCCCTGTGCTGTGTGACAAAGGGGGATATGTGTATAAAAGAAGGGGCTGTGACCCCATGAAAATGTTCTCTGTTGTGCTGTTCCTGACTTAGGGGGGCCTGCTGCTGGGCTCCAGGAGGAACCGCCACTAGGGACTGCCTCCCTGCTGGAGGGCCCTGTGAGCTGGCCTGCCTGGGCCCAGCCCTTTGCCCCCCCTTCATCCTAAAAGCTACTCTGGACTTTTTATCCCTGAAGAAGCGCTTTACTTATTTTTGGCAGAGCGCTTGACTTTTGACCTGGTGAGCACTCTATTTCTACCCAAGAGGACTGCTGGTGGTCTGCAGCGCAAAGCTGCCTGGTGTGGGGTTCCCCCTACTTGGCGTGGGGAAAGCGGGAGCCCATCCCGCGTTATTGCCGCCGTCGGTATTTTATTTCTGAGCGGGTGCTCACCCCGCTAATTTATGCTGGAAACCGAGCGGGAGCCCACCCCTCATCGGTGCCTTGAAGGCGGGTGCCCACCCCGCATCGCGGTGTATTTTTTTGTTGTGCCGAATACGGGTGCCCACCTCGCTTTGGTAGTTAGTAAAAACGGGAGCCTACCCCGTATTGCCTCCGCACTGAGGAAAATCACCGCCGCGCTGCCCGCGGTGACCCAGAAGTGAAGGAGATCTCGCCTGGATGTGGGCGGGGCCGACTCCGGACGTGCTGTGACTCGCGGGGCTCCCGTGAGCAGGGAGAGCCCGCGCAGGAAGAAGAGGCGGTCGGTGAAGGCAGCGGGGCTCCCATGCACTGAGGAGAGCCCCGCGAGTGCTGCAGTCATCTGCCAATAGAGGCGGAGGGGGCCCAAGGCACATGGTCGGTGCCTGCCCCCGCCGCAGAGGAAGACGTGCTGCCGCCGGAGCCGAGAAGCTCAAAAGAGAACTCTGGAGAGCCTCTGCAGTCTAGCCCGGTGAGTGGGGCAGAGTCGGGAGTCTGGTGGAGGGGGGGTGTGTGTGAAGGCACCTTGCCGGTGCCTCCCCCCTGCAGTAGTAACGTGGCCGGGGCTCCCGTGGCCTGAGGAGAGCCCCGGGCTCCAGCTTGAGAGTGCCCATTTACCAAGCGGCTCGCAGGAGAGCGGGCCGCTCCAACGTTGGGGGCTGAATCTAAGCCCCGCATTGGTGCTCCGGCGAAGGGAGCTAAGGAGGCCCAGTTAGTGCCAGTCCTGATCCCAGCTGCACCGCGAGAGTTAGCGGGCAGCTGCAACGTCTGGGCAGATTTTGTTGAGAAGCCCCAGTGGGGACCCAAGAGGCACCGGGAGTGCCGGACTATATTTGCACATTCTTTTTGTCACAGCTGCCCTGCGAGAGCGCAGGCAGCTGCAACCTTGGGGGACAGCTTCATTTAGAGTCCCAGAGAGGGGCTCAGGGGGCACCTCGGTGCCCGTGCTCATTTTCACAGCTGCCCAGCAATTAGTGGGCAGCTGCCACGCTTAGGTTGTGCATCTGCACACTTTGCTTTCGCTGCATGCGCAGCCAGCCCTGACATTCTGGACGTTGGGCCTTTGAGCCCCTGTGAGAGGCCAGTTGGCCTGGGGGCCAGTTCCAGGTTGTGTGCCCCCGATTGGGGCCCCCTGTGTTTATGAGGAGTATTACCTAATGTGTTTATGCACCATGATTCTTGCCTAATGTGCTTTTTCGTATGAGGTTGGTGCATAACGTGTGATGCTAATGAGGTTTATGCCTAATGGGATTCATGCCTGATATGATTTAGGTGTCCCATCTTTTATGTTGCAGGATAATGCTGAGTACAGTGTTTGCCAGTAATTACTGGTTGTGATCTACCTTTATTACAAGTTCTACATTTACTCTTTCCACTTTGTGATGGTCCTGACAGTGGCCCAATTGGCCCTGTCAGGTGTATATAGTCCCCTGTAAATACTGCCTGGTGCCAGTTGGCACAGTGTACATTGTGTGATTATGATCTAAGGTGTTTATGACAATACAAAGGCTATTTTTATATATAACCTTGTGTGGAGTTCCTTTTGTGGTGTGCCTAGTGTGTTGCTGCTGTGTGAGTGTGTTGCGCAAACGCTTTACACATTGCCTCCGGGATAAGCCTGACTGCTCGTGCCAAGCTACCAAGGGGGTGAGCAGGGGTTATCGTAGGCGTGTAACTTCCTTGCCCTGACTAGAGTGGTGGTCTCTGCCTGGCTTTGGCGCAAGCCTTAGCCAACCAGAGATCCCATTTCTAACACAAGGTAATTGTCCAAATCCTCTTTAGTAGCCCCCCTGACCTTCTCCCTGTTGGATATGATCTCCATAGTGAGGCCGGAGTAGCCGAACACACGTCTTACAAACTTTTCAAAAGTTTACTAACTTTACACTTGCCAATGCTTATTTGTGGTTGGACTGAGATTTACATTTTCTTTAAAAATATATATCTCCGGAACCCTCCAGTGGAATTTTTTCATCTTGGTCTCTTAAAATTTGTAAAAATATAATCTACTTTTGTAAATTGGTGTCTGATTTCTTTCATGTTGTGTAGCTTTCTCTATTTCGTTGTTTGGTGCTGTTAAATGCTTTACACTAGTTATTTTGTTTAAGCGTTGCTGCTCGACCCTACAGCTACCCAGAGTTGAGCTAAAGGTTTTGCAAATGAGCCTGACTAGACCCAAAACAGTGTTTGCAAGTCTATTACATAGTAAGGTCGCACAACCATACCATATAATACACCCAAATCCTCACAACCCTGCACCAGCCTTAAAAGGCATGAAAAGTAATGCAAAGTATGACAGTCCTACTGTAAATTAGAAATGGGAATGTAGGTCCATATGTACTAACACATTTCCCTTAGGCACAAAACTCTTTTATGTATCAAGCCCACATTAAAGCACATCAACACTCTTGGGGTGCATGACTATTGGTATATGGGGGGGTGCAATTAGAGCAGGACCTACTGGTGCCTTCTTCTGTGGAAGCTATCACCAGGTCTGTACTCCTATAAGGGACAGGGAGTTGCAGGTTTGTGCAGATCTGTGTCCTTCCCTATGAAAATGTGGTATGCCCCCAGACCTGCATCCGAAATGCTACTTGACCTACCCCATGCACATATTTTCCACAAGATGCATTTGAGGGTATGCATTGTAAATGTGCTTATACACATTGGAGTAGTGAATTTGCTCGAACCCAAAATGTGCACTCTTCTTGACCTCATTTGTTTGTTAAGTGAATGTTCACATTTCCCAAATGTGTGTTCCTTGCAATGTGCACCAGTACAGTTTAGGAATTAAGGGCCTGATCTATTAAAACCTGGTTGCAAAAAAGTAGTCATAATTAGCAACCAATTTATTAGCAACTACTTAAGATTTTTGCAAATAAGCCTATACACTAACACATGTTTGTCAAATTCTGATTCAGACTGTGTCACTGTCTGACCTACCTCATGAATATTAATGAGGTAGGTTGCAAATTAGCAATTACTCTTATTGGTTGCCATCATAGTGGTCATGGCTTGCTAGGGTTAGCAGACCAGCATCTCTGTGATTGCCTTTTAATAAAGTAAACTTTTTTTTATTTCTTAATGCAGCCCCATTTTCTTTAAGGTAACGGTGCTGTGTTTAAAAATAAAAGTTAACTTTTTTTAAAAATGTTTGTTTGAGAATTGGCTACTCCCCAACAAACTTTTTTGAACATTCAGAAAGGGAAAGGGAACCCCAAGCAATCCCTTTCCTTTTGCGAATGCCTTACTACTCCAACTTGGGAGTCTGTAGTTTTTTAATGTTTTGCATTCGAATTTCGTTCGCAAAAAAATGATACATTTCATACCAAATCTCTATTTTAAACAGACGTCTACGAATTTCGTCTTCCAATTAGCGATTTGATATTGAGGCTCAAAACCATTTTAAGACTCAGTAAACATTTATTAGCTCCTAAAATGGCATTAGTACATTTAAAAAAAAATAATAATTTGTTGTCCCAAACAGCAATTTGGACTATTTGTGACCGTACAAACATTTAGTATATCTGGCCCTAAGCTCTATAAATCAAGCCCAATATGCATAGAGAGATGTTTTTCATATGCATCGTTTTGAAGTATTAGGCCCCCATATCTGAACACATATAAAGTAATATGTTAGTGGTGTTCAGGGTTCATATTAACTGTCCTTCACTGCTTTTATGGATGTCATTTAGGGGTCCCCAGGGGTCTCAGTTGCGACCCCTGGCTTGACCCTTGCATCCCCTAGCACTGCTTTTGCTACCCCTCGCCTCAGAGTTCCCAAAATTAGTGCCAGGAAAACAGTGGAAGCTCATTTTTATGACTGTTTTTAGGGCCGCAGGGTCCTTTTTTCTGTCAGTTATTTATTACACTAATAGCGAATATTATATTATTGGCTAATAGTAAAATATAGAATGGAGAACAATTAGCTGGAATATGACCCTCCCTGGCAGCTGAGGTAAGGAAAATATGCTTTTAAATGTATGTTGTGTGCATGCCTGGGGTGAGAGTGTGTTTATGTGAGAGACAGTAGGGGATATTTCCAACATGCAGCATGCAGCACACATGGAAAGAGCAAAAAATGAGGAGAAATTAATAATTTCTCCTCATATCGCCCGTCTAAGACCAGGTATTCCCTGGTCTTAGTTTTTGGTGGTGCCCCAGCCTTGTAGTGCCAAAAATCAATAGGTGTTGCGGCGGAATCCTCACTGCAACACCCATTGCATGCCCCTTTCACGCTAAGTGAAGCGTGAAAAGGGGCCTTATTTACAAGGCGGCGTTAAGCCACATTAAGTGGCTTAACGCTGCTTTGTCAATAAGGAGACAAGGATATTGCCACCAGAACGTCGCTAAAACTGATGTTGTGGTGCTGATATCCCCTTGTAAATATGCCCCAGTGTGTGTATGTGTGAATGTGTGATTATGTGTAAGCATGTGCACATGAGTGAAAGTGGAGGTCAAAGGGCATGTGATGTCACTTCCGCTACCCCTGGTATTTTGGTGAATTGACGTTCATGACTGCTTTACCTTCAACTGCTAACCTTTCTCGTCCCTTTATTGGCATGTTCCTTGTTTTGTTTCTCTTGCATTTAAAATTCCTGCTTGAGGTGCAGTATTTTATGTCAGTTTCGATAATAAAAATTTCATCTGAAGCAAAAATCATATGCTAAATACCGTTCGCAAAAATATCACTCTTGTGTGTATAGATTTTGTATTATCAACTCGGATGGGGTGATTGTGTGTAAACTATATTGAGGACATAATGGGGCACATGCATCAATGTAAGGAATTGCGATTCCTTATAGCGATTTTTAAGGAATCGCTATTAAGCACTCGCAATTCCCTATGCATATAGGAATCGCTAAATAAATTGCGATTCCTACACATTCCCTATTAGCGAATCGCAAATTGCCATTCGCTATTAGGGACTGCCTTCCCATTCATTCCTACGGGCCTAGAGGCCCACAGGAATGAATGGGAAACCACTGCAACTTGCGATTACCAAAAGGTAATCGCAAATTGCGCATGCAATTCAAGGGTGATAGGGGCCAAAAGGCCACCCTGATTCACCCCAAAACTGGCATGTGTGCACATGTGGCGCACACACATGCCCTAAGGGCATGTGTGTGCACCACATGGCACTTAGAAAAATGCAATTACTAGCATTTTTCTAAGGAATTGCAGATTACCACCAACTTGAAGTTGGTGGTAATTTGTGATTCCTTAATGCTAAGTCGCAATCTCAGATTGCTTCTTGCATTGCATTTAAGGAATCGCTAATTGCGATTCCCTAAATGCATTCGCAAGATAGATAATTGCAAATTTTGCGATTACCTATTTTGCGATTGGGTTTGGGCTTGATGCATCCCAAATGGCTAATTACCGGTCGCATAGGGGCCGATTCGCAGAATCTGCCCCTTTGCGACCGGTAATTAGTTTGATGAATGTGCTCCAATATGTTTACCGGCCGATACTAATGACACGATCTTCTGGTATCATAATATAGTGGCCACTGATTGCTTGCAAGTGGATGGAATACAGGGCTCATACTAGGCCAAGGCAATATTAGGCTAATGCAGCACCAGCAGGAAGACACCTGATTGCCCGTGAATGAGACACCTGTGGTTCCGTTGCTGGGGATGGAGAATCTCACTACAAAAAGGGAAGCGCCAGTGGCGTAACACAGGCGTAACACAGGCCTCGGCAACCCCCGCGGTGCGGACGGCACCAAGCTCCAAGGGGGCCGCCTCAGCCCAGTACTCTGGCCGGACCGCTCCTGATTGAGTCCAGAGGGGGCCCCTCCACGTACCTTGCAGGGGGGCTCCCTCAAGTTTCGTTACACCAGTGGGAAGCACATAACTTACCACTGTCCGTGACAGAAATCGACTCTGACCTGAAGACCACCGCATCACCAGTGTCTCAAAAGTCAGGCCACACATCGCAGCTCAATAAATACTGAATAGACAGTAAAAAATGGAGCAAAACACAGTGCACATTTAGGTCAATGTCCATTACCTCAAAGGAACATGCAGTGAGAGGTTGGGTTTTGTGAACCTTAGCTGTATTAGAAGGCAGACCAAAGTCTAAGGCTGGCTCCAGCCAAGGAGGAAAAAGAGCATCTCGTATAAATGTACCGGTAGCTTCAAAGAGTAAATCTGTCCCTCAAGGGCTCCCGGGCGAAGGGGGAAGCAGTAAGTGAAGGTGAAAATATGTAGATCTATAAAGAAACCTGCACGTTGCTACACAGAGTGATATATTCTGCTCTTATGGTTTCTTCTCTACATTTACGCATCGTTGCTCTGAAATCTGCCTCTGTCCTTTCTTTGAAATCTCTTGGGGTCAGATTTACTCTTTGTGTATAGACATTTATAGGGTACTTCTCCTGCCAGGACGGTTTGCTGTTTCACACTCGCCTTCCAGTTAATCTCCTGGTTTCTAGGGACCTGGTGCTAAAATATCTCTAGTTATATAACATAAAACCTAGTTTCCCTGTGATGCTTTCCTGTTAAAACATATGTTGTTTGTCTGATAGATTACAGGTGCCAACCTAGAGTATATATACATATATTTTTGATTTTCTAAGTAAAGTTTTCCTTCA
Organism: Calotriton arnoldi; assembly: GCA_963921515.1. NCBI lineage: Eukaryota > Metazoa > Chordata > Amphibia > Caudata > Salamandridae > Calotriton > Calotriton arnoldi. The sequence continues at coordinate 919,942 of CAWUFW010007345.1, read as the reverse complement.
GATTAGAACTCGTGCAATACACACTTTCAAAAGAATGGAAAACATTAAGCTGAAATAAACCTAGCTCGCGCTGTCTTATGAAGTGGAAGGCACTCTTTCCAGAATAGCAACAATTTTCATAACAAGTATAATATAAAATTATGTTGAAAATATTTAGTAGTAAGGAATACTTCCCTATGCCTTAAAATGCTCTGCTACAGTAAGGACCAGATATAGAAAGCCATTTAGCAGTCACAACCCCCTGTAATCTGATAAATCATGGGGTTTACGGCAACTAAATAGCTTTTTACTATGCACTAAACCCATTTTGTGATTCAGTAAATTGTTTCCAAATTGCAAAATGGGTTTAGAAATGCATAACAAATTTAAATTTGAAAGGGGTGTATTTAGGGTGTCCTTCCAAAATGCAATCAGCAATGCAATGTATTGATGGTTTACAACCCCAGTTTTGAGTGCATGCTATTGATAAGTTACTGTCTTCTCAAAGGAGGTGGTAACCCGTCCGCTCAAAGAAAGAGGCCCTCTTTGGACCTCTTCACCTTTATAAATATTTTTAAAAACTTTGTTGCAGAGTAGGGAGTGATCCGCGAACCTACTGCCAACTCTCAAACAAACTTTAAAAATAAATGGAAACTTTTTTCATCAAATGAAGCCCGTTTCCTTTAAGGAAAACAAACTGCATTTAAAAAAAAAGTGCATTTGGTTTAAATGTGAACACCGTCATAGCGGTCTGCTAACCCCCATAGGCCACCACCCCTCTGGTGGCATCCAATCGGTGTAAGTTGCAATTTGTTACCTACCTCATTAATATTCATGAGGTAGGTCGGATTGCGACCCACTCTAAATACTGTTTTTTCAAAAGCATATAAAGCATATCAAAACATGTTTTTCATTTATTTACAGATTATTATTTTCTTGGAATTCAAAAACTCGAACCTATGCAAAACCCTACCAACCATTCCTTATATATAAGAAAGTAATCAGTGCACACAAAACAATACAGAGGATTTCAACATGTTAAAACAAACAAACACAGAAAGATAAATCATCAATTGTGCAAAAATGAATTACTCGAAGGTAATAATTTCTCTGATTCTTCAAAAATTGTCTCTCACTAAGAAATTGCTTTCAACACATTATGAGTTCCTAGTAGGATAAGTGGACATGTGCATGATAAATATTAGAAGTGCCAAAGGGCAGATCAATCTGTTTTTGTTTTACTGGTTGCCCCAGTTCTTTATCACTAGCTGAAAGATTACACGCTATTTTTGGTGTTTTGTTAATAGTACATAAGTCAGTTTGCAAAATCTCATTGGATTTGCAAAAATTCAGTTCACAATTTATGACCATTTTTTGCAAATCCTATGTTAGCACATTTGCATTAGATTCTCTCTGGTGGTACTCTTTTTACTCTATACAACATACAGGGGCATATGTACAAGGAGTTAACGCCGCCTTAGAGGCACATTTCCGACGGTTCGGCGGCGATATTTTCATCACCATATGTACAAGCTGTCGCTAACCTCTGTTAGCGGCAGTTTTCCGGCAAAAACGTCCACTTCTGTTAGCAATAATGACATGCAAGGGAGGCGTTCCCGTGCAAAAACGGCCACTAACCCCACTTCGCGATATTTACAAGGGAATTCTTGAAGGTAGGAGGACCAAAAAAACTGCCTCTAACTGCAGTTAGAGGCAGTTTTTTAAGACCAGAAAATAACTGGTCTTAAAAATGGAGCAAACACTTGGGGCCTCATTCCAGCAGGTTTTGGTGCTGGACAGCGCTGCAAGCAATGTTGCTGCGCTGCCCTGAGACAAAACTACAGGGCAGGAATGAGCACCATCAATAAGATAGTGCGCATTCCTGGGCCTCAGTCATGAAAAGTGTTGCAGCGCTGCAGCAAGACAGCTTTGCAACACTTTTCACTACGCCCTTCTTTCAACACCATGGATGCGCTGTATTCACTGGACAGCGCTCCATGACACAAGTAATGATAGATAAGTCTGGAATCCTGACGTATCTGTCTGCGCTAAAGTCACGCATTGTTGCAGTTGTGTCACAAGCATGACGCAACTCCAGCAATGCATGGGGCCAGCCTATACATGTGGCACTGCGTCACCCTTACGCCTGCCATCAGGCAGGCGTAAGATACTGACTCAGTGCCGTCCTACAATTGTTGCAGTGAAATCTGATGGATTTCACTGTGCCACTCCTATGAGGCCTTGTCGCGTGGGAACGCACACCCTGCATACATCATACCTGATGCAGGTATGATGTGGCACAGGGCTTCACAAGGTCACGCATATGCCTACATGCATCACTTTGCAAATACGGCGCAACGTGGTGCTAGATTTTGCCTGGTCTTTTCTTGAGAGGTGCCAGGGTGTTGGCGCAGTTGGAGATCCATCGGTGGCGGTTGTGCGCTGCGGTGTTTTCACCTGTAAGCGTTGGCGGAGTGGTGGAGCTGAGGGAGTTGACTAAAAGTTCTTCGGTGGCCTTGATCCAGCTGCGAGGGGGGGCGATGATGGCGGTGGTGTATGATGGGCATGGTGAAGACGTGATGTATACAATGATGGTGGGTCCAGGAGAGTCCGGTAGTGTGGCTGTAGTTGAAGTTCCCGCTGGCGGAGGAGACGTGCTCGACCGTGTGTCCTTCTATGTGGCTTTCTGCGGTGACTAGCTGCTTGAGTCTGATGTTGGCGAGCTTCCCCAGGAACGGGTGGTGTTCTGGTCACTGGGTTTGTCCAGGTGGAAGTAGAGTTCACCGAGTAGGATGTCGTCGGTGGATGGGAGAGCCTGGGGTGCAATGAGGTCTACAATGGTATTGGAGAATGGGGGTCCATGGCCCGGGGGCCTGCAGTTGAGGGTGCTGCAGAGGATGGGGTTGGGGTTGGTCCGGATCTGGAAGTTGAGGTGTTCCATGGTCACCGTTGGGTCATTAGAGTGCGTGGTCAGTCGGAGTGTGCTTCTGTAGGTGATGGCAATGCCTCCTCCTGGACGGTCGGGGTGGTCCTTGCGGGTGATTTAGTAGCCGTCAGTGATGGAGATGGCAATGTCCGGTCCGGAGCAGAGGTTGGTCCTGGTAGGCGATGTGGCATCCAGGGTTGATGGCGAGGATGCTGCTGGCGTCGTAGCGGTGGAGTGTCCGAGAGGAAGGGGCGTTGGTGCTGAGCGAGGTCCAGGGGCAGACGGACGCAGAACAACACCCCCTTGCTACCCAACAATCTGATTAGGAGGGCCATGTAATGGTAAAGAGTACGGGGAATACTTTTGACCCCAGAGTTACCCCATGTACTGGTGTCTGAGGCTTCGAGTCAAAAGGAGGCAAACCTATCACTTGAGTCCAGCCCACCAGAACGGAGCATAATCATTGAATGGTCAAATGTTCGCAGCCAATAGATTCTAGACCTTTCAGTAGTCTCTCGTGGTAAATGGTGTCAAAAGCGGCTGATAGGTACAAAAGGACTAAGGCTGGGGATGCGCCCTTGTCAACTTTATGGTGTAAATTGTCCAAAACAGAGTACTACTAACTCTGTGCTAAGACCTCTTCAAAATCCCAGATGTAGGGGATATAACAGATTATTTCTTCTACAAATCCCTTGAGTTGGCTAAACATGAGTTTTTCCAGTTCTTTAACCAAGAAAGGGAGGAGCGAGATAGGTCAGAAGTTATTAGGGTCGGGAGGGTTAAGTGTAGGTTTCTTTAGGAATGGTGTCAGTCTTTCTGCCTTCCACTCCTTAACCATGCAATCCTGACAGATTGAGTGATTTACGAGGTCCATAATCTATTCAATACAAAAGGGAGCTATGTTCTTCGTTATCTGTGCTGGATAAAGATCAGTCAGGGCTTGAAAAGGTCTGGCCTGGGCAATGGTTTTAGTAACTATAGAACAAGAGCGTTCCTTAAAGGCAAAATGAATATAAGCGTTTGGCTCATGAGGGAGATTATTAGCCACGCAAAACTAATTGGGCCTAGTGTAGGTCACAATGGAATCCTTTAGTATGGATTGCCTGGTATTAAATATCTTCTCTCCAAAGAACTCAGACAATGCATCACAGACGGACTGTGAGGCCTGTGATTCTTCCTTATCCGGAGGAGGATTGGACAGATGGTATACTATTTTAAACAGTTCTTTGGAGGAATTGGCCTCAGAGGGAGTTACCTGTTTCAACACGGATCTCTCTCCTGTATAGTGTGAGTGCCTGAGATTACGCCTGCCTAGGTTACATGTCATACGTGGCATGCCAAGGATGCTTGGCCTTCCTGCCTTTAGTTTAAGTTGGTATAAATTACCAGAAAACCAAGGGTTAACCCTGTGATGGTAGGGGCTGTGTTTAGGTTTAGAGGCTTTACATAGCTGGACCGTGCCCAGAACCTGAGTGAGCCGTGCATTAAATGATGCAAGGGTGGAGCCTGGTGAGGGAGAGGGGACCTCTGATGTTGTAGATGGTAACTGATTGGATTTAGAGGCCAGACATTTTTCAAAGTTGATTAATGAGAGCTATTTCCATGGTTTATAGTGAGAGGTCACATGAGGTAAAACTTTATGCCTGAACCTGGTGGAATGGATCATGAATGTGATTGACCTATGATCAGATCAGAATAGGTCTAAAGAGGCACCTGTTCTGCACGCTCCTCATCTGCATTGAAAATGGCATCCAGGAAATGACCCACTTCATTTGTGTGGGAATCTATTTGGCAAAATTAGATTGAAGACATTCATGTCTTCTAAAAATCACATGATTTGGAGTTATCAGACTCCAAAAGAAGATTGAAATTGCCACTGCTGGATGCTTGTAGTCCAAAATGAATTTGCAATTGTCATCAAGCAGTGCTACTCTCTGTTCTTATAGGATTTGAGGGGCGTAGTAAATCAACATAAAGTTGATTTGGGATGGACCCTTCCAGAGCCAGCACAGTACAACTTCACTATTAAAAAGCATCTCATGTGCCAAGCTTGTTAGTGCTAGAGAGGGAGGATTTATGCATGACGTTTTCACCCTCGCTACGCAGTCACAGCATAGAGCCTGCTAACAAAAGGGAATGAACTCATCCAGAAAAGTTCCATAAAGTTCGGACAGCCAAATTTCTGTAAGAACCATAGGTCTAGACCAAGATCTCTGCACAGGTCCGCAATGTCTAATCGAGGTAACAGGCGTGAGAGCATTGCATGACAGCAATTTAAGGTTTTTGGCATCTGAGATTTAGCGAATGGGTCTGGGTTGTATCTAAGGGACAAACCAAAATATTGGTATGGTACTAGAAGTACCTATCATCTGGCAAAAATAAATTGTCCTAAATATTGTTTAGAAAAATATTGCCCCATTGGAGTTAATAACAGAAAATTATTCTCCACCAAAGTGAGCCATGGTCTTTTTAAATAAAATTCAATATGATATTTATGTCAGACGATATTTTTGTTATCAATATGTGGACATACAACCCACAACTATTTATCAAAGCTCAATTAGCAGAACTCTTAAACATCTACACTGCACCTATTGGACCTTATATGGAGTTTTGTACTGAACGTCCTATTCCTACTGAGATATGTTTTCCTCCTTCTCTGAGGCAGTGGAGGAGAATCCACCACATTTGAAGTTCATGGCTGAGAGGTGAAGGGGGCGTGTCTGCTGTCATAGCTGCCTCTTTCATCAAATGAGCTACCTTGTTAGGGTAACCTCTGGCAGAAATGTCATCAGTCCCCATGTCAGATGATGGAATTTCCTTGACCAAATATAGTCTCTGGAAATGTAGCCCCAGAGTGTTGGTAGATTTCAAGGGCCCACATAGACTCCCTAAAATGCTTAGAAGTTGTAAAAGTATTTTAGCAACACTCAACTAACTTTCACATGAATATAAGCCACCCTCAACATCCTAGTGCATCATGGAGTTAATTCACCAGATATAATGGGGGACAAGCCACTCTAAATTGGTTGTTTAGCCACCATTATTTCTGGAGGGAGTTACCATCACACTCAGTTAGACCTCATGGCAGATCCCGATGAAACGCTGTAATATCTCATTGTAGGAAAGTGCCCCTTGTTGTCTGGTCACCCCCCCCTTTTTGCTCCAAATGTTGGTGGCTATGACTCTGATAGTGCACTGGAGTCTCCTTTTCAGACCCAAGTGCCTGTGCACTCTCCTAAAACTGTTACGTTTGACTTGGTAATCCCAAATTGGCAAAGACTTTACCCCCTTATATGTCCCGAGTATATGGTACTGGGGTACTCAGGGAATTGGTTGTTAAGGGGTCCCCAGGGCTGCAGCACATTATTGTGCCACCCTGGGTGGCCCAAGCAAACTACTGACAGCAGGCCTGCCATTGCAGGGGCAGTGCAAACTGCTCTAACTCGGCTGTGCCCTTACAATGTGTGGCACAGTCATGTACACTGCCTTTAAATATATGTAAGACACCCCAAAGGTAGGCCTCCTCAGCCCAGCAGGCAGGGTGCAGTATATTATAGGTGAGGACATATAAGTGCAAGCCTATATGTTCCTATAGTGGAGTTCCATATTGGAAACTACTATAAGTGTTAGCGGTTCATTGGATAACATGAGCTGCCAACCCGGCACTCTCGAGATTGGCAGCTTCATGATAGTACCACTAAAATATATTATGTTTGGTATCAAACAACATGCCTTCTCAACCCTGACATGATTATCGTGCCCAGGGTGACGTGGCATGCACCCAGATGGCATCTTAGAGGTTTCAGACCTGGTTGCCCCATCTTTATTGTGCTCTGTCTGATAAGTCTGTGCTTTCACATGTCTTCTGCCACCAAGACTGGATTCTGACCTCCTGTCAGGCAGTGTGATCACTCCCAGGAGTCAGAGACAAAGGCTTAGGCAGGAAGGAAGTCACACCTTTCACTGCCCAAGCAGGCTAGTGAAGTAGCACATCAATGAGCTTCAAAGGCTACACCACCTCTGATATGCATCAGGGCTGACTCCCGATGGAGGAAACAGCCCTCCTCTTCCCCAGTCACTTTTGCTCCCAGACAAAATGGGAAATTAGATATGCAGGAGGTATACACCTCCAGGAAGGCTGGCCACACCTCTAGGGTGGGCAGCTTGATCTGTACACCTAAAACTGAATTCTGCCAGCTTTAGGATGGCAGTAATAGTGGGTTCTGGGTAGAAAAGGTGGTCACTTCAGGGATGGATTAGCTGCAGGGATTAGCTGGCCATTGGCTATTAGCTCCCAGACCCCTAAATCTAGGATGTAAGGGACACCCAACACCAGAACCTCAGATCTGAACAACTTACTTCAAAGAAGGACCAAAAGGAGACCTGTGTGCTGACAACAGGACTTTCCCCACAGCACCAAAGCAAAAGAGGGATACTCTGTCCCTGTGACAACAGACTTAGAACTAAGTGATCAACCCTCATCCTTGGCTAAAACTCAGCACCCCCAAAGTGAGCCCCTAAGCACCTCAGCACCCCCTAAGGAAGCCAGAAACACCCTCAGTCTCCCCAGGACTAGTGGCACTAGTCCCCTGCAAACTGCAGGTAAAAATTCTCACCTGATCCAAAGAATTGCTGGACATCGGGCCCTCCAAAGGGTCACCCAAATCCAGGTGGTCCAAGGCATTGTGGAAGTTGAAGTCTCACCTGCCCAGATGTTTCAGGCTGCTACGTTATTCCCCCAGACACAGTGAAGTTCCAGAAACGTTTTGCTGTGCTTACCTCAAAGTCTTGTTGGTTGCCAGTCCGGCAACCAACCCCTTTACTGGATGCTACATCAAGAGGAACCGACATCAGCAACCTCTCCGTTGGTGTTCTTTTGTATCTTTTTCCCTCGCAGCATCGTCTCAGCGGTAAAAGAAGCTCTCCTGCAGCTCCCATTCAGCACTACAAATAGCCAGGACAACTCTGCACCCGGGCTTCACTGGCCAGGTAAAATTGAACTAACTCTCATGGTTTGGTCCTGGGACCCGCATCACCTTTACCCTGCCAGGGTACAACGCAACTCGACCTGCAAGTGATCGATTGTCACTAATGGTTTTTGCTATTGACCGCAATGTTATCTTTTTCATGTATTTTATTGCGCTGATTTAATATTGTTTCAAAAATCTAGCACTTCGGTAATATGTATGCTATTCCATTCCGTTTGGTATCTAAATTAAAATAAAAATACACCTATTTTTATAAATTGGTGACGGATTTCTCGCGAGTCGTGTCAATTACTTATTGTGAAATTCTGCAGTGGTCCATGTGAGCTAGATGAAGGCAGTTATTACACCTATTTTAAAGAAATGTACAGCAGACTCAGCTATCAATGGGAATTACCAACCATTATCCTTGCTCCCAATGCCAATTAAGCTGTTAGACAAATATGTAAACTCCTCTCTTTCCACTCACCTACAAACGAATAGCATACTGGATAATGCCCAGGGTTGATTCAGAGCTATGCATAGCACTGAATCTGCTCTTGCTTTATTGGAGGATGAGTTTAGATGGATAATAAATCAAGGTACTAATGCAGCTCTGATATTGCAGGATCTCTCAGCCCCTTTCAACACCATCTCTCATAGGATTGATTGGCTCCTTGAAAAAGATGTCAAAGTGAGGCCATGTGTTTGTTAATATACAATCTTCAGGGCCTCATGCCAAGAGTTTAAAATAAGTTCAGCCACGTCTGAATTACTTCAAGTCAAACATGGAGCCTTTTAGAGGTCTTTGTTAAGTCTGACTCTTTTTATTTCAAATTGCATGTCATCCCATTGACACAACTGATTATGTCACATGGATACAGTTTTGCAATTTGCGTAAACAATACTCACCTTATTTGCTTGTTTGGGACAAAAGGATAAGTAGCTTACAATTTAAGAATTTACTGCCTCCATAACAATGCTTTAAAACTTAACTCACTCAAGACTGAGGTCTTCATCTTTGGCCAGAATAAGCTATCTGGTGAAATTGCTGGTGGCCCAAAGAGTTGGGAACCCCCACGGCACTGCAATTAGTGGTAAACAAATGGTGGGGCTTATTTATGAGAAGTTTGTGCCACTGGAGCATCACTTTTTTTGTTGCTTCGGCGGCACAAGCCTCTCAATCATATCTATGATATGACGCAAAGCCACACTGCATGGCTTTTAATGGCCTCATAGATATGGAGGAAGACACAGCAGCCCAAGTAAAGGAAGCGTTCCATGGGCATTGCGGTGGGTGTTCACAAACAACACACATGAATTTTGACGCTGCCCCAGATTTACTTAATCATGTAAACCAGGGGCATCGCCAAAACCTTACGCCTCCCCAGAGCAGGCATAACAAGGAGAAATATTTTTATTTCTCTTTGTTTTTTCCTCTTTCCATGTGTGCTTACACGCCAGAAAGAGGAAAATGCCTTTGGGGATTGTTTTTGTGCAGGAAGGTGTCCCTTCCTACACAAACACAATCCTGCCTGCAATTCAGGCACCCTGGCACCACAGCGCAAGAGTGCCTGCGTTGACGCTAGGCAGCACATTGTGTGCCAGTGCAAGGAAAGGACAGGAATGTGCTGTATAATGTTGAATACAACGCATTCTTGCGCTTTCCCTTTCATGCAGCGCAGAAAGGTGGTGTGCTGCTTTGCGATGCATGAATTCTTGATAAATGTACCACTAAGTTTCAATTGCATTGACCCAATTGTCCACTACCCTTCACCAGTGCCCATAAGCGTGTGCTCCCCAAAATAAAAAATCTAAAATGGTAGAGTTTTTAGCTATTTAGCAACCAAAAGATGGAATTCTTTACAACCTAGTAAAAAGAAGAAACATCTGCACTTTTCCTTTAGAAAGTCTTTGAAAACCTCGGATTAGAAATTATCTGTAGAAGTGTGTGCAATGTTGCCTCTTAACTAGCGCTCAGATGCTCTTTTTGAGTAATAATTTGTGCTTAGTAAGAATCATTCACATAACTTAACACTTGTAGCCATTTGTGTGCAGCCATCTAGTGGCCCTCTTGAAACCTGGAAGATAGACTGTGTCTTTCATCATGCTCCACTCAAAATATGGATGTCATAGCGGTGATCTACTTTTATAAATTATTCCATGCAGCCCTTGTGTATGATCCTGTGAGGTTTCCTCACATCAGGAAGCATGCTACAAAAACTCTGAATACAAAACAAAATTAGAAAATATGTATGCTGCTTTCAAGATTGAGAAAATAAATAACATTGCTTTTGGGATTAGTAACATCTCGCTGAAATGTGAGAAAAATGTGTCATGTTAGCCAAATGTTCAGTTTGGAAGATATTTTGGATAAGAAAACCTTATGGGATCAATGCAAATTACACCAAAAAGGACTCTCCTGGGTACCTAACTTTCAGAAATGTTTTAGTTTAGTAGGTCTCAATGGATGGAGTCCAAGCCAAAGCCTAAATACTGCAGATACCCACAACGCCAAAAAAAGTCAATTTTCATTGTGAAACTTTGATGTCTCCATGTTGTCTTTGGGACCTATTGTGTTGCAGTTGATAAGCCTCAACACATATTTTTATTGGGAGAAGTGTGGGAATGCTGGAACGTAGGAATTTTGTAAATCCCCATAGATTCTAGAACTTTACCTCTCAGAAATATGAGAGGAGATTTTCACCAAGTTTGAGATTAGCTGGGCATTCTGGGTAGGAAAATGTGTGATCCACACAAGTCACACCACCTTGGACTCCTGTGATTGTCTAGTTATCATAAATGTCTGGGGTTAGTAGGTTTCCCCTTTGTAGCAGCACATCCCAGGCCCCAATGCAATCTCTACATCACCAAAATGTGTCATTTTTCATAGCAAAATTTTATGCCTTCATGCTGAGTTTGGGACCTTTTTTGACTTGACCTATAGGCCCAGCCACATGACCGAGGTACAGTTTTTAACAGGAGAAGTGTGGGAATACAGAATAAAATAACATTTGTTTTTATCAATTGAATTGCAGTGTGCAAGAAATCACATTTTGCAAATGCCCTTTGAATCACAGGATAGTATGGGTAACCCCAAATTCAGAGATGTACAAATAATCACTATTTCTAAATTTAGCATCTTGGCCACATTTAAAAAAATGCATTGGTTTCCTTCACTTCAATTTTTAATTTCCTAGATTTTATCATATGAATTGCTGCATGGTCGGTAAACAATGAAATAATATAATCTGCAGCTCAGTTTTTTGTTCTTGTATCGCATGTTTTTGGACAAACAACAAACACTATATATCCCTGGGACCAGAAGGATTTGATGGGCATAACAGTATATTACATTAGTAAATTTCCCATAGGAGCAACAAAATACAAATGAAAATGTTGTCACCTATTTCTATTTTGTCCTTTTATTTTCATTCTTATTTGATTCCAATGATTAGGTTATTTGGGAAACTATATAAGATCTTTACAAATAACCCCTTGCTGAATTCAGAATGTTGTCGACTTTTCAGAAAAGTATAGTTTTCGGGGATCACCAATGGGTTTCACACCTGTTTCTACCAAAAACTGCAAGCAGGTAGAAACCTCAAAAACAGGAGAAATCAACTACTGCTTAGAAAAATAGAAATGCTTATTCTTGAAATCTGGGAATATGGTGATTTTGAACATTCAAGCTGGAAGTTGTAAAACAGATAATCCTTCAGACGCACAACTCAACTTGTGATGCAGAAATGCTGCTGAACAATTAGACCCACCTTGAATTGTCTTTCAAAATCTTGTTTATATTATTTACTATGATTTAATTCTTTACTCCATGTAATTTCAAACCACGACATTGTAAAAATGCCAGCCTTCATAATTGTTTTCCACAAGCTATGGTGAATGACCGAGGGGTTGAGTGCCACCATTTGAAACTAAGAGAGCGGAAACCTGCATATTATACCGGCCCACGTATTCGCAATGGCAGCCAAGAAGAGTCATGCATACTTAGCACAGCTTGTTAATTGCACTTTGAAGTAAGTACAATTAAAGCAAACCCCAAATGAAGTACATTCACTGGAGATGGGAAACTAATTGAAAATAATGAAATGAAAAATGTTCTGATAGTTTTCATTGATAATCGAACAATTTGCATTTTTATCAAGTTGTGGTTTGAAATTACATGGAATAAAGAATTTATTCCTAGTAAATAATAAAAACTAAATTGAATACAATTCAAGTTAGGTCTGACTAGGTGCTCCCAGAAAGCAGACTAAACAAGACTGAGTCATAGTAGTAAACTGATGAAAATATAGATTCTATATGAGGTTGTGCCCATCAGCAACTACCTTCTTACAAAGATGGTGATCTTAGCACAGATGTCATGTTTATAAAAAAATTGCTTTATAAAACAGCATTTTTTTCTAATTAAAATAAAAAATTTGGCTAAACTTTGAGTATTTTCTCGGTTCCCACCAGAAGAATCCATAAACCCTGGGTATCTTTAGAATTCCCATAACATGGGGAAAAAGGAAGCAAATTTGTCCTGGGTTCCTTTTGAGGAACAAATTTATGAAGGCTTAAGTGCAGCGTGCCCCAAATGTAAAAAAAAGGGCTCAGCAGTGGAGGGATGAAGAAGGGAGATTCAGCAGCTAAGGGTGTTCCGATCACATATGATCAGAAGACTTTCATATCCAAGCCTAGTTAAAATAATTACTCTGGCTACCACTGTTCTCTGGTTTGGGGTTAAAAAGGTGCAATTTCTTGTAAGTTTTAGATGCAAATTACGAACTTGTACTACCTAGGAGACTTGCTTGAATGTAGTTGAACTGTTCCCTAGGTTATTCGCTTTGAGGGAAGTAGGCGGAGCCATGCCCATTATGTCAGGTCATCTAAAAGGCAGATGTGTGGGGAAAGTACAGCCAGATTCTAGCACCTCTTTCTTCACCTCACTAAGAAATATCTTGCTCTTCTTCATCCATTATAAATACCTCTCAGACATTTTATGTATCAACTCCTACTTTTTGCCTGACTGCTTCATATTGCGAGAAATGCTCTCCATAACATTGAAAGGCAACCTGTGATGATCCCTAACACATATATTACAGCACAGTCCACATTAACTGATTATAGAGTGCTAACTGACACTAATAATAAGATATCACTATGTTCAGCCACTTCAATGTTAGATATTTTATTCTCAAGGCAATCTAAAATCCAAGGTTAGTACTTAATAACAATGAATAAGAATCAGCAGTTACCGACTATGTTTTTTGGTGGCTGTGCTGTTGTTCCGACAAGGCGACGGAGTAAATAACTCCGTCGCCCTGGTGGAGGTCCTGACTGCCGAATTTATAAATGACCACCATGCTGGAGGTCATTTATAAAGCATTGGCAGGTACCATCGTCATGGTAGTTCCTGTTAATGCAATCTGCTGTTTGGTGTAAGGCTGCAAGTATCTATACCCTGTCGCCATTGTGAAGGACTATACATACTGCCAACGTATAATGAGGCCCTATGCTGTTAGAGAAAATCAGATCTGCACTTTGCCTTCTGAAAGTCCTGAATTTGCAGCTTTGAGAACAGGAAAAGGAAACTCTAAGCTCAATAAATGATTTTCTGCCTCTCTTAGTAAAGAATTACCTACCTTGCTCCTGAACTCAGAGTAGCCTATGCAGATCTATAGAAGCATGGTGTTTGTACTCTGGCCTTTTTAATAGAACTATTAGTAGGAATGCAATTTTTGATTGTTGCAGTCGAACTGGGAAAATATTTACATATTTTTGCTCTTCCAAATTAGTTTGTTAAATTATTGGGAATTTTACTTCTGCTGGAGCGGGAATCAATTTAAATTACGATGGTTTATCATCTCTGTCTCGCACAAAATGAGATTGATCATTGCTCATGGTGGAGAATGCCTCTCACTTCTCTACGACATAACTTTGCCGTCGTTTATGGGAAGATCAGGAGCTATACATCACAAAAATCATCAATATCAATACTATTTCGATGTTCGATCAAGAATGAGAGTTTTGATTAGATTTAAAGGGTTTTATTTTCATTAAAAGTTTAGTAAATTCTCCTTTTCTGTATTCAATTAGTTCAAAATGTATCAATCAGATTACAGAATTGATAGTAAAAATAAGGTTAGAACAAGTCATTTCAAATAATGCAATACAGCGTATTCCATAAAGGAAAGAATCCCTATTCTAAAGAATGGGGCGAAAAAGGGTGTTACCAAGAACCCATAAAGTGTTTAATTTCAAAAGGCAAGAGTGAGAAGAGCCTGAAGCTGAAATTCACTACGTTAATCTCAACTGAATTTCCTATAAAGAGAAGTTCATAAAGCAAAGATTAACATGCAGTAGGAGTAGCGACTTCAATCAGCAATCAGATCAGCTAGGATAGCAAAATCAACATTCAGCTTTCAGCATAAAAGCAAAGCAAGGGTCTGGGAAGGCAGGTGGAATAGCATGGCATGGCCTTTCCTACTCTAGGAACATGCACTATTATAAACAGTCAAAAAAGAAATATTGCAGTTAGTGTTGCGGCTTCTGCTCTGGTCATGCAATTGTCTTTTGATTCTTCTTGAGAACATTCTCGCCTCACCCGTTCCCACGTTGCCGTGCAAAGGGTTTTCAAAGAATTATCTTGAAACACAGTACAAATGTTTATCTAATTCTACAAATGAGGCCTTTCGATTCTTAACCCTCCTTTCCCATGGGTATGAGCACACTTCTAACCTTCTAAAGAAATAAATAGTATGTTAAGCTAAATAGTAGACTATGCGAGTGTTGCAACATCAATTGCAATGAATATCTTTCAGTTCCACATTTCTTCATTATAAATCGGAAAAGAGATAGGTTAAACTATTAGCAATTTCTATACATTAAGGGGCCGATTCCGATTCGGGCCGGAAAACGTACCGACCGACTCGGTCCGGGAATAAAGTCCAACCGACACGTACCGGCGCCGTCCGACCCGGGTAGTACAATGAAATGCATGGGAAACACGACCGACTCGTACGGAACTCAAGGCGAACGACCGACCCGGATGGAAACAAGCTATCCGGCCGGGAAAACACGTGAATCGAACCGACCGACACGCACCAGGAAAGAACCCGAACGAAACGTACCCGCGAACTCCGACCCGCGCAGTACGATGCAATGGGTGCAAATACAGACCGATTCGCACGGAACCCAAGCCGTACGACCAACACGCATACAAAAGCCAGCCGGACAAACACAATACTCCGCGACCGACGCGTACGCCGCATATGAAACTGAGCTGAAACACAGCGGGAACGACTCGGAGAGGCGCGCACGAGACAACTGCAACGTCCTCCTCGGTCTGAAGAACGACTCCTACATGCACAATAATCACAAATGAAAAAATCCACAAAAAAAGGGCCAAACAAGCAATGACAAAGCCAATAAATACAGGGGGTGGAAAAAATGGAACAAGGACACACCCCTAACTCCACCTACATAAAGGCCACAAATCCCTACCATGATCCTTTGCAAATTCCACTGACCTGCCAGCAGAGAACACCATCACACAGCAAACACAGACACACACACAGCCCATCCAACACAAAAGCCACACACCAGTAGCACCTCAACAAATAACACCCTCACACACACCCAGCAAAACCTACACCCACACACCCTCACTTGCACACACACACACACATCAATCACCACCACCACCCATCACCATGCCCCTAAAGAAGAATCCAAAGTTCCTAGATAGTGAATTGGAAGTCATGGTAGACGAGATCCTGAGGGTAGAGCCACAGTTGTTTGGCACATTGGTCCAACAGACCCCCATGTCGCAGAAAACCAAGATGTGGGCGAGGATCGTCGACAGGGTGAACGCACAATCACCATTTTGCGCACAAAGGAAGACATCCAGAACAGGTGGTATGATGTGCGCAGGAGGGTCAGGGACCTACTGAAGAAGGATTACCTCCTGAGCCAGCACACCGGCAGTGGCCCTCCTGCCAAACCAGTATACCTCAGGCCCTGGGAGGAGAAGGTGCGGGCCATCCTACCACCAGTGAGCGTATATGGACTAACAAACATCCCAGAGCCTGGTGAGTACACAACTAATATACACAATATTGTGTGCCAATACACACACATCACTGTCAAGGGGACAGTCAAACCATGCACCCCTAGCAAATCAACAGCAACCAAAAGATAATCATCCCAAGAAGTGTATGTTAGTCAGATAAACACAATATATGCCATGTCATAGTGATATGTAACTGTGTCATGACATGTACAAATCCAATACCAAATTGAGCTAGGCAGTGGCACAAATCTAACCAACAAACACTGTCAGATATTAAGCCACCACTAGAACACCACCTCACAGGGAAGCTCACAGAAAGGAAGGAATCCTGTGTATGCTGGTGAAGTCAGTGTAACCAAGAGCATGATGGGACTCGTAGTAACAGATAATGGGCAGCCTCACATTTGGACCATCAACACCACTCTGAACCATGCTCACATCACAGGGAGTGGATAAGGACTGACAAGATGGCTGACACTGGGTACTGCTGTGGGGTGCACAAGGCCCTGCTGGGAACTGTGCACCAACCAACAGCAGGACACCACTGACTGACATCCTGAGAGTCAACCTGAACCCACTGCAAGGGTGGCATGCGTCATGGTGGGATAACTGGGCTAGGTGGAGAAGGATGGCCGGATGTCCACCAAATACAACCAATGCTGGCCATGCACACACCTCAACATTCACATTGAAATGCCCCAGGTATGCATGACAATGTGCCACACCAATATCAACCTCTTACTGTGACAACTTAGGACAATGCAATGTACATGCCCGCATCCAGAGGTACAGTCACAACTGTCAGGTGTGTGAACCATTGATGCCTGTAGAAACATAACATACAATGTGTATCTCTTCTAAATACAGGTGATGATGATGGGGACACAGCAGCAGGCGAGGAGGAGTCCCTGTCCCAGGCTCCGGGGGACACAGAGCTCACTGGTGTGGAACAGCCTCTGCCCTCCTCGGATGGCGAAGACCTACCTGGCACCTCCGGTGTGAGTCATCATGCAGCACCAGCAGGACCAACATCTGCACCCCCTGCACCCACCCCTCCAACAACTGCCAACACACAGACCACCCCCACCGACACGGACAGACCAAGGACCACCGATGACAACAGCATAGGGCCCCAGGCCCACCGTGGAGCAACGGACGACAACACCACTAACAACCCCCAAGGGGGCCTCGGGTCACCTGTGCGTGCCATCGCAGGCCCTGCACGTGTTGCCAGGGGTGGTGGGAGGGGTGGTAGACATAGGTCGCTGCTTGCAGAGGGGTCTGGACTGCATGATGACCCACAACTGGCACGCATTGCTGATGCGTACCAGGATAGCACCGGAGAGGTCAGACAGGTAGTGGGGATCCTCAAGGACATACAACAGCAGCAGGCTGCCCATCATGCCCGCTTGGACTCCCACATGTCCCGTGTGGAGACACACATGTCCCGTGTGGAGACACACGTGTCTGGCATGGAGTCCAAGTGGGACACATTGCAAGAACTCACAGCGGTGCATAGGGACATATTGACATGCCTCCGCCAGATTAGCACCAACATGGCCACACCTCCCTGTGTGCCCACAACATCTTGTGCTGCAACAACTGACACCGCCACAGGGAGGGAGGAGGACTCTGGCGGAGACTCCCCTGCACCGCAGCAGCCTGCACGTGAGGGTCCCCCCCCCAAAGAAGAGGGGTTGTCCGAGGAAGGAAAACTGAGAGGTTGATGGCCATGTACATCCCCCAGGAACCCAACACCTGTTCTGGAAATTCTCCTTTGTGTGCAAACGTTTCACCCTGTCGAATGCAACACTACTCTCCCACATGACATGGGGAGTTCAAGTTGGACTAATGTATCATATGACTGTGGACTTCACTCAGGACATTTCTGCTACCAAGACTTCCAACTCATCTGGGAACTTTGGATCCCAATCCCAATGTACAGCACCCACCATCCTGTGCACTATACACACACACATTTCTGTAAATAAAATCACTAGTACACCATACTTGCCTCTGTTGTTATTCAAATGTGGATACTGTTATGGTGATGATGATCTGCTAAATTACACTGTGTATGCTAACTGCCACAGCAAGTACAACACCGTCGTGTGAGTCATGGTGACGTGACACATATGAGGGAGACACACCACTAGGGCTACACAACACAGAGACACCAGGGCCATCGGACTCATCGCCCACAGTGATGTTGCCAGGAAATACAGTGGAATGCACAGACACCACACCTATTCAGAGTCTGTGGCAACTAGCCCACAGGTGCAGTAAGCAAATGTCAGTCAGATGTGTGACCACAGACAACGCACATCCCAAAGTGAAGCACAGGTTTATTACACATTTGCAACATGTTGTTTCCACTACAGATGCAAGGTTTACCCACATGGCAGTGGCCACACAGTCAACAAGTGCAGAAGATATGAAGTCCA
Organism: Calotriton arnoldi; assembly: GCA_963921515.1. Taxonomy (NCBI): domain Eukaryota; kingdom Metazoa; phylum Chordata; class Amphibia; order Caudata; family Salamandridae; genus Calotriton; species Calotriton arnoldi. The sequence goes on along the minus strand of CAWUFW010007345.1, from coordinate 901,552 downwards.
GGGGTGTGTGGCACATCACTTGTAGGCAAACTACTGCTGCCACCCTGAAAGCAGAATCATGGTGTTGGGGGATCCAAGTTGACCAAAGTACTCAGTAAGCACCCTGTGAGGGACAGACATGGCACATAGTTAAAACCACTGAAGAACAGGACAGAACTGCAATACTCATGCCCAATACATGTCACAAGACAACTACACAAAACCAAGTTAGCATGTCAAAACTGTTGGGGAGTACAGACTACCTGTAAGGACACATTGCTGCACGCATCCAGTCAAGTAGCACATGGCCACACTCAAACAGCACCAGAGCACCACCCACACATATCATGCAAACTCACATCATTCACATTACATCTCCCTGGATACTCACATTCAGCTGAAGAAGTTAGTGATGAGCTGTGTGCGGACATCACCATCATCATCATCATCATCATCACTGGCATCGTGGTCCAGGCCAGGATCCTCCACAGGTGGCGGACGTTGGTCATCGTCATCCAGGATGAGAGGCAACTCCTTCCACACTGCCAGGTTGTGTAGCATGCAGCAGACGATGACAATCTTGCACACCTTTGCTGGGGCATATGGGAGGGCCCCTCCTGTCTTGTCCAGGCAGCAGAAGCGGCTCTTCAGGAGACCAAAGGTCCGCTCAATCACTCTCCTGGTCCGACCATGTGCCTCATTGTAGCGCATCTGGGCTGGTGTCACAGGGTTCCTGAGGGGTGTCAGCAACCACGGCATGTTGGGGTATCCGGAGTCACCTACGGACAGACAAGTGCACATTAGCTGATTTGGAAAAGTGGGTGGAATACTACAGATCAGAACACACACAATGGTACAAAGTCAGTACACACCGACAAGCCAGGCACGCTGGTTCTGCATCTGTGCCATCATCCTCGGGATGCGACTACTCCTCATCACGTAGGCATCGTGTGCTGAACCAGGGAAACGGGCACACACATGTGTGATGCTCATATCTGCAAGACATACCACCAGAGCATTGATAGAATGGTAATGTTTATGGTTCCGGTATGCCTGCTCATGTGCCTGTGGTGGTATCAAAGCCACATGTGTCCCATCAATGGAGCCAATGACATGTGGCATCCTCCCCAGGGCATAGAAGTCACTCTTGACGTCAGTGAGTTGTTGACGTGTAGGGAAATAGATGTACTGGTTCAGGCATCTCAACATTGCCTCCAAAACATTGCGTAGCACACGGCTGAACATAGTCTGTGACATCCCACCGGCAGTCGCCACAGTGTGTTGAAAGGTACCGGTGGCAAAGAAGTGTAGGGCTGCCATTACCTTCACCTTGGGGGTCAGCGCCGTAGGGTACGGCCGGCCAGGTTGCAAATGTGGTGCCAAGCGCACTGCCAAATCCTCAATCAGCTGCCTGGTGAAGCGGTACCGTCGGATGCTGTCACGTTCCACCATCGTTGCCAGGTCAGGGAATGGTCTATGGACAGCTGGAGCCTTGCAGTGCATAGGTTGAAGAAAGAAAGATTGTCAGTCACCCCACATATGTGCCATTCACCATACTCAATTTCACATGATACATCATTATGAGACACAAGTACTTGATGTGTGTGCCGTTCTGTTCGGACATAACTCGCACCTACATGCCCATCATCTAACTTCTCAGTACAACATGTGTGCACAACTGGTACCAGGTTGTGCTATGGGAAACCATTAGGCTGTGTCACAGTACCCATTTACTGCTGTCACGTTCCACACACACACCACAGTGACATGTCTGGACAGATGCGCCACAGGCATCACAGCTCATTGACAGGTAGATTCCCAGTGACCCTGTCTTGCCACATGGACACTGGCATGACATGGCGTATCATGTACACGTCAGAAAAACAAACATGACTCCCACAGGTAGTGGCCCCTGTCACCTCCGCAGGACAGACATGGACGCCAGTGACGCAAAACATCAAAGTCCATGCACAAACAACGTTGATGTGGAGACTGTCTCCCATCGTGCATATGGAATCAGAGACATCGGAAACACAACATGCACACAGACTGTGGAGGGACATCACTATTGTGGCAATGGGTCATCCTGTGACGTACATGCCTTCCCCCATGGGACCCTGGGGGTATGTGACATGTCACACACATACACAACCTGGAAATGTGACCATGCCACATGCTCCGAAATGAACTGTTGCACATCACAGTGGTCATGTGCACAACACACAAAGGACCCTGTCCCCATGAACACATGCACAGCCTGGGTGTGGCTGCCCACAAGTGCCACCACAGAAACCACATGTTAACCCCCATACACAGAAAAGGTAATGCAGCCTTACATGCCTTAGGAAACAGTGTGGACTGGGTGTGGTGCTGTAGGTGTGCCCCTGGGTCTCTGGCAGGTGTACATGGCTGGCAAACGTTCACCAGTGACAAGCATGGTGACATATGCGACTGACCTGTACAGGTACGCGTTGTACAGCAATGGACCGATCGGTGTGCCAGGCCGGACCATTGCATCTGTTGTGTGCGGGTACGCGTTGTACAGCAATGGACCGATCGGTGTGCCCGGCCGGACCATTGCATCTGTTGTGTGCGGGTACGCGTTGTATCCCGAAATACGCGTTGTACAGCAATGGACCGATCGGTGTGCCCGGCCGGCCCATTGCATCTGTTGTGAGCGGGTACGCGTTGTACAGCAATGGACCGATCGGTGTGCCCGGCCGGCCCATTGCATCTGTTGTGAGCGGGTACGCGTTGTACAGCAATGGACCGATCGGTGTGCCCGGCCGGCCCATTGCATCTGTTGTGTGAGGGTACACATTGTATCCCGAAATACGCGTTGTACAGCAATGGACCGATCGGTGTGCCCGGCCGGCCCATTGCATCTGTTGTGAGCGGGTACGCGTTGTACAGCAATGGACCGATCGGTGTGCCCGGCCGGCCCATTGCATCTGTTGTGTGCGGGTACGCGTTGTATCCCGAAATACGCGTTGTACAGCAATGGACCGATCGGTGTGCCCGGCCGGCCCATTGCATCTGTTGTGAGCGGGTACGCGTTGTACAGCAATGGACCGATCGGTGTGCCCGGCCGGACCATTGCATCTGTTGTGTGCGGGTACGCGTTGTATCCCGAAATACGCATTGTACAGCAATGGACAGATCGGTGCACACGCATTGGCTGGGGCCTGGAATGGCAACGGACACATTTTCGAAGCTCCACCGAGTCTGATGCAGTGAATTCAGTTGGCCAGCCACAACAATGTTGCAAAATCATGGGTGTCATGAAGTTGAAGATTTGAAGGATGCTGTGGGTGTGTATTAGTGCTGCTATTCCATGGATTGGTCAGATTCAGAAGATGCTAACGACTTGGACCTATCACTTTGGACACATGGGACAGTATCTGCCTCTGCAGCACACTTGCCTGCACTACATGCTCCAGGATGACATCTGCCACCAACACTGCTGCTGTATATGCATCCTCTGGCTACTGCAATGGCACGTACTGTGGAGAGAGCCCCAGCCTTCAGCCTTGAGGAGAACCAGGCCCTGCTGGACAACCTCCTTCCACAGTACAGCAAGCTGTATGGGAAACCAGGGGAGCTGGTGAGTGTGCTGTCCACTGCCTTACTAATTGTGCATGTTGTCTGACTAGCAGGACTTACAGTGTGCACACCACTGGCTAGCATGCTCACTGAGTAGTTGTCACACCCCAAAGTGTGTAGTTACATGCACTGAACAGGTACAGTGCAGTAACAGTGCTTTCCAACAAGGTTTAATTCCCATGCAATGATACCATGTAGTGACTGCTGGCAAACTGTTCATAGCCATTGTTGCACTGCCTATGTACATCATATGCCCCTGTGATTGAGACATGTATCTCCAACTGTGTTGCACATATATGTTGCATGTGTAGTAATGGCCTTTTCACTTTGTCATCCTCACAGGTTGATGCCCACCAGAAGCAGGAAATCTGGCTGACCATCGCCCGGGCAGTAAGATCCGTGGGGGTCTACAGGCGCAGGATCCGCAACTACCAGAAGAGGTGGCAGGACCTTTGGGGCTGGACCCGGAGAATCGCAAGGGTCCAGCTGAAGCTGTCGCCTCCTCGCAGGAGGGGCGGACACCGGACCCTGACCCCCACATGCTCAGGATCCTGGCGGTGGTCTTCCCTGACCTGGATGGGCAGCTGAAGGGCAGACAGCAGCAAGGAGGGGGTGAGTCCATGACTGCACTGTGCACTTTGTCTGACATGCTATGTGCCCTCCTCTGGCCTGGTTAAACTTCCACAGTACATCAGTCATGTGGTCCAGGACCCTTGTCCCTCATCTGTGACATGCCCACTTCTCCTCTGATACGCATATGTGTGGCCCTTACAGTCAGGAAATTGTGTCACTTGGGGACTGTGTCATTGCATTTAGCTTCGCTCAAGGTGGGGGACAGCATTTGTTCCCGTGACTATGTTGTGTGATTCATGGGTGGGTCAATTGCTTACACAATGCCTAAGTTCTGACATGTAATCTGGGTGTAACTTTGTTATGTGATCCACTTGCTGATCTGAATCACCACATGTCCCTGGGGAATTTGGCACACACCCATGCTGCGGGTGGCAACAATGTTTGGGCCTCAGGAGTATGTGTATCAAGTGTGTCACACATGCTTAGCCACCTTCCTACTGTCCATGACTCATCCCTCTTACAGGTGGAGCTGGACAGTCATGCCTACTCCAGGGCATACAATACACTCTGTACTCCCACTCCCGTGTATCATCTGGCATGTTGTGATCAGTGAAATGTACCCTCAGGTGTCTGACTCTGTCTCATTGTGCTGTGTCTTCGTTGTCAGAGCTACTGGTATGTATATCGTTTAGGGCTCAGCATGCCATCGGAGATGTGACCATGATAGACGATACTTCTGTGACTCATAGGTGTCTGATCACTTGACTGTGCACACTGGTGTATGCGACTGTGACTTTCAGGCAGCTGTTTTTCATTCACAGCACACTGTGAGGTGCTCATGTTCAGAGAGTTGTGTTTCATGTCCCCCATATGTCCAATTGGTATGACATGGACAAATAGTAGTTCAGATGATGTGGTTTTTTGGGGATGGACATGTGCACTTGTCAGTTACATAACTTGCATTCCCCATGTCCTAGGATTGTGACACAGTGCAGACAGTTGTTGTCTGGCTGCCATGGCCATGTGACTGGAGACAGTGATGTATGACTTTGCACGCATGCCTGTGTCATGGCATTAAACTTCCTAAGACTGATCCTGCAGGGGAGTGACATGTGCAACATGCACCCCATTGTGGCATTGACTATCCGGACATGGGTGCATCATGGTGTCTGGTGCTGGTATGCATCACATGCATTTCTATTTAGACTCTGGACATCCCTTTATCCGGACACCTGCACTGACTCAGTGGCAAGAGATGTGATGTGTGCATGTTCACATACTTCACCGTGTTCCCTGCAATGTCCAACAACTGTGTAGGTGGTGCATGTGTCCACACTGGGGTCTTACCATCAGACAGGCACCAGACAGATGGGTGCAAGGGCAGGAGGGGTGTGAGTCCCATGGTTGACCATCAGACTGACAATTGGCTTCCCCGAATCTGTGTGAGGACTTAAGGCAATGTACAACTAAGGATGCCAGGGCTTGCTCTGTGATGTGCTGTACTTACTGTGGTGTGTGCGGTCAGTGCAGGTGACTGATGTTTGTCTGTTCCCTAATTGTTTGCAGATAGATCCACGGCCACAGGAGGGGACAGCTCCACGGACCAGGAGGAGCAGCGGAGCCAGACTGGGTCAGCATCCGACGAGTGGTCAGAGGGACCCAGTGGCACAGAGGGCGAGGGGAGCCACACCGAGGAGTCCTCAGCACCATCCACCTCAGCTGAGGACCACAGCAGCTCGGAGGATGACTCCCTTGTGGAGGCGGGTGTCAGCAGCCACCACACCCCAGCTAGTGTTGCTGTCCCCACCACCACCACCACCACCACCGCCCTACCATTGACTCCCATTCCTGAGGTCCGTGGAGGCTCCCGTGCTCGGGAGCATGTCTCCTTCGTGCCAGGCACCGCACCACCTGCCCCTGTGTCCCCTGCTGCCCTGAGTGAGGAGTCTGTGTACCTCCTTCAGCAGCTCCATGTAGGGCAGACAGCAATGCTGAGTGTCCTCCATGCACACACCACTCTGTTGACACAGCTGGTGTCGTTCATGGAGGGCATCTCGACGGGTATGTCTGCCCTACAGAGGAGCAATAAGTCCATGGACTCCTCCCTGACGGCAGCCGTGTCCCTCCTCCAACAGTCCCTCACCCCTCCCACCTCTGCCCCATCCACACTTCCTGACACCCTACCTGTCCAAAGCACATGCACACCTGCACAATCACCTCAACACACAGACACGAGCAGCACAGACACACCCAAGAGAAAGGCAAGACGTGCACACAAGCATCCTCAGGGGACTGATACCACACACACAGGGGATGGGGAACAGACGCACACACAGGCATCCACAGTCACTCCGCAGTCCTCCAAATCCTCTCCCTCCAAGACCCCTTCCCTTGCCTCACCTGCTACCCCACCTACACAGCAGATCTTCCTCTGTGACCTCGGCCTCTTCCCCTCCAATCCTGCTGATCCAGCATACCGGGGGGAGAGGAAGTCCACCCACACAGAGAGGAGTGCCCCTCGCCCCCGGACACCCTCCCACAGGCGCAGGCAGACACAGGACCCCATTCGGAAGTCTCCCCGGACCAGGAAGAGCAAGACCCCACCACCACCACCACGCAGCTCCACCACCCAGTCTCTCTCCTCCATCCCCCAGGCCACCACTCCACAGGTTCCCCCGCCACACCCTGCCCCAGGTTCCCCCACACACCGATACCGCATCCCCAGACTGCTTAGGCCCTCCCCCCCTGCCACTTGCTCTTCCACCCCCAACCCAGACGCTCTGCCTGTTAGTGCCACTGGTGTGGAGACTGGGTCCCCTCCCTCGGTCCTGCCCACCTCATCTGCCCCCCCTTCCACTCCCTTGGAGTCATGCACTGCAGTGGAGTCCACAACCACCCCGTCTGACTCGGGCACTGGAGTGGGGACCCAGTCCACTACATCAGACCATCCCACTGCAGTGGTTGCAGCACCCACACCAACTGACTTGTGTACCACAGTGGTTGCGGCCCCCCCTTAGTCAGACACCTCCACTGCAGTTGCCGGTGACACTCCTGCACCCACCACCCCTTCACTGCCTCACTCTGCCATCCCCTGATCCTGTCCCTGCGGTGCCTGGCCTGCCCCTTGTATGCCCCTCCAAGGGGGATGTCCCCTGTCCGTACCAGTGCAGGCAAGCAATAGGTGACCAGTTGTCACTTATCACCCTGTTGGGACTGTGATTTTGGACTGGCCATTGGCTTTAGTTTCTTTTGGACTTCAGAGTTGTCCTTGACATTTGCTGAATAAAGCCTCTTTTTGTTTAATTGTGGGTTTTCTTTTGATGTACATGATGTGGATGAGTAGCATCCTGCAATTGCAGTTGTAATAGTGTTCATATCAGGAAAATGAAGTGTTGCTGTGATGGACTCCATGTGGTCCATGGGATATGTGTCCTGTTGTAGTCTGGATCTATGGCATCCTTTGCTGCAGTCTGAGGGTGTAATGTTCAGCATTTGACACAGGGATGTACGTTTTGCATTTGTAAATGAACATCTTTGTCTTACACTGATGCACATCTGGTGGGCTTACCACTGTTCAATGTTCCGATTTCCCTGACTGTGTGCCCAGCTCCACTGGACATGCAGTTTTGCACATCAATGTCGAAGGACTCATCTGTGTATACAGTGCAACTTGCTTGACACGTGTTTTGGGTGTATGCAGATGACTGACGTGACACTCCCGTACCCAGGCTGATGTGAGCAGAGCCTTCTGTGTGTTGTAGTTGTTGACTCACTGACGGAGTGTTCTGCTGACATGTATGGGTCGTGCACAGACAAGGTTTGGCACAGCGGACCTTCCACAGGAGTGGAGTGCCCTCATGGGAGTGTGTAATCCGATGACATTGCGTGGGCCTGTGTTGTGTAAGCATGTCTGTGCGTGTTCCCTTCCCTTTTCCTACACAGGCTGTGTCCCTAGGGATGTTCCTGTTTGTGATGCTTGCTGAGTTGTTCTGTGTTCATCCAGCATCTTGGACCTGGTTTCTCCGTGATGTGGGTGCATGGCAAACTAATGTTCATGAGGTTGTCATCCCAGGTTGTCTTTGTTGTCAGGGCTGGGGATGTGGTCAAACGCAGATGGGACACATTCAGGATTCCCCTTGGCACTTGTTGTTTACACAAGTCATGTGATTTACAGTTTGTGTTAGCTTTCAGTGATTGTGACACGTTGTGTGTGTGACTGCTGCCACTCCTCAGGGTCAGAGCTGCAATGTTGGAAGTTGTGTACGTGTGTTCTTAGTGTGTCACCTTGGCTTCTTCGTTGGTGTGTGACTATGGCCAGGATCCCATTGATTGTGGTGGATTTCACATCATGCCCATGTACGGCGTACTGTGCTGTGTGTCAGACATTGACGAGTCTTGTTGACTGGCCATGTGTGATGGGTTTCTGTACCTTAGTTCCCACCACCACCCCTGGTATTGTCATGGGTGCATGTGCAATGTCACCAGTCCATGTGAGCTTCACTGCTGCACATTGGTGGAGATCAGGGTGTGTGGTGTTGAGTGTGTGCAAATGTGAGTTGTTGCACGGCTAGACCCCTACCTCCATATTGGCCTTGGCTGGCAGGCCGTGCTGATTGATTAGAGCTTGTGTAGGTGTGATGGTAGTTTGTTGTTCAGGACACATGGCTGTGGTTCACAGTGTGAACAACATCTACCTTTGTCATCACAGTGGGATTATCATGCAGGCTAGTGTCAGCACAATGTGGGGTCCCTGGGGGTAGTGCTGTGGTGGGTCTGTCTCTTGCTGTGTTAGTTGCTGTTCCTACAAGCTTGTGTGACATGTGTAATTTGGGCTCCCTCTCATCTAACAATGCCTGATTGCCCACATAGGGGTATCCGATCCATGAGTAACTTTTGTATGGCACTGTATACACATCTGTGTGGTTGGAATTCAGGCCTCCTCATGTGTTGTATGGTTGCCTGGGGACACTGGCACACACCCCCATCACCTGTTGTGTTTGATATGCAGTGTGAGTCTGCCTGTTTGTGTTTGTGCCTTTGCACCACTGCATTGGCATATCTTCAGTGTGCCATTGGCTGTATGTTGTTTGGTGGCTTTCCCCTGCTGTCCCTGGGACTCCTAGGTCATCAGTCAGCACAATAATCATGGTTTGTATGTCCCATTGCTGCCATGGTATGGTATTTGTTCACCTGACATCTACAGTCTCCACAGGATATCTACATTTGTGTGTCCATTGGTGCAGATATGTGGGTCAGCATTATGATGGTCACTTCTGTCATTGTGTTATTTGTGAATGTTGACAATGTGGGCCCCCATGGGTGATGTTTGTATGCACATGGCCTAAACGATGTTTCAGTGACACTGCACTGTTTGCCTCGACAAATCTATGTTGCTATGGGACACAAGCACTACTGTGCCACTAATGTGTTTGTTGTTGTGTGACCAGGATTCATCCATGCAGTTTGGCTTTGGCAGCTTTTACTATGACTACACTTACCTTATGATCACTGTGGTGATGGTGCTTTAGGCCACATTGCCACACTGTTCACAAATGTGCATCAACTATGGACACAACACTTACCTTTTGGTCACTGTGGTGATGGGGCTTTAGGCCCCATTGCCACACTGTTCAAAAAGTGCATCAGCTATGGACACCACACTTACCTTTTGGTCACTGTGGTGGTGGGGCTTTAGGCCCCATTGCCACACTGTTCAAAAGGTGCATCAGCTATGGACACCACACTTACCTTTTGGTCACTGTGGTGATGGGGCTTTAGGCCCCATTGCCACATTGTTCAGAAAGTGCATCAGCTATGGACACCACACTTACCTTTTGGTCACTGTGGTGATGGGGCTTTAGGCCCCATTGCCACACTGTTCAAAAAGTGCATCAGCTATGGACACCACACTTACCTTTTGGTCACTGTGGTGGTGGGGCTTTAGGCCCCTTTGCCACACTGTTCAAAAAGTGCATCAGCTTTGGACACCACACTTACCTTTTGGTCACTGTGGTGATGGGGTGTTCGAGCCCATTGCCACAGTGGCCATGGTCGGCTTGCATTGTGGAGGCCACACACATTTATGTGTGACACATGTGATAGGGGGTCACATTGTATGTTCAATGTCATGTTCAGTCTTGTAGGCATTTGACACAGACTACACACGCTTGTCATGGTGTTGGGGGGGATGTAATTTTCTGTCATTCCTTATGTGGGAGTATGCTGGTTGTGTCATGCATTACCCGTCCTATGAGTAGGGGTGGTGTTAGTGGTAGGCATCCATACCCCTAAGGGTGTGGATGGTAGTAGTGACAGGCATCCAGGCACCCATGATTAGGGGTGGTGGTAGTGGCAGGCATCCATCCCCCTAAGGGTGGGGATGGTAGTAGTGACAGGCATCCATGCCCCCCTGAGTAGGGGTGGTGGTAGTGGCAGGCATCCATCCCCCTAAGGGTGGGGATGGTAGTAGTGACAGGCATCCATGCCCCCCTGAGTAGGGGTGGTGGTAGTGGCAGGCATCCATCCCCCCATGAGTGGGGATGGTAGTAGTGACAGCCATCCAGGCCCCTGAGGGTGGGTATGGTAGTAGTGACAGGCATCCAGCCCCCCCTGAGTGGGGGTGGTGGTAGTGGTAGGCATCCATACCCCTAAGGGTGGGGATGGTAGTAGTGACAGGCATCCAGCCCCCCCTGGATAGGGGTGGTGGTAGTGGTAGGCATCCATACCCCTAAGGGTGGGGATGGTAGTAGTGACAGGCATCCAGCCCCCCCTGGATAGGGGTGGTGATAGTGGCAGGCATCCATCCCCCTAAGGGTGGGGATGGTAGTAGTGACAGGCATCCAGCACCCCCTGGATATGGGTGGTGATAGTGGCAGGCATCCATCCCCCTAAGGGTGGGGATGGTAGTAGTGACAGGCATCCAGCCCCCTGAGGGTGGGTATGGTAGTAGTGACAGGCATCCAGCCCCCCCTGAGTGGGGGTGGTGGTAGTGGTAGGCATCCATACCCCTAAGGGTGGGGATGGTAGTAGTGACAGGCATCCAGGCACCCATGATTAGGGGTGGTGGTAGTGGCAGGCATCCATCCCCCTAAGGGTGGGGATGGTAGTAGTGACAGGCATCCATGCCCCCTGAGTAGGGGTGGTGGTAGTGGCAGGCATCCATCCCCCCATGAGTGGGGATGGTAGTAGTGACAGGCATCCATGCCCCCTGAGTAGGGGTGGTGGTAGTGGCAGGCATCCATCCCCCATGAGTGGGGATGGTAGTAGTGACAGGCATCCAGCCCCTGAGGGTGGGTATGGTAGTAGTGACAGGCATCCAGCCCCCCTGAGTGGGGGTGGTGGTAGTGGTAGGCATCCATACCCTTAAGGGTGGGGATGGTAGTAGTGACAGGCATCCAGCCCCCCCTGGATAGGGGTGGTGGTAGTGGCAGGCATCCATCCCCCTAAGGGTGGGGATGGTAGTAGTGACAGGCATCCAGCACCCCCTGGATAGGGGTGGTGGTAGTGGCAGGCATCCATCACCCCCTGGATAGGGGTGGTGGTAGTGGCAGGCATCCATCCCCCTAAGGGTGGGGATGGTAGTAGTGATAGGCATCCATGCCCCCCTGAGTAGGGGTGGTGTTAGTGGTAGGCATCCATCCCCCTTAGGGTGTGTATGGCATTGGTGTTGGCCATCCCACCCCTATGGTTCTGCTGTTGCTTGTGTACGTCATTTGTGCATCCCTATGTGTGTGTGACATATTTTGGGTACGTGTAGTTTGTTTGTATTGTTGGTGTTTGACTTACCGTCTGCGCCGTACGCGTCCGTGCCGGTCCCGGTAATAGATGTAGAGTATAGGTAGGACCTGCGCAATGGAATTCATGCTTGGATCGTCTCGTTCGGGTTTCTCGTGTCTTCGACTCGTACTCATCGCTGGCTTGTTCGTCTCGTAGCCCTGGATCGTCTTGTGGCGCAAAACGGAGCTTATGTACGGCTCGCCCGGATGCTCAAACGTGCCGGACGTAGCGACGGGTTCGGCGCGTATGGAATGCGCATCGTACTAGTCCGGCCGGAAGGTGCTGTGTATTTGGTTCCGTGCGGCTCGAATCGGCGTTTGCAGATCCGGCTCGGGCGGGGAACAGGGGCTGGATTGGGTGAGTACGGCTCGCTCGGAAATTGGGTTGTTATATGCATCGTACTTGTTCGTCCGGACGAGTGTACGAATCGGTCAGGAAACACGCATTCGGCTTGTGTTTTTTCCGGACGACTACTGTTAGGTGCGCTTCCGGCCGAGATCGGAATCGACCCCTGAGTGTGTGAAACAAAATGAAATCATTTTATTCAGTGAGAAAGTGTTTCTAGAAAATATTTCAAAAACATTATTATTGTTAATCGAATACATTCTCTAATAAGCTGTGGTATGAGGCAAAATAACATGTCAGGTTAAGGTCAATATTTTAAACATTTTTGTGCATTTAGTTTTGCTGCTGGTAAATGAAGCTTGCTTTATAACTTTTGGGGCCTAGTACTAAGTATAGATATGTATGAATAATTGCACATTTTTAATATCGTCAATTCAATACCAATGTTGCACGTTGATACTGCACATGTATCTTTAACTATAGTGTTTTGTGTTTTAATAAAATTCCCTCTCAATTTCCCCCTCTGATGTTATCTTAACCATCACCTTTCACATATAACTTCTGCTTAAAGGGCATGTTCATCATCAGTTGAGTCTTGTCTTCTTCTTTTCAAACTTTTGAATTTCTTTGACTTTCTTTATTCATCATTAGAACAATCATTTAATGCTAGTTCTTTTTCTATTCTCTTGCTTATTTCTCTGCTCTTTCTTTTGTTGATGCAGTATCTGCAGCCTTTGAATAATGCAAATAGGGAAAATAAATAAAGCCCTATGATTAGTATTGGCATAAGGTTAGCTTTCAGGATTCCCTTTACTGCAGTGACAGACCAGTTTCCAATTGTGTGTATTCCTTTTCCTATGTTTTTCAAAATGCTGGGTGTTTCTAATTCCTCCAATTCAGGTTTCAGTTCTGAAATGTTCTTTGCAAATTTTTGAACTTTCTTACTTTCATTGGGAATGTATGAGAAACAAAGCAGAGTTTTCAACACTGGTCAGACTTCGGCTTTTTCTGTGAGTAAGATGTCTAATGCTGAATGATTTTGCAAAACCGCAGATCTAATTGGTACAAGTTCAGTGTTCACAACTAATAAAACTCCAGAAGTACTTGTAGCCAGCTTGTCGACAACAGTTGACAGTTTTCTAATCTTTTTGTCATTTATTATGACTCCTACAGGTGGAATGATTGCACCAAATATGTCTCCTACTAGATGGTTTCCATTTTCTGTACTACGAGTGTGTCGGTGGGCTGGTGTCATTGTCAATGCATCTATACTATACACTAGCTACATCTTTGGAAACAATGTAGCTGAATGACAAATACTCTCCCAATCAGCAGGCAACTGGAAGTAAGCGTCTTGTCCACAAACAAAATAAACTCCTGGAATTGCATTTTCGTCACCCTGTAAAATTTGCCATGTGCCTCCCTTTAGTTCAAATGTATGTTCACAGCTACTAATTCCCATGTGTCGGGTTCTGGTGTGTGTTCTTCTTTTGTACATTTTCCCTTTTGTCGTCTATTTAATTTCAGATTTGGGTAACCCATTTTCTCTTTAAAATTGTCTTCCCCTTTTTCCAGATGTTTTTTCAAAACATCATTGTTTCTTACCTTGCTACGTATAATGTTAATGTTTCTCTCTCATAATTCCATGATAAAGTCTTTCTCAACAGGTCCCATTAAACAGATTAGGTTATGTTGAAAAGCCATAACACTATCTATAGGTATAGATGATCTAAAATAATACCAAGCTGTGTCCATTTGTTTTGCCTGCGGATTTAAATTCATGTTCTGTTGTAGTAGTACTCTAGAAAGTATGAAGTCATAATTTGAGTAAACGTTTTCGAAATGTTCTCGCCTATATACAAAGGAAAGCAATATGCTGCATGGGATTGCGTAAGACAATGGTATGTGATGGTATGTAACTTCTTCTGCTGCTGATGATGTTAAATGGGAACAGGCAGAACAATCCTTCACACCCATAGCTGGCGTATATTCTTGCACTAATCTAGTATAAATATTTGTTGTGGAATCATCTCTCTTGTATTTAGCAAATGATGCTTTCAATTCCTCCTCATCAGTTGTGTGTGTAAATGTTATACATGCATTACCAGATCTAATATCTTTCTCAGGTGTTAAATGGAATCCTACTAGCACTATTATAATCATTATTACAAAAATTGAATACATAATAAGCTTGCCTTCATTTCTAAGGCAACACATGTTTGTCTTTGATCAGATCATTTTGAGCAAAATATGCAGCAACACTTCAGGCATTCAATTCAGGAATTTCTCCAAATATCGTTCTTGGAAATTGTTTTTTCAAAACAGTCTCCTTTTTTACAAAATCTCTTTAAGTTCGAATTTTCATATAGACAACCGTATCCCTACCCCTTGTTCTTCTCAAGTGTTATCCCTACTCTTCTACTGCAGCCTTGGGCCTAGTTAAATCTTCTTAAATCAAAAAAATGAATATTTCGTTTCAGTTTCCTTCACCACTTTTTCAAGCAATTTTTGTCTTTTTGGATGTCTCTCAGTATTTTCCAAAGTCTTTGTTAGACAGCTTTATCCAGTGATGTTTTTGAAGTGATATCAATTCAGTTTTCACATCACACAGTTCATCCAATGATATATTCAGTACCTTGTCTACGTAGTATATCCACTTAGGTACAAAATACCTTCAACAAGGCACTCTTGCTCTTTTTGATCTCCTCAGTCTTTGTTGATCTTCTTCTGTATTACTTCCACTGCTCCATTCTGTTTCCTCAGTGATAGTCGGTGTGAGTCGATCAACTGATACACTTGTTCTCAATCTGCTTTTATTTAAATTTCGTGGCCATTCACCATTACAGGTATTAGACTTGGCATCCTTGGCATGGTTTCCCCTGACTATTTGCCTCTACCTCCTGTATTTTTGATGCTGGCTTAGATGCTTTGGGCACTTTGCCACTGCTAATCAGTGTCAAAGTGCAAGTGCTCCCTGTACAAATTGTTATTACAGTTGGTTATCCGTGATTGGCATATTTGATTTACTGGTAAGTCCCTAGTAAAGTGCACTGAGGATGCCCAGGGCCTGTAAATCAAAAGCTACTAGTTGGCCTGCAGCACTGATTGTGCCAGTCAGATAAGTAGCCCTGCAAATGTAACTCAGACCTGCCACTGCAGTGTCTGCATGCAGTTTTAAACTGCCATGTCAACCTGGCAAGTACACCCACTTGCCAGGCCCAAACCTTCTCTTTTCTTACATGTGAGACACACCTCAGGTAAGCCCAAGGTACCCCCATGGGCAGGGTGCAGTGTCTGTGACATGTAGGATATGTACTGGTATGTGTGACATGTCCTGATAGTGAAATACTGCCACTTTCATTTTTCACTATTGAAAGGGTAGCTGTCCAATAGGCTAACATGGGGGTTACTTTGTAACATCTTACAAGTATAACTTTCTATTGGAACAAGATAGAAAAGTGGAGTTTAGGCTGTCTGAACTCAGAATTTAATAACACACCTTTTTAGGGAGATGGTCTTTAAATTGTGTGCTTGAAAATGCCACTTTTAGAAAGTAGGTATTGTCCTATTTAACCATTCTGTGTGCTTCTGCTGTTTGTGTATTAGCTGTCTGGTTTTGGAGTGACAAGTGCTGGGGATGTGCATTCATTCATAGACAGCCACTGGGGGGGTTTGAGGTTTATCCTGCCTTTCCTGGATGACTCAGAGCTGAGCTGAATAGGCCGTGGCTGCATTTAGAGTAGTGGGAGGAGTTTTCCTTGCACCTGAATAGGGCCTGTCATCCTTGCACAATGCTGTCTCCACCTCCTGTGGTCATGTTGCACCAGAAAGGGCAGAACTGGTTTGTACTGGGCTCAGAGACCCTAGCCACAAGAGAACAAACACAAAATGTGGTATAAGTAGTGGACCTTAAACCCCAGAACTTTAGATCACTTCTAAACTCAAGAGGAACCTTTTGCCAAGGAGAAGACCTGGATAGCTGTAGAGAGGAGTACTGCCCATTGCTGTGTGCTTTTCTGGGTTGACCTGCAGTTGCTGCTTCTGCCAAGGAAGAGGACAAAGACTGAAACTTTGCTGAGAACCTGCTTGAAGAAGAATCTCCAAGGTCTTGTGTGTGCTGGCCTCCTATTCTGAAGTGTCAGGGACACAAAGACGTCACCCCCAGCTCCCCTGAACTTTACTGCTGAGAGTTCTGACCTGCCAGGAGGTGCCTGTTCCAGTTTTGGGCCTCTGGATGTTGTTCCTGCTGTTGGGAGCTGAAATAAACCTTAAGAGAAGCAAGAAAAACAATCTCTGATGCCGTCAGCAACGCCGCTGTGATGCTATAACCTGCACCAAGGCCAAGGGCACCGCTCGCGAAATGCATGACGCACAGCCCTGCCTGCACTGCAGCTCCGACGCCCTTCGACGCCTGATGACGCCTGCAGTTATCGGCCTTCCCAACTCCAGCACTCGCATTGACCCTGTCAACGCCAGAGCCTGCATCCCGTTATCGCAGTGCCGATAACGTCCGAGGGTGACTCCACAAACTCGCCGACTTTGCATCGCCTCACTGGAACCTACGCCGCTCCGCCGACGCAACCGACATCCCCTGTCTTGGATTCAACACATTGAGCGTTGGACGCCAGGGAGCTGGACTCGACCTCGGCACCGACGTCTCACCTCCACGATGCCGTGCATCATCATAAACTTCGTTTACTAAGGTACTGTTTGTTTGGGGGTCCATGTGACTACATGCCCGACGCCCCACACCTCGGGGTTGGCGCCGTACTTTGGATTTATTGCTGTCACAATGTCATAATAGCCCAAGGTGGAGCTATTTGTTTTCTACAAGTTAAATTTTTGCAATAGGTGTTCTAAAATCTTAATTTTAACACATGTATGTTGGATATTTTGTTATTTTGGTCTTGTTGAGTTTAGATAAAGATACTTTATTTTTCTAAACTGGTGTGGTGTCCATTTGTGGTGTTTTTACTGTATTACTGTATGTTTGGAGTAAAAATACTTTACACACTGCCTTTGGGATAAGCCTGTCTGCTTGTGTCAAGCTACAAAGGGGGTGAACAGGGGTTGTCTAAAGTGTGTGTCCCCCTTACCCCGACTACAAGCAAGGGTCCCTACTTGGACAAAGGTACCTACCTATGCAAACTGAAGACCCCCAGTTCTAACAACGGGTGACTCTTGTCTCAGTGCTTGTTCCTTCACCCAGATCCTTTGTTTGTACTGATGCTGTCTCAGTAGTTGTTTCAAGTTGAGATTCAGTCTCTTCTTCTTCGTCACAGACTTCAATGCAACTTTGTGAAATGACAGGAACGTGGATTTGTGCAACTGTCTGTTGATCTTCACCCCTTTCTTTTCCTTTTTGTTGTTGTGACCTTGGTATTAATGCTCTTTACTGAAGCTCAGCTTGTAGTGGTGCATTCACCAGTGCTCTTTCTTCAGGCTCTAAAAACACGATTTCTTCATATGGATTTCTCACTCTTCTGGTTTCCAAAGCATGCTCCCAGTTTGGAACTCTGGCGCACTTGGCAGCAGTATTACTGACCAAGATAATCTGGAAGGAGCCTTTCCATCTGGGTTCTAGACAAGTCTTCTGAACTTTCTTCTTGATCATAACCCAGTCCCCAGGATTGAGGTTGTGGTACTGTTCCTTAGGCAGATCTTGCGTGGCAATTGTAATGTGGTGAGAGACAGAATGCACCACATCCACAAATCCCTTGCAGTAATTGAGTATCATATCATCTGTGATGCTCACAGGTGCATTTGCAGGTACAGCAGGCAATCTCATTACACGTCCCATAAGAATCTTGTGGGAAGATAAACCAGTTCTTCTATCAGGAATACTTTGAATACTCATCAGCACCAAAGGCAAATTATCAGGCCATTTCAGTGATGTTGAGGCACAGACTTTGGCCATTTGAGAATTTATGGTTCCATTTACTTGCTCTACTATTCCAGAAGCTTTAGGTCAATAGCTACAGTGCAATCTTTGTTCAGTCTGTAGTGCTGTGCACACCTTTCTCAGGACCTCATTGTTAAAGTGGGTCCCTCGATCTGATTCCAGAGAAACAGGCATAATGTATCTCGGGATCAATTCTTGCAATAACAATTTTGCTACAATGAGGCTGTCATTTCTTCTGGTTGGGTAGGCATCCACCCATCTCGAGGAGATGCATACTATGACTAGGACATATCTCAACCCATTGTAAACAGGCATCTCGATAAAGTCCATCTGTATTCTGTTGAAGGGACCACCTGATCTCATGTGACTCAGTGTGACGTGAGTTGTTTTCCCTACTTTCATTTGTTGGCATGTTACACAACAATGGCACAATTCTACTGCAAGCATTCTGAATATGGGGTTAAACCAGTTTTGCGTAAACAGTTGTGTCATGTCATCCCTCCCTAAATGTGTGTGTTCATGTTAGTGTTGTAAAATTGGGAACAACAAACTATCAGGTAACACTGGTTTCCCTTCAGCTGACATCCAAACGTCATATTCGTTTTTCTCACAACCTTTTCTGATCCAACCTTGCTGTTCTGTTTCTGAAACATTCTCCTGTACCCTTTTCCAGTATTTCTATGTGCCAGCTTCTGTATATAAAGTAAAGTAGATGGATTCCGTACCATAGGACAACATGGAACTGCAATATTATAAAAAATGTTAAGATCCTGCACTATTATATACTTCCCATTGGGCTTCTGCAAACCCATGATTGGAGAGTTGCATGGGCGTCCAACCAATTCTCTCAAAATCCCTTTACTCTGCATGTCTTCTATTACAGGTGTTATTCCTGCAACTCTCTCTGGTGTCACATTGTGCAGTGGTGTTTTTGTATATACTGCGTTTCACTTTAGTGTAACTCGGACAGGTTCTACACCTTTTCTTAGTCCAATATTTTTCCCTGTGAAGTCCCATACTTCTGGAATCACTTTTTCTTTTAAATCTGTAGGAAATTCTTAAATGGTTCTCACTGGGAACCACCGTACAGCTGAATCTTGTCGAGCCATCTTGAACTCAACATCCTCATCATGGGTCTGAAATTCGACTCCATTTGGTGTACAGTAAATTGTGCAATTTAACATGCACAACAAATCTTTCCCTAGCAGATTCCCAGGACTAGAATTACAAACAACATATTGATGACTTTCTGTAAATGAACCTATTTTTATGGGAACTTTCTCTGAAACGTAATTTGTAATCTGTTTATTTGAAACTCCTACAACTTGGATCTTCTTTCCCTAGAGGGGTAGGCCTGGGACATCCACTGTTCCCGATAGTACCAGTATCAATCAGAAATGATAAGGAATGGCCATTCACCTTACCTTCTACGAATGGACCACTCTGGTCTACTTCTAAGACTGCACCAAGCATGCAATCTTCCTTTCCCCTCAGGCACCGTCATTGGGAATTGACAGAGCCAAAACTGTCATTATCAAAAACAGGAAAATGTTGAAATGCATTCTGATTTTGGTTCTGGAAAGTGTTTAAGTTTGTTTGGGCAACTGGTTCAAATTAAATCTAGGATTTCCCATACGCTGTGGGCCCATCAGGACTTGTGGACCTTGCATCATCTGTACCTGTTTGTGCATTGGTATTTGCTGAATTGGCACATTCTGCACTGACATTTGGTTTGCTCTTTTTCATTTGTACATTTCCATTTACTACATCAGGACTAAGCCTACACTCTCTCTCTTCTCATGCCCGAGCCTGATCCACGGAGGCTAACATCTCAGCACGCAACCTCCACCAATGGATCTCCAACTGTGCCGTCACTTTGGCCCCCCTGAAGAAAGCCCCAAGCAAACGACACTCCAAGAAAGTCAGCTGGTTCTCTCCCGCCCTTCCTGAGTCCAGACGCACCAGTAGACAGCTTGAGAAGAGATGGAAGAGTAGCAAGATCCTGGAAGACCACTCAGCCTTCAAGACCGCTGTCACAGCATACCACCACCTTATCAGGACTACGAAGAAAGCGGCCATACAAGAAAGAATCCATGCCAACGCACTCAATCAATCAATCACGTGTTTGTTAAGCGCTACTACTCACCCGTGAGGGTCTCAAGGCGCTGGGGGAGGGGGGTTTCGCAGGTTCCAGTCCATCAAGGAGGGGGTCTGTCGAAGAGCCAGGTTTTGAGGTTTCTTGTGAAGATGGGGAGAGATGTTGTCTGTCTGAGGTGGAGAGGGAGGGCGTTCCAGGCTCTGGCCGCGAGGAAGGAGAAGGAGCGGCCGCCTGATCTGGTCTTTCTGGTGCGGGGGACCAAGGCGTAGGAGAGCTGGGCTGATCGTACGGTCCTTTGGGGTGCGTGGAATTTGAGTTGGCTGTTCAGGTATGCTGGTCCGGTGTCGTGGAGGGCCTTGTGAGTGTGGGTGAGCATCTTGAAGGTGACTCTAGCTTCGATGGGGAGCCAGTGGAGTGTGCGCAGGTGCTGGGAGATGTGGCAGTGTCTTGGCAGATTGAGGACCAGTCTTGCGGCGGCGCTCTGGATGTTCTGTAGTTTGCGTGTGAAGTTTTTGTTTAATCCGGCGTAGAGTGCGTTGCCGTAGTCGAGTCTACTGGTGACCAGGGCGTGAGTGACGGTCTTTCTGTGTTCGAGGGGGATCCATTTGAAGGTCTTGCATAGGAGGCGGAGGGTGTGGAAGCAGGAGGACGAGACGGCGTTGATCTGGCGGTCCATTTTGAGTTCGGAGTCCAGGATGATTCCCAGGTTGTGTGCGTGGTCCGTGGGTGTGGGCGGACGTCCGAGGGCAGGGGGCCACCAGGTGTCATTCCAGGCATCGGGGTGTGGGCCCATGATGAGTACTTCTGTTTTGTTGGTGTTTAGTTGAAGGCAGCTGTTTTTCATCCATTTTGCGACGGCTTCCAAGCCTTCTCGAAAATTGTGTCTGGCGGTGTTGGGTTCATTGGATAGGGAGAGGATGAGTTGGGTGTCGTCTGCGTATGAGACAATGTTGAGTCCGTAGGTTCTGACGATGGGGGGAGCGGAGCCATGTAGACGTTGAAGAGCGTAGGGCTGAGGGATGACCCCTGGGGGACTCCGCAGGTGGTTGGTGTAGGGTCCGAGAGGAAAGGGGGGAGTCTGACCCGCTGCGTTCTGCCGGAGAGGAAGGAGCGGATCCAGTCGAGGGCCTTGTCTTGAATCCCTGCGTCATGGAGTCTGCGTATTAGGGTGTGGTGAGAGACTGTGTCGAACGCCGCTGAGAGGTCGAGGAGGAAGAGGGCTGCTGTTTCTCCTTTGTCCAGTAGGGTGCTGATGTCATCTGTTGCGGCGAGGAGGGCGGTTTCTGTGCTGTGGTTTTTCTGAAGCCGGATTAGGAGGAGTCGAGGATGTTGTGCTCTTCGATGAATGTGGCGAGTTGGCTGTTGATGGCTTTCTCGATGACTTTCGCTGGGAAGGGGAGCAGGGAGATGGGTCTGTAGTTTTTGAGGTCGGTGGGATCCGCCGAGGGTTTCTTGAGGAGGGGGTTGATCTCGGCGTGTTTCCAGTCATCGGGGAACGATGCGGTTGCCAGGGAGCGGTCGAAGTTCGGTGGTAAACCATCTAGCTTTCTTGGCGTGGGTGTTGTTGTTTTTCTTGAAGGGGGCTAAGGTGTTGGCGCTGTCGGTGATCCATCTGTGCAGGGTTCGGGCTGCGGCATTGGGGTCGTCGTTTTCCGCGATGGTCGGGTGGAGTTGCTGATTGATGAGGTTAGCTGGTCGTCAGTGATTCTGGTCCAATTTCTTCGTGGGAGCAGGTGCTGGTGTCTGTGGATGGTGGGTGTTCTGAAGGTGAAGTGGACGCATCGATGGTCGGTCCATGGGAGTTCGGTGATGTGGCTGAAGGTGATGGAGTTTCCTGTTGTGAAGAGGGGGTCGAGGGTGTGTCCTGCTGAGTGTGTGGGTTCGGTCACGATCAGGCGGAGTCCAATGTTGTGGAGGTTGTCCAGGAGGGATGTGGTGCTGGGGTCCCGTTGGTTGTCGAGGTGGAAGTTGAGGTCTCCCAGCAGGGTGTAGTTGGTGGATGCGATGGCCTGCGGGGAGATGATGTCTGTGATGGATTCGGCAAAAGGTCCGCGGGGTCCAGGGGGTCGGTAGATGAGGGTTCCTCGGAGGGTGGTGGTGGGGTTGGCCAGTACCTTGAAGTGAAGGTGTTCCATCAGGTCTGTGGGCTCGTCGGGGAGTGTGCTCAGGCGGAGAGTGGATTTGTGGACGATGGCGATTTCTCCTCCCGGGCGGTTGGGGCGGTCCTTCCTGGAGATCTTGTATTCTTGGGGGATGGCGATGGCGATGTCCGGTCCCGAGGAGGTGTTGGTCCATGTTTCGGTGAGGAACGCTACGTCTGGGGTGGTGCTGTCGAGGAGGTCCCAGATTTCGGTGGCGTGTTTGTGGAGGGATCGGACGTTGAGGAGGATGCATTGCAGGGTCTTTGGTTCGGGTGTGTTCTTGCGGGTGGGTTGCGCTGGGTCCGTGGTCTTGGCGGTACTGCAGGTGTCCCGGCAGCGGTGACAGCTGAAGGGTCCGTGGGTGTCGGCCGGTGACGCTAGCTTGCAATTGTTGTTGCTGCCTGGGTTGAGGGCGTGGAGTGCCGCCGGGTCGTAGCGTTGGCGGTGCGGAGATCCAGGGTTCCTGGCGCTGGTCGCGGTCGGGTCGCAGACGGGTGCAGATGGGCGGCACGCCCGCTGCGTGGCCACACAGCGGCCGCCATTAAGTAGGGGTCGGGGAGGGCTAGACAGCTGGGAGGCGGGAGCGGGGAGGGGAGCAGGATTGGTCACGCTGGTCGTGCTGGGGGAGGGGCCGCGGGGGCAGCAGTGGCGGGAAAAATGGGCAGCAGATGAGGAATAAGGGGGGAAAACAGGAGAAAAGAGTGAAATAAGGCAGAGAGCAGGAAAAGCACAGAAAGCAGAAAGGTACAGAAACGATTTAAAAAGGGTGAAAAAAGAGTGAAAAAACGGAGCGGACAGCGGAGCAAGACAAAGGAGAACAGAGGTCCACTGGACCACCAGGGAGGCTAGGAGAAATAAGGAAATAGGTGGAAAAATGAGAAAAAGGCAGAAAGAGTGCAGAACAGAAAAAGACAGAGGGAGAGGCAAAACGAGTGAAAATAAACGGAGCGGACAGCGGAGCGAGGCAAAGGAGAACAGGGGTCCACTGGACCACCAGGGATGAGGCGCAGGTGATCCTGCGGGTGGAGGAGGGCCTCGAACACCAGCAACACTCAAGAGTTCCGGGGCTCGGGGAGGGTCTCACTCAATGGTGGAGCTGCGAGGGTGGGAGAGCAAGTTCACTGACAATTAGTCAGTGGTCTTGCTCTCAACAGTAAAGAACTTTTCGCTGTGGTCAAATATTTTACCAGACCCAGCACAGAGACAGCAGACATCCCACCCTTCCAAGACCTCTGCAACAACCTTGCCACCTACTTCTACTGCAAGATTAAGGAGATGAAAGGATTTTGTTTTCCAGCCACTGATTGTTAATTGATCATATTATCTCTTGTGTTTACAGACCAGTGTCTTTGATGAAATGTTTAGTAAATATCAGGAAACATGAGATATTTTCAGTTTATTGTAACTTTGTTGTTATTGTCTTGTCTGTGTACCTTGTTCTTATTGTGTAGAATGATTTTAGAGTGAAAGCAGTTATGATTGAAGTATGCATGTGAATGATATAAATTAATATTTATTGTATTGCTTAAATAAAATTGCATTTGTACTTGTCTATGATATGGTATTGTTGTCCCTATATGTTTATGTTAAGCTATGTTATGTTAATTTTGAATATATTTGAGTTGCCCTAGGTGTTTGCATTCTAAGGAGATATACGATAGCCTCAACGCCCAAGACCCTCCCACCACACCTTCAGCCACCGCACAATATGACACCGGACCCCAACAGACCCTACTCAGCTGTACTCCCCTCACCGCTAACGACACCCTCAAAATCATGGAGAACATCCACTCCGGCGCACCCTCGGACTCCTGCCCGCACCACATATTCAACAGGGCCAGCACCACCATCTCCCCAGAACTCTGCCACACAATCAACTACTTCATCAACTCCGCCACCTTCCCGGAAGACTGGAAGCACGCAGAGATCAACCCCTTGCTGAAGAAACCCTCTACAGACCTCAAGAACTTCAGATCCATCTCTCTTCTCCTTTTCCCAGCCAAGGTCATCGAGAAGGCCATCAACACCCAACTTTCCAATTTAATTGAAGCAAACCACATCCTGGACTTCTCCCAATCCGACTTCTGAAGCAACCACAGCACTGAGACAGCCTATTCGCTGCCACAGACAACGTCCGCACCCTCCTCAACCAAGGCGAAATGGCAGCCCTCATCCTTCTCGACGTCACCTTCAACACTGTCTCTCACCGAACACTATGCACAAGACTCCATAACGCCGGCATCCGCGACAAAGCCCTAGAATAGATCTGCTCCTTCCTCACCGACCAAACACAGAGAGTCAGACTACACTGTTCCACTCAGAACCCACAAAGATCAGCTGCAGAGTGCCTCAGGGCTCCTCCCTGAGCCCCACTCTCTTTAAAATCTACATGGCCCCTCTCGCAGCCATCGTTAGGAACCACGGACTCAACATCATCTCCTACACTGATGACACCCAGCTGATTCTCTCCCTCACCAACGAACCCATAGTTGCCAAGAACAACTTCCATGATGGAATTAAGGCTGTCGCCACCTGGATGAAGAACAGCTGCCTCAAGCTCAACTCAAAGAAGACCGAAGTCCTCATCATGGGTTCCACCCCCACCGCCTGGGATGACTCCTGGTGGCACACAGCACTTGGAACCCCCCCCAACATCCACTGGCCATGCACAAAACCTCAGCATTATCCTGGACTCTTCGCTCACCATGAACCACCAGATCAACGCTGTCTCATCTTCCTGCCTCTACACACTGTGCCTGTTTCGAAAGATCTTCAAGTGAATCCCCACAGAGTCCAGAAAGACAGTCACCCACGCACTCATCATCTGCAGATTCGACCACGGCAACGCTCTCTACGCCAGCATCACCTAGAAACTCCTCAAGAAACTAAAGAACATTCAGAACACCTCTGCTAGACTCATCCTCAACATCCCCCACCGCAACCACAGCACCGGCCAGCTAAGAGACCACCACTAGCTCCCAGTCAACAAAAGAATCACCTTCAAGTTCCTCACATAAGCCTACAAAGCCCTACATGACGTGGGACCTGCGTACCTCAATCAAAGCCTCACATTCCACGCACCCACTAGAGTCCTCAGCTCTGCCCAACTGGCCCTAGCTACTGTCCCACGTATTTGTGAAACCACAGTTGGAGGAAGATACATCTCCTACCTCGCAGCAAAGACCTGGAAGGCAGTCTGCCTCTCCACCTAAGGCAATCACCGTCACTGACTCAATTCTGGAAGGGCCTCAAGACCTGGCTCTTTGAATGAACCAAAGCACCTTTGACGGACCAGCAGCTCCCCCCCCCCCCAGCACCTTGAGACCCTTACGGGTGAGTAGTCACGCTTTACAAGACATCTGGTTGATTGATTGTTACAATAGTGACAAGGAGTCATTTTCTTCAACGTTGCAATATCCATACCAGAATTGGGATCAACCGGAAGATCTCTACCTCTACCCTGTGCAATACCAAATCCTCCTTGTGCACTAACAAAAGGCTAGTTCTGAAATCCTTTCTGAGCAAACTTCATCTGAGCCAACATGAATTTCTCCTTAAGCTTTTTATTTTTCATTTCTTGTTCATCATTACAATATTTTGCATATCTCAGGATCTCATTGAGCAATTTATTCTGCCAACAAACCACACTTTGTTGTATATGCGCATTGATCCCTGGTCTCAACCCAATAACAAACTGAGATGCAAAGAATCCCATATTGCTTGGATCAGGATATTCACTTCCACTGTGTTGTTGAAACAACTGAAGCAATCTTTCTTAGTAGTCATGTACTGACACTTTCAGCTCTTGTGAAGTTCTTTTAATCTTTACCCATTCAAGATCTTTTGGAGGAGCCTTGCCATTCAGGAAAGTAATCACTGCTTCATGCTTACTCATAACTATAGGAGATGGTGCATTAGTGCGTACCTCTCTCGTTGGGTCTTCACGTGGCTATAGCACAACAACCTTACAATCAGCCCACAGATCATTCAGTAAAACAATATCAAAGAACGTATTCAAATCAAACCACAGCACCTTTGAAATCTTAATGAACCTGTCAACCAGTGTGTACCACTGCACAGGTTTGTCTCTCAATTTGGGAAAACTGTTCCTAAAATCTGCAAGATCAGCTCCGCTCCAAGGTACATGGACATACACTCCTCCCGCTATCTCTCTCAGTGGATAAGCTGAAGCCTCTTCCACATCATGTGAACCTGTTGATGACCTTTTATTCTCCCCCATCTCCTGCTGGTTGTTTCTTTTTCTTTTCATGTTTCTTGGACCATTGAATTTCTAATCTTACAAAATCACTCCATTTTTGGATGTATTTCACCAGCTCAGTTATGTGCAATCCAATTGAACCCTGTAACTTCTCAGCAAATGAAATCTTTTTGAAAGGTCAACCTCATACTTTAGGGCCAAATCATTGCACGTCTTGTGATTTCCTTACACAAGTAAATCAACTTTTTTTCCTGATACTGATTAAAATGTTCACGTTCTAAACATTCTCTAATAATTTCTTCAAGATCAACTTTTAATATTTAAACGATCTCTCCCTTTCAGGCTCTGGGGTAGCTTGTCGTTTTCTTGAACCACAGTGGAAAAATGTCATACTAAAAATAAATTTGTCTCTTCTTGAATTATTGATGTCATAAAGACAATACTCCCCCCATCTCTCAATGACTGACTCGTTTTGGGGGTTCCAAGAAACAATCTGCGAATTTTGGGATGTCGGGATAAACCCTCTTGAAGCTGATCCTCCTACTGTTCCTTGAGGTTGTTGAGTTGGGACAATGTTTATTGGGGCAGTCACTTGTGGGGCAGTTACAATCAGGGCAGTCACAAATGGTCTGTACAGTTGCAATTTGGGTAACTGGACTGAAACAGTCATAATTGAAGCAGTAACATTAGATGTGTTCACTGTTGATGTCTGCACAACAGGTGGTGGGAGAATTTGAAATGTCTGACGAGGTCTCTCAATTTGTATTATAGTCCGTTCAGCAGGGGCAGTAGCCACTGTAGTGTTTGCAGGTATATTATTATTAGTATTAGTGATGGTGTTCACATAAGGTGCGGACGCGCGGCTAACATTTCTTCCAAAATGTCATCCCCTGAATCACTATCTGTCTCATCCTCAGTTTCCTTTTTCCCTTTATCTTTTTCTTGTGTCTTAGGGCCTGATTTGGATGTTGGTGGATCTGGGCCGGCCGTCACTATTCCAACAGTTTTCCCACCCGCCGACTTGGCTGTCTGCCTGCTGTATTTAGATGTTGGTGGGTCCTAGGAGGGAAGACCGTCGGAAACCCGCCATCTCCACCAGAATCTTCCTCCCGCATCGACGGCATCATAGGCAAAAGCAGCTGTGAGAGGGAGTCCTGCCAAAAATACAGCTGAGCCGATTACAATGTGCCTTTCTGTCAAGGCAACTGTGACGAGGAAACCTCCAAACTTGGGGTGGCGGACACGAAAAAAAAGAGGTGAAAACTTACCTTTTTTCGGGTTCCCACTTCTGTTTCTGTCTTGAACCCCATTGTCCAGGTCCTTTCTGTGCTGCTGCTACTTTACCACGACACTCAGCAACCACGTTGTCGCCGGAATCTAAGGTAGGCTTCAGTGTCACTTGTCTCATTATGAATCGCGTGTTTACAATAGCTTTTTGCCTCGTGTATTTTTACATTGCTCTCACATGCAATTTTTTATGTGGCATGCATAAGTGTTCATCTTATGACTTATCGTGGTAAAATGCGCAAACCTGTAGTGACACATAAAAAAATATTTATTGGGTAGTGGTGGTTGTGGGTGTACATACAATAGTGTGTCTTTGTTGTTGGTGTGCAATGCTATATGTAACATGAATGGCATTCTACATTACCTACATATACATATTGACAGATTCACAACATATATGTGTAGTGAGATAATGATAAATAGTACTTACCTGTCTCCACACCACGATGGCCTCACTCCATCAGGACTCCACTGCCAGGACACCACCAGCACAACAGGAATATCTGAAGCGGCCGGGTGCAAACCCACAAGCCTGACAGCGACGGAGTACAGTTAGTCAGCTGAGAAGACTACCGCCGCCGCGGGAACCAGTCTGTTGATGACACATCTAAATAAAATGGGCAGACCGCCGTCATTCTGACAGAGTACTTGGACCCGCCACAGGACAACGGTAGTCCTGCCAAGATCTAAATCAGGCCCTTTGTCTTTCTCAATATCTCAGGTGTCTCAGTGGTAATAGCTGGATACAGTCGAGCTCCCTCAATTATAACTTTCCTCCATCTCTGCTATGCTTCTTCCCATCGAGCATCTGCATAATTACGCATTGCTCTTTTAGTCTTACTCTGGTATTTCTCCCTCTCTTAGTCTCCGGCTACCTCCTCCCACATATTCAATGCTTCATATTGTGTAGGTCTAGGTGGTGGCTTCATTTTGTATAACTTCTCCTTCAACTTTTCAATAATTCTAATCTCAAACGTTCCATATTTTAGAAAACTCAGTGGACCCTCTTATTCAGTAATCTTGCACCATTGGCGTAGCCATAAACATGTATGTAATCCCAATCGCGTGTCATGTAATGTGCAGATGTACTCTCTGGACGTGAAAATATAAATCCAATAGGACATAATGAGATTTATATTTCGGTGGACGTGATATCCGTCACAGTTGTGGGGGAGTAACCCATTCGCCGAGATCTAAATCAGCCCCAATGTCTACATACAAAGCCTTTTGAATCTTAACCCTCCTTCCCCATGGGTATAAGCACATTTCTAACCTTCTAAAGAAATAAATTGTATGTAAAGCTAAACAATGGACAATGTGAGTTTTGAAACATCAACTGCAATGAATATTATTCAGTTCCACATTTCTTCATTATAAATGGGAAAAGAGATAGGCTAAGCTGTTAACAATTTCTATTCATGCATTGCATTTAGTGTATGAAACAATATTAAATCATTGTATTCATAAGATAGTGTTTCTAACAAAATATTTCAAAAATGTTATTATTACTAACCAAATACTTTCTTTAATAAACTGTGGTGTGAAGCAAAAAACATGTCACAGTAAGGTCAATCTTTAAGCATTTGTGCACATCTCAGCACGTTTAGTTTTGCTGCTGGTAAATTAAACTTGCTTTACACCTTTTGAGGCCTAGTACTAATAAGTATAGATATGTATGACAAATTACACATTTTCAATATCGTCAGTTCAATATACATTTTGCCCGTTGATACTGCACAAGTATCTTTAACTATAGTATTTTGCTCTTTAATAAAATTCCCTCTCACTTCTTTTCATCACTTTGTTGTATATATTGTTATTTATGTTTTAAATGTTTGACGGGCAAATAAATAATCGAAATAAATCAGTTTGTTGAGTTATCCCCATCTTCACTTGGTCTTTGAACAGTTTTCAAAAGGTGCATTTTATTTTCTTTCCTCATGCAGACTTGCCCTAAGAAGGCCACTGCCAGTAGACACAAAAGCAGAACCAGGTCTACTGTAGGTCTTCTGTACATTCTGACATAGTAAAAAATGTTGCTATGTATCGGCTGCTTTCTGCAGCCACCACAATTAGACTTTAATAATCTCACTACCCATGCAGCTTGACTTCACTAAATTTGAGCTGACCACAAAGTTTACCAGCAATCAGAAGTCCACAGAGGTAAAGGGTGAAAGTGTGACAGCACAAGGCAACAGGCCCCAGGGCAGTCTGTGTCAGCGCTGCACATACAGGAAAGGCAGACTGCTGCAAAGCACACTGGTTGTTTGAGATGACAGGTTAGCACAGCATGTGACCAAATCTGCTTGCTGCTAGTTGACATGATGCACCAGCCCTGATGATGAGGTAGGCACAGAAAGTCCAGAGTACAGGTGAACTCAAACAAGTTGTTGTCACTATCAACCCTTCCCACCTTGCTCTTCCTATCAGAAAAGTAATCTCTCTCCTAGGTTTTCCTCTTCCCTTTTGGTGGCCATTTGAAATAGGATCATATGAGCCTGTTATCCCACCTACTACTATGTGATTATCACTTGTCTTACAATGTAATTTTTACTAATGAAATTTTCATCTACAACACAAAGAAGCAAGTGACACGTGCGCAATGTCCAAAATAGAGTAACTATGATAGCATTGGATGCACCACGTTCTCCCTCATAAAACCCATCCTAAGACAACTCTACTGCTAATCTGTGCCAATAAGGATCCAGCTCAAACTTAGCACAGAATATTAAAGAAACTGTATGGTCATCATCCTTCGACTGCTCCCCACAAGATGGCAGTCACAATATTCTAAGTCACCATGTCCCGGCCAGTTCACAAGTGCTGGCATCTAATGTGAATTGCATACCACAAGTTTGAATGTCAGAAAGGCTAACACCACCTTCATTCTTCGAATTTCGATAGTCTGACTTCCACATGACATTGTAATAACATGTTATTTACAGCTGATTTACACAAAACGCACAGAGGTGGCAATGGCTATTTGCGAATGCACATCTATAACCCAAATCAGCCGGAAAGTCGTATATACGTCTATACAGTACAATATGGTGCTCTCCAAGCAATAAGTCTCCTTCCACCCTCAAAGAGACACACTCTAGAGAGAAACGTCTCCGTAGAGTTGCAAATAACATACACATATGCCGAGGCACACAGAATTAGTCCATATTGTAACGTAGGCAGTAACCAACGTAGTAATCACAGGAAGTCCGTTTAAAGTGTTCCTTTCTCTTTATTCTCTTATTCTTTTCTTCTCAAAATTCATATATAACTACCCAGGAAATTTAGATGCGACTACTACACGCCGAAACCAGGGAGCTTAGATCTCCCATTCACACGGACTGACACGTCCGCTCGCTCGTGTCTCTAGCACCACTGAGACACCGGGGAAGGACCACCTGTACCCTTCCCGCCTGTCCTTTTCTTTCGTTTAACCCGTGTCGGTACCGGGTGGAATTATCACCGGTACTGCGACTTTCATGCCACCTTTTGCCAATTTTCAGCCCTGAAGAGTCACAATTGTACTACGTTGTGACGAAACACGTGTCGGCTGGTTTTCCTTTCTGTTTTGATCCGGACTAATATAAAAATCCCCATTAAGACACTCCTGATGTTGACCTTCATAATTTCTGGAAGAAAAGTTAGCTAATATTGGTTTTCACACTAAAACCATCGACCTAATACGTGTGCACAGGACTTGGTTCTATATCTACAGTGTGGGTCTTGACCTACACACTCGCAGGGGTTGTTTTGTTTGGGTTTGTTTCCCCTGACCTGGCAGCACCGTACTCATTTGTTCACACCCTAGACTCCTTTGCGTACTTGCTTGAGCACCATTACTTCCTGTCCTTAATCTAAACCCTTCTCCGATTCAATCTAATGTGAATTGCATACCACAAGTTTGAATGTCAGAAAGGCTAACACCACCTTCATTCTTCGAATTTCGATAGTCTGACTTCCACATGACATTGTAATAACATGTTATTTACAGCTGATTTACACAAAACGCACAGAGGTGGCAATGGCTATTTGCGAATGCACATCTATAACCCAAATCAGCTGGAAAGTCGTATATACGTCTATACAGTACAATATGGTGCTCTCCAAGCAATAAGTCTCCTTCCACCCTCAAAGAGACACACTCTAGAGAGAAACGTCTCCATAGAGTTGCAAATAACATACACATATGCCGAGGCACACAGAATTAGTCCATATTGTAACGTAGGCAGTAACCAACGTAGTAATCACAGGAAGTCCGTTTAAAGTGTTCCGTTTAAAGTGTTACAATATGGACTAATTCTGTGTGCCTCGGCATATGTGTATGTTATGTTATTTACAGCTCTCGGAAATGTCAAAATTATGATATTAGGCCCACACACAAAAGTTACTATCATAAACGTAGGTCACTGTGGACTAAAATGGTATTGGTTTCGAAAACAATGGGATGGTACAATCAAATTTTGGATGCTACATAAATCTGATATCCTGAATCCTTTCCAGTGAAACATTGTTGATCCATTCTTGCAGGTGTTTTATGTTCTGCTACTCATTTCCCACCTACATATCTATTTCTAATTTTCATGTCTGGCCATTCAGCCTGTAGTTTCACTACATAATCCCAACCAGCTTGCAATGGCAGGATGTATATTTGGACTATTGTATAAAAGATAATGCCGCCATTCACTTTCATTAGCAAATGAAGGACTGGTCTGCCTAATAATTGTTTTTGTACTTGAATGTTTATAATTTTGTATGTTTTATTGTGATTGTTTAATATGCTTTGCAAATAATTAGAACAGGCTGTTCTTCTTTGTAAGACATGCTTTAAAAATCAATGATCGCTTCTCAAACAGAAAAGTAAACAATGAATGTGAAATAAATCACTAAGACCACTATATTCGATAAAGTGGCTTTGTTATCGAAAGGTTTAATCCAATTGTAGCACCCAGACATTATACAGTTTGCTACATACAATTTAAGGAGTAAGCACAGAGACTGGGGTCCTGATTAGCAGGATCCCAGTCAGACTAGTAGGAAATTCATAATAACACCAGCAAAAAGTGGGGGTGACCATGAAAGCAGATCCTACTTTCCTACAACATGCAAGAGGACGTGGAAGAGTACTGCAGGAGCCCCACTTTACATACTCCAAAAATGCCTTTGTGAAAAGGCCCCACGGTGTGTAGGCAGTAGGAACATATATAAATCTCATATGCAGACATCATTTATCCATGGCACCTAGACATGGGCCATGGATAGCAATGGCAGAAAGTCCTAGGCGGTATTTTCCCTTGCTCCGCCTTTCATCACTTACAGCACACATGCAGTCTGCATTGATCTCGGCCTTCCAGATATGGTAGGTTATTTTTTATATCAACCTGGAGCCGAGTCAAATAGTTTGAGGAAAAGGAAGAGAGAGAAAAAGAACAAGCATTTGCAATGCAACAGGTCTCGCATTTGCGAGAGTTTAAGCTGTAAATGACAAGTGCAAAAAGAACGATTGATGGACAGAATGCAGACCAATGTCATACATTCACCCCAGTACAGAGATCTGGGCCTAAATCCATCATTTTTTTGCTCACCATGCCATTCCAGTTTGAACCCAGCCATATGAAAATCAGTCTTGACCCTGCGCCCAATGGGAACAGTCCAGCCCGAAATGCCAGGCCAGGTCCTCCCTGGACTGGAAACAAGCATCCTAGGACCGGTTTCGGGATTCCACCCCTGGCTGATGAAGGGTGATGCCCTGAAACCGGTCCCAGGATGTTTGTTTCCGGTCCAGGGAGGACCCGGCTTGGCAGTTCGGGCTGGACTGTTCCCATAATGAACAGGGTCAAGACTGATTTGCATATGGCTGGATCCAAACTGGGATGGTGGGGTGAGCAAAAGAATGATGGATTAAACCCAGATCTTTTGACTGGGGGTGAATGTTTGCATTGTCCAGCATTCCGTCCATCAATCAATCAATCAAACATTTGTAAAGCGCATGTCGCCGTGTCCCTCCCTGGCCGCGGCCTGGGAACCTTTGACCCTTACAAAATTCTTGGGAGACTTGGGGTATGAGTGATAAGAGCCTTTTATTCGTTGGGTTCTTGTCCCTGTTAGGCTCGGTATACCTTGGCCTTTCCCAGTCCGTCTCCTCAGTGGGGAACCGGCAAGAACAAAGAAAGAAAAGAACAGTCAGGTCTCTCTCCTGTGGTTTTAATGGGTGTAAGGATTAGTGCTACCGTCACCAGTCCCTATTGTGAGGTGCCTAAGTGAGGGAAGGGGTTTGGGTGTTTATCGTGCCGTGCCCCGTAGTCCCGCCCACCATTCCCGAAACGACAATGTTCCCGGCACTTGCCTGGACCCACGACCCTCCTGGGCCGTGGGGAGGGGAGTCACAGCCTCCGCTTTCCCCGCTGGAGTACCGGACTCAAGAGCGCTGCTCCTAGAGCGGTCGTCCGTGTTGGCCTCTTCCTCCGGTCTTGGCTGGTCCTGCCGTCGGGTTGTTTCTTCCGCCGTCGGGGATTCGGGTCTCGGGTTCTCCTCTGCTCGTCCTCGGTTCACGCTGTCCTCCGTCTGCTGCTCGCCTTCCTCCTTCCTCCCCTCTGTTTGCACAGACGCCCTCTTTGTAACCCCTCCTTCGGGATTGATTACCGGTGTGTCAGTCCTGGAACATGCATCTAGACCGCTGAGTGTACTTCCTGTTTGGGCTTCATCGTCCGCCATGTTGGAGGGGTCACCGACGTCCGACTCGGACGGGACACCTTCACAGCGCACTACTCACCCGTGAGGGTCTCAAGGTGCGGGGGGAGCTGCTGCTGCTCAAACAGCCAGGTCTTGAGAAGTCTCCTGAAGGTCAGCAGGTCCTGGGTCCACCGCAGGTGGATGGGGAGGGTGTTCCATGTCTTGGCGGCGAGGTGGGAGAATGATCTGCCGCTTGCGGTCGTTCTGCGGATGAGTGGAACCATGGCGAGGGCGAGGTCAGCGGAGCAAAGCTGGCGGTTCGGGGTGTAGAAGGTGAGTCGTTCGTTGAGCTATGCTGGTCCGGTGTTGTGGAGTGCCTTGTGAGCATGGGTGAGGAGCTTGAAGGTGATCCTCTTGTTGACGGGGAGCCAGTGCAGGTCTCTCAGGTGGGCTGTGATGTGGCTGTGGTGGGGGATGTCGAGGATGAGGCGTGCAGAGGCGTTCTGTATGCGTTGTAGTCGTTTCTGGAGTTTGGCCGTGGTTCCTGTGTAGAGGGCGTTGCCGTAGTCCAGTCTGCTGCTGACGAGGGCCTGGGTGACCGTCCTTCTGGTTCCGGTGGGGATCCATCTGTAGATCTTGCGGAGCATGCGGAGGGTGTTGAAGCAGGAGGAGGAGACGGCATTGACTTGCTGAGTCATTGATAGCAATGAGTCTAGGATGAACCCCAGGTTGCGTGCGTGGTCGGTGGGTGTCGGTGCAGCTCCCAGGGTGGCCGGCCACCAGGAGTCGTCCCAGGCTGAGGGGGTGGAGCCGAGGATGTGGACCTCCGTCTTGTCCGAGTTCAGTTTCAGACGGCTGTTCTTCATCCATTCGGTGACGGCCTTCATTCCTTCGTGGAGGTTGGTTTTGGTGGTGGTGGGGGCCTTGGTGAGGGAGAGGATCAGCTGGGTGTCGTCGGCGTATGAGATGATGTTGAGGTCGTGCGATCAGGCTATGTTGGCGAGCGGTGCCATGTAGACGTTGAAAAGTGTCGGGCTGAGGGATGATCCTTGGGGTATGCCGCAGATGATCTTGGTGGCTTCAGATCGGAATGGAGGGAGGCGGATGCTCTGGGTTCTGCCGGTGAGGAAGGAGGTGGTCCAGTCCAGGGCTTTGTCGTGGATCCCTGCGTTGTGGAGGCGTGTGCGTAGAGTGTGGTGGCAGACGGTGTCGAAGGCGGCCGAAAGGTCCAGGAGGATGAGGGCCGCGGTTTCTCCGTTGTCCAGCAGGGTCCTGATGTCGTCGGTGGCGGCAATGAGGCAAGTTTCGGTGCTGTGGTTGCTGTGGAATCCTGATTGGGACGGGTCCAGGGTGTTGTTCTCCTCGAGGAAGCGGGTCAGTTGCCTGTTGACAATCTTCTCTATGACTTTCGCCGGGAACGGGAGTAGGGAGATGGGCCGGAAGTTCTTGAGGTCCTTAGGGTCCGCCTTGGGTTTCTTGAGTAAGGCGTTAATTTCGGCATGCTTCCAGCTCTCCGGGAAGGTGGCGGTCTCGAAGGAGTTGTTGACGATCTTCCGGAGATGGGGTGCGATGGTGGAGCTTGCTTTGTTGAAGATGTGGTGCGGGCAGGGGTCGGATGGTGAGCCGGAGTGGATGGTGTTCATGATTTTGATGGTGTCGTCGTCGTTGACGTGGGTCCAGGAGAGCAGGAGGTCGGTGTGGCTGGGGGACGGTGAGTTTGAGGTGTCAGTGGCTGTCGGGGGGCCTGGTTGTTGAAGCTGTCGTGGATGTCTGTGATCTTGCGGTGAAAGAAGGTGGCTAGGGAGTCGCAGAGGTCTTGTGACGGCAGGATGTCGTTGGAGTTGGAGCTGGGGTTGGAGAGTTCCTTCACGATGTTGAAGAGCTCTTTGCTGTTGTGTGCGTTGTTGTCGATGCGTTCCTTAAAGGAGGTCCTTTTGGCGGTTCGGATGAGTTGGTGGTGTCTGCGGATGGCGTTCTTGTGGGCTGCATTGCTGTCCGGTGTCTGTTCATGATGCCACTTCTTCTCGAGTCTTCGGCAGGTCTGCTTGGATGCCTGGAGGTCGGCGGTGAACCAGATGGCTTTTCTGTCGGTACGTCTGTTTGAGGGTTTCTTGATCGGGGTGAGGGTGTTGGCGCAGTCATCGATCCATTGCCTGAGGTTGCGGCGGCAGTGTCGGTGTCGGCGGTGTCGGTTGGTGGGTTTCGGGCGAGGGTGGCGATTAGCTGGTCTTCGGTGACCTTGTTCCAGCTGCGGCGGGGGGTCCGTTGTGGGTGGTGGTGCGTGGTGGGTTTCTCGAAGGTGAAGTGGATGCAGAGTGGTCAGTCCAGTGGAGTACGGTGGTGTGGCTGAAGGTGACGTGGTTGCTGGCGGAGAAGATGGGGTTGAGCGTGTGTCCGGCAGAGTGGGTGCGAGTCGTGACAAGCTGTTTGAGTCCGAGGTTGGTGAGGTTGACGAGAAGGGTGGTGGAGTTGCTGTCGTTGGTGTTCTCGAGGTGGAAGTTCAGGTCTCCGAGGAGGATATAGTCCGTGGATGCAAGGGCGTGCGTGCTGACGAAGTCGGCAATGGAGTCGCTGAACTGTGGCCGGGGTCTGGGGGGTCTGTAGATGAGGGTTCCTCTGAGGGTGGTGTTGGGATCGGTGTGGATTTGGAAGTGCAGGTGTTCGGCGGTGCTGAGGGTGTCATCGGTGCTGGTCGAGATTCTGAGGGTCTTCCTGTGGACGATGGCGATTCCTCCTCCGGCTCTGTTGGTGCGGTCCCTGCGGGTGATCTTGTAGCCGTCCGGGATGGCTATGGCGATGTCGGGTGCCGAGGAGGGGTTCATCCAGGTCTCCGTCAGGAAGGCGACGTCCGGGGAGGATGAGTTGAGTAGGTCCCAGAGTTCGATGTCGTGCTTGTGGGCGGA
The DNA here is from genome assembly GCA_963921515.1 of Calotriton arnoldi. Taxonomy (NCBI): domain Eukaryota; kingdom Metazoa; phylum Chordata; class Amphibia; order Caudata; family Salamandridae; genus Calotriton; species Calotriton arnoldi. The sequence goes on along the minus strand of CAWUFW010007345.1, from coordinate 864,057 downwards.
GCGGGTGTTGAGTAGTATGCATCTGAGGTAGTTGCGTCCTACCCCAGAGGGCGCGGTGGTGGCTTGGAGGCTGGTGAAGCTGCAGCTCCGGCAGGTGAAGGGTCCGTGGATGCACTTCGGGGTGGCCAGGAAGCAGGTGGATGGTCGGCCGGCGTTGAGTTCGTGGGGGGTGCTGGCGTCGTAGCAGCGGCAGGCTTCATGTCGTTCACAGGGGCCAGGGGGTCTGGCGCTGGGCGCGGTCCAGGCATGGACGGGCGCAGACGGGCTTGCCTTTGGCGCGGCAGCGGCGCGCCCGCTGCGCTCGGCCACCATAAGAAGGGGAGGTGGGAGGGAGGAGCAACTGGGAGGCGGGAGCGGGACGAATGGGCGAGCGAGGGGGGCAGGGCCACAGGGGACGCAGCGGCGGTAAGGGGAAAGGAAGGCTGGAACGCTGGAGGGCTACAGAGATAAAACGGGCAGGAAAAAGAACAGACTACAAAAAAGGAATACAACAGTAGAAAACAGAATACAAAAAGGAATTACAATAACAGACAAATAAAACAGGCAAAAAGGAACAGAGCGAGCAGACAGATACTTACGGCTCACCACTGGGCCACCAGGGATGAGGCACAGGCGGGAGCCTGCGGGTGGAGGAGGGCCTCGAACTCGCGGCAGCAGCGAGATCAGGGAGCAGGGACACGGGCAAAGACAGGTGGAGCGGTGCGGCGTGGGGAGCGACCTGCCTGGATCAGGGTCAAGGGTCCATCAATTGTTTCTTTTGCATATGTTGCCCTAAGTGGGAAGGGTATGCCCAGACGTGGGTCCCGTGCTCACTACACCACTGGATTCAAGCTAGCGTGGCTGATGAAGGGTGATGCCCTGAAACCGGTCCCAGGATTCTTGTTTCCGGTCCAGGGAGGACCCGGCTTGACAGTTCGGGCTGGACTGTTCCCATAATGAACAGGGTCAAGACTGATTTGCATATGGCTGTGTCCAAACTGGGGTGGTGTGGTGAGCAAAAGAATGATGGATTAAACCCAGATCTTTGTGACTGGGGGTGAATGTTTGCATTGTCCAGCATTCCGTCCATCAATTGTTTCTTTTGCATATGTCGCCCTAAGTGGGAAGGGTATGCCCAGACATAAATGACAATGCCTTTTATTTATCTGTTTTGATAATTAACACATAAATAAAAGGCATTGTCATTTACAATGCCAATAGCTCAAACTCTTGTAAATGCGAGACCTCGGCTGCCATTGTCCCGGGCCACATGGCACGCTGAACGTTGCAGGAAAGTATGTCATGCATGCAGTAGGAGAAACGCATTAAAGGAAATAGTGCTTACAGACTAAATAAGACATAGCATGTAACAACTGAAGCAAAAGGGCAAGTCCTCATGGGAGATTACAAATGAAGACAAGGCGGTACTAAAGAGGGCCTAACAAGCGTATTAACGAATCAGAAGCCAGCATTTATAAAGAACAATGACACAACAAATGCAAAATATGGCTAGAGAGTGGGCGGAGTTTCAAGTCCATACTCGAATACAGCATGCCTCGCAGAGCAGCGCATCTGCTGCCCAGGCTCGACCTAAAAAGGAAAACAGAGAGAGAGTGTGTGTGTGAGAGAAAGAGAGAGAGAGAGGGTTTGACTCTACATAACATTTGACGTTATGAAACCAAGGAGAAACATCCATCACAAAGCATGCATTACAACGCATGCTATTACAATGCATGCCATATAACAACATTACCATTACAACGCATGCTATTACATCATGTTTTAAGGTAAGAGTTTAGGTAAGTACTTACTTTTTAATGTTTACTTTTTTTTTGTTTCAATTTTTAATTTCTATATATGTCTTTTAAAACTTTTGCTAGCATTTTCTATGGTAGGGGATGGTAGTATTAATTTTAATAGCCAAGTATTTTTTTTAATTAGTTATGTGAATAAATTGGGGGGGTTTAATACTAGGGTACTCATTTTAATACCCGGGTATTTATATTTAAACCTTTGTTACTAATTTGTAAGTTATTTTAAAATAAATTAGTATATAGATTCAAAGAGGATTTGACACCTTTTCTCTGGCACAGGATGCGGGGAAATAGGGGTTTGGGGGGTGTTTTAATACTGGGTACTAATTTTAATAACCGGGTATTTATTTTTAACCCTTTGTTACTAATTTTAAAGTTATTTTAAAATAAATTACTATATAGATTTAAAGAGGATTTACACCTTTTTTCTGGCACGGGATGCCAGGGAAATTGGGGGTTTGGATGGGAAAGGGTATTAATACTTGGGTATCAATTATAATACCCAAGTATTCATTTATTTAAGCATTAATCCTAATTTTAAAAGTCTAAAATTATTATTTTAAAGAAATTGGTAATGTAAAAGGGGTGACACCTTTTCTCTGGCATGGGATGCCAGGGAAATAGGAGTTTTGAGTGGGGAAGTGTTTTAATACTTCGGTACTAATTTTTATACCCATGTATTAATTTTTAAACCTTTGGAACTAATTTAAAACTAATTTTCAAATATATTTAAATACATTTGAAAAAGGATTTGACACCTTTTTTCTGGCACGGGATGCCAGGCAAATAGGGGTTTTGGGTGGGGTAGTCTATTAATACTTGGGTATTAATTATAATACACAAGTATTAATTTATTATAGCATTAACACAAATTTTACACAAATTTCAAAATAAGTTTCACATTTTTTTAAAGGGTTTTACACCTTTTCTCTGGCACAGGATGGCAGGGAATATGGGGGTTTGGTTGGGGAAGTGTATTAATACTTGGGTATTAATTTGAATACCCTGGTATTAATTTTTTACTCTTTATTACTACTTTTAAACTGATTTTAAAAAACATTTAACAGTTGTTGTTTTAAATTTTAATTTAATATGAATTATAAGATGTCATAAATTATAAAAAGTAATTAGCTAAAACGGGTTGTATGTACACAGCAACTTTAAAAAAAAAAGTAGTATAACATATAATAATTAACATTCAATTTAAAAAAAATTGACTTAAAAGATAATAATCAGGACACTTTATGATTATTATTGTTTTATTCAAAAAAATATAAAGAACTTACTTAGATTGTTTTTAAATAAATTCACACATACGTATATTTATATATAAATTTTCAAAAATAAAAAGTATAACAAAGATGTACATTTACATTTTTAAAACTTATTTTTTACTTTTTACCCACGGTTTACAATTGTATTCGATGGGTGAAATTGTCCTCTTTTCCTTTTTACTTTTACAGATGACGTACGAGGTTGAGCGTTTCTTTCTACAGTCAGTGGAGCGTCGCGGTCAAGATCGGAAGCAAGGAAGAGCTGTGGTCAGGTAAGACAAACTTTATTTATTTAATAGACATTGTGGCTGGCAAACTTTATTGTAAGGAGAGTCGAGGGAGGTAGTAAGATAGATGTCAGTATTTAGAACTGTGTTTTTATGTTTTTAACAATTTTATTCCTATGCAAGTAGTAGTTGTACACTCACGTCGGAGTAATTGTTTTTTTTTACACTGTTGGTTTAAAAAAAAGTGAAGTTTGTGAACAGAACTATTAATATTTCTTTTAAATCAAAGTGTAAAAGAAACAATATATTTTTTTAATATTTTTGGTTGTGTCGCGAACTTATTTCGAAGGCAAGTGTTTTCACGGGTCTTCGACCACATGCAATTTGGGAGTACACAGATGGCATGGATCGCCAGAACGAAATTCTTGGACAATTTGGAGTACTTTTGCAAATGGTTTTATTGCTATATGATTGTTTTTGAAGCATTTCAATGTTTGGGTTTTGTTTTTTCACACACCGTGGAAGGAAAATCGATGGAAATAGGATTACAACGATGGATTTGTTGTTGCTTTTCTGCCAATCTTTTTACTTTTTCAGGATTTTTTGGGGGGATGTTTTTTTTTAGTTAACACAGATTTATTTGCAGTTTTTGAATTGCAGAAAAAAATGGCTATGCCAATCTGTGATTTTTGGTTAGTTATGCACATGCTTTGGATTGGATTGTGGATTATGGTTATACAGTTTGGATATTTGGGGAGCTGCAGACACTTGCTGGGCTTTGGATTTTTACAGAAGAACAAGAGTCGAAGAAGGAAGACAACTGAAGGTAGGATTCCGTTTTTTCTAATGTTTGTAAAAAATTGTTTTTGAAAAAAATCCAATTTCATTTTCATCTAAAAAACGCAAAACAGGCAAGTAAAATAGAATAGGTGTTAGTATTAGTTAGAAGTGTAGTCTGTGTGCAATATTGTCTAGGTAGTCTGAAGCTACCATCAACGAAAACTGTTTAATTTGTCCCAATAGTCTCTCTGACATTTCTTTTGTTCTTTTGGAAATTCATGGGTTCAGACTACCAGTCAATGATTGCACTATTCTCATTTCTTGGAAACTTTGCTCCTTCTTTAAAAATTTCTCAAAAAAGATAAAAGTTTTGGTGTGGTTTTCCAATTGATTTATTGAAGGATTTGTGCCACCCCTCCATGGCATTATTGGTCTTTGCTCCTCCCTCTAAGCAGGTCGTGTAACAGTTCCACCACATGACAGGAAACCTTGGATTCCTCATGTGACCCGACCTGCTAAAATGGCCAATCCAAGCGTCTTCAAAGTAATTTAGTAGGGTGCCCAATTTGTCTTCATTTTAGCAAAATAGTCTGATTCAGTAATTGAAGTGTAGTATTCATCCACACAGTCAGAAGGAACAAAGCACAATGCTGTTAGTTTTTTTAATTCAAATTGCAGTTTACTGTCTGATATGTAATCCTCAACTAAGGATGTTTTTTGAATTTTTCGCCAATATGCCTGTGAAAAGTGAAAAAAACATCCTTGAATTTTGGTTTCTGGATACATTTTAGTTATTGTGTTAATCATTGATAATTCCAAATCAATTATCACCTTTCTAGGACTTTTGTTTTGTGTTTTAGATTTTAGCACTGTTAATAATTCAGTGTCGTTGAGGATTGCTTATCGGGGAGTAAACTGTACACTAAGGGAACTACAGTGTTATTAATGTAGGCATGAATAGTGTATATTTGGGAAAATGGATGGGGTGTGGATTAAAACATCCCATCCATCATTCAAATATCACTAGTCTTCAATTTTACAAGGTTACGGGGTGTGCTAAAGATTAGTATTCTTGTTTGAGGGTTTTTGTTGTCGTGCAATAGAAAGGTTTCATTAGTAACAGTGACAGTTCAGGAGGAATGTTATTATCAGAGTATGTTTGGGGTGTTACACATTGGGGGTTACTTGCCTGTTTTTTTCTCTGTATAATTCGTCGCAAATTTGGGATTGTAGGCATAGAACTTGCTTCATGCATAGGAATGTGTTGTGGTACCTCCCTCAAAACTGCGCCACAGGGTTCATTGGAGGTGGATGCCAGGTCTTTAATTTGATTTATATTTTCTCTAACCTCAATCTCCATTGCAGAGGCAGAGTGGTTATGCTCAGTGGTCCTTTCAACAGTGTCCCCTAGAGTAACCGCTCTGCCTGTGCAATGGGATGAGTGATATTGCACACACCTCCAATGACTCCTGGGCTCAGTTAGTCTCTCCTTTCAATAAATGTAGTCAGCGTGTTTCAGGAGTCTGTTTCCTCTTTGGGATTTGATGTAAGTGGCTTGTCTTTCTGATGCCATTTTAGAAATGTCTGTAAAAGAAGGGCAAAAACTTTTTTTAGTCATATGTTTGTAAACGAACGTTTAATCTGCAAAGAAAAATTTGTTAGTTACACATGTTTGACTAGTGAGATTTCAGGAAAGAATCTTTTACAATGTATTGCTGTTAATATTTTCATTTTTGAATTTGATATTGTTTATTTATTTGAACCTGAAAAAAAAATGGTTAATCGTTTTTTATGTTCTCATTTGAGATTTTAAAGAACATGTTCTTTGTTATCTTTTTTGATTTGGATTTGGCAAGCTGTGATATTTGAATATGGTTTGTAGTTGATTCCTGTTATAAGAAAAAGAGGCATTTTATATGGTTACAGTTGTTTGACTCACCTTATTAAGGTTGCTTTGGTTGTTTGTTTGTCTTTTGGCTGGTATAAAATTGTTTCTTCTGATGTTTTTCTTGATTTCACTTTTCTCCCTTCTGGGTGATGTTGTGAAGGTCTAAAAGGAATAATTGATTTTAAATTATTGATGTTTGCCTAGCTTTTGGCTTTGTAAAAAGAAACGTTTTTGTTAGTTTTGGTTGCAACATTAGGTTTTTCAACTAATTTGCCTGTTAAAAGCCTTTTGGTTGAGCAAGTACTGCTGGAGATGATGTTTTGCTGTCCAGATGATGGTTTTCAGTTTATTGAAGCTGTCCAAAAAACAGCATGATTGTCTGGTTATTTTTTTTTTCTTTGGATTTAATAAAGCAAGAACTGATCAACTCCCCCTACCACTGAGCAGCACCCTGAGGCTAGCACCTGTAGAAATTAGATTGGTAATTTTGCCCCCCACAACTGACCAGCACCTTCCCTGAGTGAAGCATCCTGCGGAGTTAGAATAGTTATTTTGCCCCCCCCACCACTAACCTGCACTTTCCCTGCGGTAAGCACCCAGCGAGTTAGAATAGTAGTTTTGCACCCCACCACTGACCAGCACCTTCCCTGAGGCAAGCATCCTGTGGAGATAGAATAGTTATTTTGCCGTCCTCCACTAACCAGCACCTTCCCTGAGGTAAGCACTCTGTGGAGTTAGTATACTAATATTCTCCACAAAAGTGCCCAGTCAGAGTTCGAATAGCTATTTTGCCCCCCAGCACTAACTAGCACCTTCCCTGAGGTACGCACCCTGCGGAGTTAGAATATTAATTTTGCCTCCAAACAGTGACCAGCACCTACCCTGAGGCAAACATCCTGTGGAGTTAGAATAAAAATTTTAAATCCCACCACTAACCCGCACCTTCCCTGAGGCAAACACTCTGTGGTGTTACAATAGTATTTTTGAGTCACATAATTTTAGAGCACCTTTCCTGAGGCAAGCACCCAAACCTACATTACAGAATTTGAAACATTTAAAGCTAAAAATATAGGGGCATATTAGCAAGGGCACTATCGCCGCTTTAGCGGCACTTTTACCGCTAAAGCGGCGATATTTTTATCGCCCTATCAGCAAACTGTCTCTAACAGCAGTTAGCGACAGTTTTCGGAGCATTAGCGCCCGTTTTTTACCGCTTTGCATGTCAGCGATATTTATCGCTAATGACATGCAAAGTGGGCGTTCCTCACTAAAAATACATGCAGACAGTCGCAAACACAACTTCACACTATTAGCAAGGCCCGCGAAGCGATAAAAAAATGTGCGTTAACCCCGATTAGCGCTGGATTTTAACACCTGCTAGAAACCTGACTTAGCCATTATAGTCTATGGGAGGTGGATTCTACGGTTAAGTCCCCACCTGCCTATTAGCGAGTTTTTCCTTAGCGATAGGAATTTATCGCAAGGAATTCTCGTGCTAATGCTGGGAATCGCCGCCATCGCTGGATTTGTTTCGCATTGGAGATAAAACGTTGCTAATAACGCGTTATCTCCGCAAACGAATCCAGCGATAAAAAAAACGACGCTAACTGTGGTTTGCGTTAATTAACGCACGCTGTTGGTAATAGGCCCCATAATTTGCTTTGTATAAATTATATTTTGCAGTATACTCACAGTAGATTTCCAAAGGATTATTTGGGCGAAAATCGATAGTCATATGTGTTTGGAGATATTTTGTTAAAATTGAAATACAAAATTAATTTCTAAACTTGAGTTTAAAATTAAACTTATCTGTAGTTTCAAAATCACTTACTTTCAAAAGTAAAAATCTATTTTCCTGCTCGGGAAGTATTTCAAGAGCTGTGATTTAATTAAAAAAGTTTTTTAAGGTATGTCATTTAACTGATTGCATTAAGAAGCTGTTTCGTTTAAACCATACACTTAGGGGCCTATTACGATGGCGGTCGGAAAACCTCCCCGACTGCCATGGTAACGGGAAAAGACCGCCCGCAAGGCCCGCGACATAACCGCCGGTCGCATTAGGATGTCCCTTGCTCGAAATCCGACCGCGGTGGTCGGATCGCGGGCCTTAACATTGCGGCGGTTGCTGCTGCCCGCAGCACCGCAGCACCGCAGCGATGTCCAAATGAGCATGTCCTGCATTTCCCTGCACTGCGTGGCAGGCACTGCACAGTGCCTGCCACCTGGTACAGGGACATGTAGGGGGGGACCACGGGAAACCCCCAGTGCACCCACACCCACCACAAGACATTGGGGGCCCGCAGCGGGCCCCCAGAAGACAATCACCGCATGCCTTTCCATGGCGGTCTGACCGCTGAGGAAAGGCTGGCTACCGCAGGCATCATAATCGTGCCGGTGGAGCCTGCCCTGCACCACCACCATTATCCCGGTCCTTCTCCGTCCGCAGGGCAGGAGTGCGGATGGCAACCGGCGGAAAAGCGGCGGTCGGAATTTCACACCGCTGCGGTCACCACCGCCATCCTAATCTGACCGGCGGTTTTCTGGCTTGCAATCGCGGCGGATGTCCGCCACAGGTCCGGCGGTTGCCACCGCCGGCCGGCCGGCGGTCATCTGACCGCCACCGTAATAGGCCCCTTACTTTGGTCAATGAATGGCTGTGTTTGAACTTTCAAGTCTCAGTTCTCTCCTCTTGCTCCAGCTGCGTGTGGTCACCATGGAAGTCAGTTCACCACTGAGCACAAAATGGTGGTCGGCTGCATGTATATGTTTTTTGGGGTAAACGAAAATTTAAAAGAAAATATGATTTGGGAACGATTTTTCCGCGTGAATTAGATGCTAACAGAATGCATATTTATTATGTGCTGTGTGAAATGTTGATAAATATGTTCCGTTTGAGAATGGCAGCGATTTTGAGTAGATGATGGGTCGGCTGCTGCAATGGAAATAGTGGAAGGACACCTGTTTTGTTTGCTTCTATGACTCGTATGTAGAGCCTGCTTCTGCCACTGACTGTAGTGTTTTTCTTGTTAGAAATGTTTTGTATATAAACATTAATGTAAGATATATTTTTTCGAATATTTTTTTAATAAATATGTACAAATTATTACACAGGTATTACTATTAATACACAAGTATTAAAATTAGTACCTGGGTATTTAAAAAAAAATTCACATGTATTAAAAATAATACACGTGTATTAAAATGAACACCTGGGTAATAGACTCCCCCGTCCAAAACCCCAGTTTCTCTTGCATCCCGTCCCAGAGGATGGGTTACACAAAAAAAAGACAGTTTTCGCTTACTCATAATAGGATATTTATTATCCATTGTAATGATATGCGTTGTAATAGTATGCTTTGTGAATATATTCGTTGTAAAGGTAGATTCTATATAACTAGATTATCATGTGTTGTAATGGTTTGCGTTGTAAAAACATGCATTGTAATGGTAGTCGCGTTGTAAAAATTGTGATGCAAATGTAGGCGTTGTACTGGTAAGCGTTGTAATGTCATATATTCGAAACCAAGTGGGCATTGAAGCTGAAAGAATATATTATTTATCGAACAGCTCATTTTGACACATTTACCTTTTTAGGGGTTTGAGAAATAAGTGTAATCCGGAAAAACATTTTTTTTCTGCTTTGATATTTCAAACGGTTACAGTTAGAAAAGAAAATATATCTTTAGGTGTTTTATTTCAAATGGATGTGTTTTTAAGGATGTTTCTTTCACGGGAGTGTTTGTTTGACCGAAGTATTTCAGAAACAACTTTTTGATGCATTTCCTTAGCATAACAACACCACACACAATACTCGGATCATTAGTGTGATTTAACAGGGCTCGCCGTTTCTTTTGTCTCAGCGCTCTGGACGGAATCCTATGTACACAGCATCGGTTTTCATACCAACACTTTCACTTCGGGCTGCACGTCACTCCTGTCAGAACTCTGTGCCCCAAGTCACGCCTGTGACATCTCCTTCTGGACTGTTCCTTTTAGATGGAAAACATGGCGGACATATTTTTCAACTGCCACGTTTTTCATGCAGTGCTTTAAGCATGTCATCGAAAAGAAGGTTATCTCGGGGTCATTATTAAATGGAGGCGGTTGTGGACTGTTGCCAAGCGAGGGTTATAATGAAGTTCTTGCAAAACGATTAATAGCATAATTGCTCAAGTAACTACTTTAAAGCAGATATGTAACCCAAATAGCTACGCAAAAACAGGTGCCAAAACGGTATTCTTTAAGATGAATTTGCGCAAGTCTTAGATGTTCTTCTATGCAGCATGTGACATACACACGTTTTTCATTTCTAAATTTGATTGACCATAATGCTAGTGGAAGTGTATGGTATTACTAATCACTAGATATTGATCTGTATGTAAACGAGCTAACATCCAATCTAGTTTTATTTTATTTCGACACCATAATGGGGCTTCTGATAATTCCAGACAAAGTAAAATGTGGGTTTTCCTAACCAGTGGGGGTCAGCGATATCATAGTGTTTTTAAAGACACGTGATTATTAAACTTGCCTTTACTTCAATTATATTGCATTGAAGTTTAAAAACATTTTCCAGAACTAATAGGTAAAAAACAAACAACGGAATTCCACTAAGTTGACCAATGAGTAGTCTGCTCTGGATAAAGTGTACTCTACTATGAACCACAATCTCTCAATTTTATTTTTTAGATCTCGTCTACACACAGCTTTTAGCAATCTGCTGTTAAAAGACCTCTTGTGGACCATACTAAAAACTTACAATGCTTATAATAGGCTTTATGCAGCCCGTTATACCATACCAAAACAAAAACTTACAATGCTCATAATAGGCTTTGTGGCAGCCCGTTGTTTACCACTGGTTGGCTTTCTTGTCACTCTCATTTGCTTGCTTTTTATTCAATGTCTTTCCTTCCTCTTCTTGTGTTAATGCTCCCTTGGAGCATAGCTTCTTTTCTATCCCTTTATTTGGATGACTTGTATCCATCCCTTACTTACATTCAGGAAACTACTTTTTTTCCTTTTCATTCAGCACTCCACGAGAGTGCAATCGTGTGATGCTCGCCCCTCACATACCGTCCGTATGCTCTCAGTGTTGCTCTTCACCCCTCCCCACGTGTCTGTAAAAGCACAGTAACCGGGAAAAGTTTGCTGGAGTATGACTAAAACCCAGACTTGAGGGGTTCCTTTTGTTTTAGCTCTTACATTCCACATTTCGCACAAACGTACAGGGCCTGGCACACAAAGGGTTCTATGGCGCTCACGGAAAAGGATGGCTAATGTACTCACTCAGCTGATGTTTGAGGCAGAAAGCGACTGAAAAGGATATGGCTCTTCTACAAAAGTCTCATAAATCTGCTCCCTCAGCTACTGCTGAGCACCAAATCGCTTAAGGATTTGTTTAAATTCTGAGTCCTGTGGAGAGTAAATTAGGCCTTGGGAAGCATTTTCCTTGAAATTCTGACATTTCCTTGTTCTTTTTTAAATCCTGTTACTATTTTCTGAGTGAAAAGTATTTGAAAAATAAACTATGCAATTTATAAAGATTAAACTTTTTAGATCACTGTAACATTCTGAGATACCTTAACATATATGTTTGATTTTTCTCCAGTATTTTGACATTTTTAAAACAATGTTTTACAAACAGGCATTGGCAGAGTCAGTGGCTTCATGCTTGCATTATAAAAGCAGGATCAATTGGCTTTGAAAATGTTTGTTTTGAGTGAGTCATTGATTATTGTCCTTGGAGTAGAGGAAGCCAAATCCTGAGTAGAAACAAATACATTAAATATATGAAGCCCATGTGGAATCTCTTTTGTAGTTCCCCTCAAAAATTGTCGGTGGACAAGGTGGCTGAAAGGAGACCATAGGTAAATGTTAGAGACCGCCACGTTTAACAGTGAGGAACATTTCCAGTTCATGCAGATATAGAGACTCTTATAATGTTTGTATATGGCATATTCACAATAGTTATAGAATTGTGCCACACATGCTTGAATCCAATCTGATGATGTGACGATGATGTGACATTGTCCTCTGATATCACCTCCACCCGGAAGGCCTTAACTCTTCTGCCCCTACCAGATCAATGAGCCCTGAAACACAATCTATCCCTGTGACAGACATGACAAATCTATCCTGTGGGTCAGCATTGAAGCAGAGACCACACAATGGGGTTTACAAAAGGAAAAGAGCACTGTTAGAAATGGGGGTCTCTAGTTGGCAGTGGGTTGCATCCTGTCTAAGTATGGACCCTTCCTTCTAGTCAGGCTAAGGGAGTTGCACACCAATATAACCCCTCCTCACCCCCTATGTAGCTTGGCACGAGCAGTCAGGATTGTCTAAGAGGCAATGTGTAAAGTACTTGTAAATAACACACAGTAACACTGTGAAAACACTACAAATGGGCACCACACCAGTTTAGAAAAAGAATGTGTCTTTATCTAAACCAAGCAACACCAAAACAACACAAATCCAACATACACACCTCAAAATATGACTCTTAAAATGTTTCAAGCAGTTCTGTCCATAGAACTCTATGGGTGCGGTGATTTCACACAAAGTACCTCAAATGTGTCAAACTCCACAAGGCAAAACAACTGCTGATGAGGGAAGCATTGGAAAACACAGTGATGCGTCGATTCCTTAGTTCTTGGGGAGGCAATGCATCAGTTCTACTGCACGCAGGAGAATTGTTGCGTGGAATCTGGACTGTAGGGGGAAGCGATGCGTCGAAATCCAAGACGGTCTGGTTTGCGGGTGATGCGTCGGAAAAACGTGGTGCACAGGTGTGATGCATGGAAATCCGGACTCACTGGAGGTCGATGCGGCAGCGGCAAACAGGCACTGCCTCGATTTCTTCAGCTGTGTTCCCACAATGCATCGATTCTTTCAGCTGCACAACAGGGCCTGCGTCGGAGTCAGTGCAGGGGTCTCAGACTTCGGAGACACGGTGCACTCAACTCGGGCTGCGGTGGGTTCTTCGGCCGCTGACAGGAGCTGTGTTGCTTTCTTCGGCCATGGTGTGTGGAAATTTCCGGCGGTGCTGCAGCAGAAAAGCAGGTGCTTGAAGGGCGATGCATCAGTTTTGATAGTTTCAAACAGGTCTTTGCAGCTGGAACAACCTCCAAGGCCCAGAACTGGATTTGACACCGCAGGGCAGCTCAGAACTCCCAGCAGTGGAGTTCAGGGATGCTGCAGATGAAGTCTTTGATGGCCCTGAGACTTCCAAGTGGAGGCAAGCACACACAAGCCCTTGGAGAAACTTCACAAGCAGGATACAAAGCAAAGTCCAGTCCTTTTCCTCTCTGAAGCAGAAGCAGCAACTGCAGGCCAACTCAGCAAAGCAACACACAGCAAAGGAGCAGTACTCCTCCTCACAGCTCTTCAGCTCTTCTCCTTGGCAGAGGTTCCTCTTGATCCTGAAGTGTTCTTGCAGTGTTCCAACAGTCTAGGGTTTTAGGTCCAATACTTATACCACTTTTGGTCTTTGAATTAGGCACCCTTCAAAGGATTGTCTTTGTAGTGCACAAGTTCTTGTCCTGCCTGGTCTTGGCTCCAGACGCACCCCAGGGGGGTGGAGACAGCATTGTGAGAGGCCAGCCACAGCCCTATTCTGGTGCAGATGACAGCTCCTCCCACTACTCTAGCCCAGTAAGGCCAAGCAGCCTGGTGATGGGCCATCAGGATATGCGGGGCACACCTCAACTCCCTTTGTGTGACGGTCTAGAGTGAATGCACAAACAGGCCCATATCAGTCTAAACCAGATGTTGATTCCACAGGCAGGTGGATGCACAGGATGGCAAAGCAAAGAAATGGCAACTTTCTAAAAGTGGCAGTTTCAAACACACAATTTAAAAACCACCTTTACTAAAATATGTGTTTTTAAAATCTGAGCTCAGAGAGCCCAAACTCCAAATCTATAGCTGTTCCCAATTGAAAGTTACACTTGTTAAATGTTACAAGGCAGCTTCAATAATAGCCTATGGGAGAGCTAGTCCTTGCAATAGTTAAAAACGAAATTGGTAGTATTTCACTATCAGGACATGTAAAACACACCAGTACATGTCTTACCTTTCACAAACACTGCACCCTGCCCAGGAGGGTACCTTGGGCCTACCTTAGGGGTGCCTACATGTAGTTAAAGGGAAGGTTAGTGCCTGGCAAGTAGGTGCACTTGCCAGATCGACATTACAGCTTAAAACTCCATGCACGGGCGTGGCTTGGAAGGCCAACATGGCGGACGCACCTTAACGGGGCTCCGCATATCCACGCCAGTATCGCCTTGAATCCGGCATAATCCTGTCTTGCGGAGCTTGCAAGCCTCAACCGCAACGAACCTACAAGACCCCGCGGGACATCTAACTGCAATTCCGAGATTCGGCGGCGTACGGGCGAAGCTGAGCCTTGCCGGGGCCTGCAGCGGGCCGGTGTGCGACTGAGCCCGCCACATACCCCCGTCTTGATCCCAGTCCGCGGTCCAGCGGTCGCAGCCGGAACATTGAGGCCCCCAAGGTAGGCGGAGGGTGCCTTGGGACCCGGGGACTGCCTGCTGGGCCCCAGGGCGGGACGGCGAGTGACCCAGTGGCCGTGTGGGCAGGCCGGCTGATGGCGCCCCAGACGGGCTTCGGGTGCGGGCCTTCCTCCGCAGTCCGAGGCCTCCTGGTGGCGCCGGGTGCCCTGCGGCAGAACTTGGATTGGTCGCGCTGAGTGCCCACGCCGGTCGTGTGACCCGGGGCAGATTGTTGATCCTCGGCGACCCTGAGACTGCCGGCGTGGGTGCCGTCTTGTGGACGCGGCCGTGTGGTGTGACCGCCGGTGGCCTGTGACGGCCTGCAGTATCAGGGTGCTTCCCGGAGCGGGCCTCTTGTCGGCGGGCCCCCCGATCGAGCCGGCACACTACGGCAGTGGGCGACGACCTCCCTGGCGATCGCCTGTTGGCCCGAGAACCTCGTACAGGCCCGGGGGCGGCCTAGCACCCGCAGAGTCCGTGGGGTGTCAGTGTCTGCCCCTCCACATGGCAGCTAAACTGGGAAACCCCCTGGGTTGAGTGAGGAAGCCGAACAACGTGGGGTGAAGTGGGCGCCACTGGCTATATCAGCCAAACACATCCGTATTTGCCCAAGAACAGAGCAGGCCACATAAGTGACTCCTCCCCAGCGACGACATTGCCTGGTGCCAGTGACCCGGTGGCAGTGCCCAAGGTGAGCAACCATACGGCAGCTGTACTGCGGGGTGGAGACGATGCACTACTACGATTTGAGGGTGCGTGGTGGATCGGGGTCCGGCGAGTCTGGTCCCTATAGCGGGGCCTACTTGGCCAGCAGTCAAGGGCTATAGAAGCGGCCGGGCTAGGCTCGGGCGGCATGTGGTCCGGGGCTAGTTGGATTCCGTGAGACCCGGCCTACCGCGTTCCCTCCCCGGAAGCATAGTGGCCGCCCGACAGCCGGGGGCTGAGAGACACGACGAGGGACACACTTCCCCTCCTTGCTCCCGCAATAAGATCCGTGAGTTGGACAATAGCAGTCGGATCGCGAGTCGCCATGGGCAAGGATAAACCAGGTACGGCTGGTACTAAGCAGAGCACCCTTGACCAATACGCCACGGCACCGGGCGGTGCCACCGGGGGTGACTCGAGCAGCGTAATGCCAGACAACACAGCGCTCCTGGCGGCCATCACTGAAGCAAGGAACACGCTGGACGCCAAAATCGGCATGGTGGGCACAGAGGTCTCCTTCCTACACCAGGATCTTTGAAAAGCGGTTGACCGCATCACTGAGGCAGAGACACGCGTGTCAACAATCGAGGATACCGTATCCACCCTACAACAGAAAGTCAACAAGCTCACGGTGCTGACACAGGATTTGGCCTCTCGGGTCGAAGACGGAGAAGTACGCGCACGACGCAACAACTTGTGCTCCGTTGGCTTCCCGGAAGGCTGTGAGGGATCATCTATGACCCATTTCCTCACCCAATGGCTAACAGACCTCATGCCACCAGATAAACTGTCTGCTTGCTTCGTTGTAGAAAGGGCACATCGTGCGTTAACAAAAAAAATCGCCCCCGGGGGAAAGCCCAAGACCCGTAATCGCAAAATTCCTCAATTATGTGGACAGAGACTCCATTCTGCAATTTGTCAGGACCCAAAAATACAAACTTGAACATGACTCCAAGCATATAATGATATTCCTGGATTAAACCTGACTGATACAACAGCAGCTCCAGTCCTATATGGAGGTGAAGCGCAGACTACGAACCTTGAACATACAGTACATGCTTCTATACCCGGCCCGAATGCGAGTCATATATAATTCCAAATCCTACTTCTTTGACTCGCCTGAGGTGGTCTTTGCCTGGACAGATGAACGGACACATCCGAAACCGCACACCCCACGGCCAATGGAGTCAGATTAATCTCAAGACCCACATAGGAATAGGCCGAAGAGAAACAAATCCAAACGGAGATACAGATCAGGTTCTGCCCGGCGCTCATCTGATCCAGAAGAAGCATCCTAACACTAATCGTGCATATTAGTGCTCTAAAGAATCAGGGTCACCCTTGCAGGCGATGTATCAGCCCGCTTGTTCCGCATAAACCTCAAGATGGCGTGGAAGTTCAGCCACACACTTCCTCCCGCCCCGGACACCTTGTATTGTTGGTTAAAGTTATATGGGTGTTCTGGGTACCTTTGGTGGAGGTGCCCTGGGTCCCTCTGTTAGGAGCCTGAGGGTATCCTCCGCCGCAACAGATGCTCCGTGTTTCAGGCAGTATCGGGTGGGGGGTGGGGAGAGTGTTTTTTTTTAAGGTTTTATGTTTGCATTATTGTTTTTTGTTCTTGCACGCGCGCAGAGTTCACGTCCCGATCCCACCGTTTTAATCCTAGCACATGCAGGTCTTGGGGGTAGATGACAACTAAACGGAATGATCCCTCGCTCGGGGATTTGACCATAGTCTTGTGGAATGTCAGGGGTCTACTGAATAAATTGAAGAGGGGCGCCATTCTTTGCCAAGCCAAACGCTATGGGGCCGACATTCTCTTTCTGCAAGAGACACATTTGATGGGCACTAAAGCTCCCTGTCTCTCTAGATTTGGATACCACACTGTATATCATGCAGGGTTCACCAGGGGATCTCGTGGGACTGCTATTCTTATCCACCGCCGCATCCCCTTTGTACACACCAAACACTGGCTGGATCCCAGCAGTCGATATGTCTTGTTGTCGGGGACACTTTATGGGGAACACCTAAATCTAGGAAGCATCTATACCCCCCACCTGTGGGCACCTGCTTTGTCGAACGGCTAACCCGTTTGTCGGGAGAACTCTCTGATGACTTAACGCTTCTGGGAGGAGACTGGAATGACACCATGACAGTAAAGGATAGGGCCCGTACATCAGGGCAAGAGCCCCCGGTAGACAGATCCAAGCTCAATTCATTAGCAACTACACTAGGCTGGTCAGACGTTTGGTGCGAATATCACCCCTCCGAGCTAGGCTACACTTACATGTCCGCTGTTCATAAATCTTTGTCCCGTCTGGACTACATATTCGTCCCACGGGGATACGTTCATCGGGTCTCCAGTGTGTCACACCTTCCCAGAGGTCTCTCTGACCATTCCCCAGTCCAGTGCCTGCTCCGGGTACACTCCTACAAACCCCCATTCAGGTGGAGGATGTCTCCCTGGCACCTACCTGACACAGAGTATCTGGAGACTCTGTCTCGGACTATTTTGTACATAATGGAACATCGACTCCCTCTAAGTGTACTTTATGGGAATCCATGAAGCCTACTATCTGTGGGGTAGATATCAGTTTCCGCGCCATGACTAAACGTAAACGATTGGTGCAACTAGTGGAGTTAGAGGACCACCAGAGAGCCCTGGAGGCACAGTGCCTCACCGACCCAAACCCCACTCTAAAACGTGCCTTATTGCAGACACAACAGTCCCTACAGCACCATCTTATGGGCGAGGCCAAAGAAATTTGGCTGGCATCGCAGCACAGAATCTACCAATGGGGAGACAAATCTAGCAAAATGCTCCATAGGTTATGCGAAGCAGAAAAGTCCCCTACCAGCGTCCCGGTGCTTCGTGACGACGGTGGGCCTTGTGCTCGTCCCCTGAGACGGTGGCTGCTGAGTTTGCACGCTATTTCTCTTCGCTATACGTGAGCCTAGAGCAACTATCGGTGGCCTATATCGACGAATTTTTGCGAGATATTCCCCCGCAGACTTACAGACTCTGCACGGGACCAACTCGATGCTCCCATAACTGTGGACGAGCTCAGTGCCGCATTGGCGGCCATACAGCCTGGTCGGGCCCCGGACCAAATGGCTTTCCAATGGAGTTCCTCAGACCGCACATGAACATACTGGGCCCATGCCTGCTCGATGCCATACAGGAGGCAGCCGACCAATCCCAACTCCCCCTAGAGTGGCGGCATGCAGAGATAGTCCTTTTCTTAAAACCAGGACGCTCACCAGAAGACCCCGCATCATACAGACCTATCTCACTTATCAACTTTGAGCCTAAGCTTCTGGGCAAAGTCCTTGCTGACCACCTTATATCCTGTATACTAGATCTGATTCACCCGGATCAGTCTGGGTTTATGCCTCATCGCTCCACATGCCACAACATCAGACGCATGCATAATGCCAAGGCTAGAGCCGCAGAGCCTAGACGCCCGGCAGCTATACTGCTCGCAGACATCGACAAGGCGTTCGACTCTCTTAGTTGGGCATACCTTTTTCGACTCTTAGAAGCTGTTAACTTTGGCCCGCGCTTCCTAACCTATGTGCGCCTCCTCTATACAGGGCTAACCTCCTCGATTCGAGTCACTGGCCATTGCTCAGCCCCATTCCCAATATATCGTGGTACGCGGCAGCGCTGCCCCTTATCGCCATTATTGTTCGCCCTCGCCGTGGAACCTCTGGCGGTGTGGGTACATGGCTATCCGGTGCTCAGGGGCTTCGACTGGGATACATCTCAATCTGACCGCATTGCATTATATGCGGACGAGGTCCTATTCTTCATGACAGACCCGTGATTCTCGGGGCCCCGCATTCTACAGATCCTGAGTGTATTTGGTCAAACCACTGGGCTTCACACGAACCCCACTAAGTCTGTACTATTCTCAGTATGCGGACACCAGGGCCGTGAGAAGTGGGCTGAGCAGTTGTCACGCGCTACCACTGGCTTTAAGTACCTCGGCATCTTTATGTAGCCCTGCTCACAGACCTCATGGGCTCGTAACATCAATCCTCTCCTTAAAAGCCTCAAAGACGAGACGGCGGTTTTGTCCTCTCTTCCGATCTCATTATATGGGCGATCGGCAATCTTTAAAATGGTTTCCCTACCCAGAATACTCTATAGGCTGCAGAATTTCCCATATGCCATACCGCGGGCTTGGTTTACTCAGGTGAATGCAGTACATAATAAATTTCTCTGGCATGACGGGGCCGTGCGAGTGGCACTGAGCACGTGCATGCAGTCAACCTATTGCGGCGGTATAGCGGCAGCGGACATTTATGCCTACTACGTGGCCTCCCACTTACAAGTGGGCAATGAATGGTGGTCAATCCACCATCGGACCCAGCATATGCAGTGGATCACATGGCAATGGGGAATATTCCACTCCTTCAACTCATATAGAGTGCTCAGAACTTAGATTTCCTACCCCCCGCCAGCAGCACTGTCATCCGACTATGGCGGGCTATGGTCCGACAGATGGGATGGCATCGCCGCCTGACCCAGGTGACTCCGCTGTGGCATGGTACACTGTTGCGCTCGGTAACAGCACTTGCGGGATTCCGAGGGTGGGACATGGTGGGAATATCCACCCTGGGAGACGTAGTGCGAGGCACCGTTTTAAAGTCATTTCAACAGCTCCAGACAGAGTTTCAATTGCACAAGTCGCAAATCTATAAATATCTTCAACTTCGACATGCGCTTAACCCCATACTGCAACAGACTGATACCTTGCCCGAATTTCATCTCCTAGAAGGACGCCTACTGATGGGTGACATAGGGGCTCACAAGATCCGCCAGTTATATCAAACCCTGACAACGCATAATCATACCACATTACACAAGACCAGAACAGCTTGGGAGGAGGACATACCAGACTTAACCGACGATGACTGGGCGGAAGCCTTGGCCAGCCCCCGAGGTGCAGCAATCTCAACACGATACCGACTGATACAGTTCAAATACCTGCACCGTATATATTATACTCGATTCAGACTATGGAAGATGGGTGCCATCCAGTCCCCTGTATGCTTGAGATGTGGGTCAGAAGAGGGGACCTTCATGCATACTGTCTGAGGTTGTACCACATTGCAACCATTTTGGCGGAAGGTAGTGGCTTGCCTGAGCGAGGTGCTGTCGTGGGATCTACCTCTCGAGCCGAAGTTATTGTTACTACATAGCACCGATAGTATTGGGGGGAACCGATACAAACAGCACTTATTGTTTCTAGCCGTCACCATTGCTAAAAGGGATATCGCCCAGCAGTGGAAAAGTGTATGTCCTCCAAAGATGGGCAGATGGAAAAATGCTATAGATGAATGTATGAATGCAGAGATTGCTGTGTTTCAGGCTCGGGGATGTCCCCAAAAGCATAAGAAAATATGGCTGCGGTGGGCAGACTACAGGGGCATAGAATTACCCCAACTCATTGAGTCAGACCCTTGAAAGACTATGTCCCCTTGATGAGATTGGTCTCCATACAACTGAGAGTTTCATTTGATCACTTCCGGCCACATATTCAGTGGTTTGAATATAATTTGGTGGGATTTGAAAAGAACTGCGCAATGTTGTTATTGTTATGTTTGGGAGTTATTCAGCAAATACAATCAGATGCATATGGTGTTATGTATATCCATCACAATGTATCCTCCGGGACATGTCCCGGTATACACCATGTAAAATCAATAAAATATATTGTTAAATAAAAAAAAAACATGCACAAAAATTGCAATGGCAGGTCTGAGACAAGTTTACAGGGCTACTCATGTGGGTGGCACACCAGTGCTGCAGGCCCACTAGTTGCATTTGATTTACAGGCCCTGGGCACACACAGTGCACTTTACTAGGGACGTACCAGTAAATCAAATGTGCCAATCATGGTGGACCAATCATAATCATAATTTACACAAAGAGCATATGCACTTTAGCACTGATTAGCAGTAGTAGAGTGTCCAGAGTCCTAAAGCCAACAAAAAGGGTGTCAGAAAAATAGGAAGCAAAAGGCAAAAAGTTTGTGGATAAACCTGCAAAAAGGCCTGGTCCAACAACCACTGAGAGAAAGAAAGAGATGCTCTTAGCAACTCAGTTTCTGATTCATACATTTTAAGATATTTTCCTGCAAAAGCCTAGGAAGTTTGGGGAAAATAAGGATAGTCCACGCTTGCACATTGTGAATTTGATTTTATCATTCAGGCGCTTGTTAGGGAAATGAACAAGGAGGGTATTTTATAGCTGAAACTTCAAGTTCTCTGAATTTAGAAACCTTTTAAATTAAAACAAACATAAAGACATAGTCAATACTGCTGACAGAGCATTCAGAAGGGGTATCCTGTTATATGTCCAGTAACAAAAACCACAAGTGTTACATTCCAAAGAGACATGTGTATGGTAGTGGGAACTTTAGTTCTTGTTATTCATTTAAATTGATGGCTTGTTAGTGGATGTTCGCCTGCTGGTTTGCCATCTAAGCCAGAATTTTCTATTAAAATAGGGGAACAACCAATAACTCTTCTGTAGGAGATACCCTAGGTTCATAAGGATGGCAAAAGGTTTTCAATAAAAATTACATTGCATGACACTTGATCAACTTATCTATCTTGGTATATCTCTATGCCTAGGATACCCCTGGAACTAATGAATTTGGGTGGGATTCACTGCCTCTTCCACAATGCATGAAGCTTTCTATCTCAAACCAAAATTTTCAATGCTATAAGGATAAGGATTGAGAAATGGTCAGACCATGCTATTGCAATGGAACACTAGTCAACAGGTGAAAAAGAGGAAAAAGGACTGGGCAGTCCACTGACAGATCCAACAGTGATGGGGACCACACGTATGATGTGTGTGTGTGTCACCCTTATGACCAGAAGGGCATGATCCTGACCAGGCTCACAGCTTAGTTTCTCATTTGGACTAGAAAGGTGCCAATCATCACAAATGGGGCTACAACTTAATTGATTCCTGTAGATTAATTCTTTGAAAAGCAGCCATGACCAAAGCCTCCAGGCCCAATCTCAGAATGAAGAAGAGTGTCAGGGAAGAATTGAAAGGCAAATGCAAAAAGATATTTTGCCACTCAACTCCACAAGGAAGACAACTCTTTGAATATTTAATCATGAAGAAGCCAATCGCTGCAATTTTGATAGTGTATCAGGACCAATTTGAATTCCCAATGTGTTAGCTAGTTTTTCTTCAATTAAACAAAATTGGAGAGTTTTTGAAAATGAGATGCTACAGTGGAAGCTCACACCCACTCATAGACAGATGTCATTAGATACTAGTTGGTCACTGTAATTTCCAGAGTAAAACTTTGTATGTAGTTAGATATTGTGGCCAATGAAAAATTATTTCACACTGTTTGCTAGTTATTTGAGGGCCTTGATCCTTGATGTTGTTGATCTAAGTGACCACTGGCAGGTTGTCCATAAGAACAATTGCACTGCATACTTTACCACTCAACTTTGTGGTTTTCAAATTCTTGAGCTACAAAGACTATGCAAGTAGTTTAGAGGCTGGCAAGTGACTCTAAAATAGGGTTGAATAATATAGGGAAAATGTTGCTTCCTTTCCTGGCATCTAAATGATCTAGGCAACATCCGAGCTCTCATGTCTCCGCAAGCAACTGAATTGGATATTGGACTAAGCCAACCCTCTTTTCAGATACAGACATTTTAAACAGTTGAAGTGGCCTGCTTGGATTCAGGAGGTTGAATGTCACACCAGTCTGGTCAGGTGCCAAAGGAAAAGAAGAGAACTGGCTAACTGGCTGTTCTTTCTTTTAATTGTGGTCTTGACCTCTGGAAGTTGGAGAGCAGCTAGATCTGAGTCTATTCTGTCTTTGTTTGACAGGAAGGATGGCAATTTTTTGTCACTGTTTCTAAACCCCAGTATCTGCAAATAAACATAGCCATTTAAATCAGTTGTTGCAGAAATAACTTCATTATCTAGATAGAGAATTCTCTGAGTTCCCTGCCATCTATATACAGTGATCACTGGACATAGCAATTTTGGCATAGTCCAAAAGCATACAGAGCCCAAAAAAGTAATACGTGTAAGCTGGTAATATAAGCCTTGCCTCTTAAACTGGATATAATATCACTATTGTAAGCATGTTGGATTCACGGGATAAGCATCTGCAAGGCCTAAGCACACCATTCAATCCCTGCAAAAATTGCAATTGAACTGGTGTCTGTTGTAATGAATGTACATTACAAACTAGTATTGTGACATTTATGATTGGCGAACATGTTTGTTTCTGTTTTTTAAACCAGAAATAGAGTTCTCTGAAAAGTAAATGGGTGTAGGAAAGGGTGTTCCATTGCCTTTTCTGGAAAAAGACCTCTCACATCTCGGCTTACCACCTCTTTTTGTCTTGGGAAAAAATAAATGGAAATGAGAAGCAATATTCAAAGGAAGCCCTATAAAAGTGTATCTAAAACCCCCAAACAGGTTGCAATATCCATGGATGTGCTTTTATTTTTTCCCACTTTTTGTAAAATGCAGTTAATCTGTGCCTATTGGAGAGAAGAGTTAAAAGATGGAACACTTATCTTCAATCAAGGCTACTCTGCTTTGCCCTCTGAATCATCATGCACAAAAGCATTTTCCCTTTTGGGAAAAGAATTGGGGTATTTAACTCGGTGAGTCAATTGTGATTTGCAAAACTGAGTAGAATCTGGAGTTCGCCTGCTAACGGGCAGTAGAAAGGCCCCCACTTCGACCGACCCTAGTGACATTTGAGGTCCAAAGAACTGTCTTAGAGGTGTCAATTGACATAAAAGCTGAAACCCATCATCTTAATAATATCACCAAACTATAACCTTTTAGTCTCAGGGCCAGCTTCTGTAGAAGGCATATTGCCAAATTAGTATTGTATTAGAGTAAGAAAACTTTCTGTGTCTCTCGTGACATATCTGTGTTACATTCCCTAAAAGACATACAGTGTGCTTAGCCAAAATTGGATACTAACTCAGAATTAATCCAAGAGCCAGCAGCCAAACCAGGCATTCTCGATCTTGATCAATACACCCATGACATCTAGCAATTTGTCCTTCAATTCCCTTCTTAGAGTCAGTGCTTTATTTAAGAAAAAACAACTATTTTCAAATCAATGACCAGTGTAACGACCACATTACCATCTAAGATTGGGTGGAGATATTTGATCTCAATTGGTTACAAACATTTTTATGGGAAACCTGATTCTACTTTGGTTACAAACATTTTTATGGGAAACCTGATTTTACTGTGGATATTTACCAATATGTTTTACGGGTACCCATTCTGTGATATTTGGGTTCTGAAAAAGGGTTGGGTCTCTTAACATCATCTAACACACCCTTAATGGTCTGAAGCAGATCACGTTGTTCTTTGAACCATTTTAAGGTATGTAATATATGTTTTTTAGAAGAACTAATCTGTTGTAGGTTATCTGGGACATGGACACATCATCTTCATCATTCAACTGCATCATTGTTTGGGCTCATTTCCACCTGAACCTCAGAAGTGACTGGCAACCACTACAGAAGTTCCCGTTGCAATTGGTAATGTGTACTCAGGGGGTGAGCTCCAATGGGCAGAATTTAACTGCTAGGTTTCTGCCTTACTCAGTGTACACTGCAGGTGTAATCCTTTTTTCAGTGTTTGTTTTTTCTAAAGTTCTGAGCACGGCTAAGATGGGCAGTTTAAGATCCTCACGCATGCCTACAAAACACTCCACGACCTAGGATATGCCTACTTCAACCATTGACTGAACTTCCACCAACCCTCTAGATACCTGCGCTCCTCTTCACTCGCCCTCCCACACAGCCCCCACATCCATCGAGCAGCAGCAGTGGCCGCTCCTACTCCAACATTGCTGCCGAGACCTGAAACAACCTTCCCCTCCAGCTCAGTACAGCCTCCTCACTGGCAAACTTCAGAAAGAGACTCAAGATCTGGTTCTTCGATGGAGACACAGCACCCAGATACCACTAGGGGTTACAGTGTTGCGCTTAACAAATGCTGTTTGATTGATTGATTGAAAACTATTTTTATCAGCATTTCTCTTCTGTGGCATGTACTGAGGAGCAGATAAAGGCTAGATTCATAATATGCTCACACATGTATTAAGGAACAAAGAAGACTGATATGTGAAAAGCAGGAGACCCATTCTGCTGGAGAATGCAGACCAAGACACACTGAAAACGCTGCTGATGGAGCCTAAGAGGAGACCACCAGGCAACACAATGAATGAATGGAAATTCTTATTGTGTGATTACTTAAAATCAATGCAATTTTCCAATTAGTACAATCACAATGAGGACAAATAAAATAAGATATAAAACATACTAGTACATACATATTTTAATTGTGTCATGTCACATGCACTCAATTCAGTCACAGTGTTGAGAATGAGAGGTATAAGTAGAGGCACAATGACGATACACTTCCCTGCAGTTTGTCTTTTGTCCCTGCATAATTAGTTAAAATGCCAATCATTATAAAGGCGCATACGGTCCTGGAATGGAGTGCCTATCCTCAAGTGTGACGGTGTGATAATTGTACATTGAACTATTAAAAGAGCTTGTGTTTATTCCCTAAAAGATTTTTTTTTAAACCGTGTTATATCTCCCAAAACACAAGCCTGGTAAGCATTTACTCGAGGTGTTTTCTTGATTGATATAGTTATGCAACTTGCTGGCATTTAAGGTGCTATGTCTATGTGCAAGTTGTACTTAAAACTGTTAAAAGAGCTTATATTTGTCACTGAACAACTTTTTAGAACCATGTTGTATCGCCCAAACACTCCCACACCTGGTTAGGCATTACTCATGGTGTGCCCTTGGTTGTTACAGTTATGCAACTCACCGGCGTTTAAAGTGCTAGGTCTATGAGCAGATTGATGTTATGTACTCAGATTTTTTTCAATTTCTTTTTATGGATGCTAAGCTACCTTCCCTGAAGAAGTGTGCAAAAATAGCAAAGTAAAGTGCTTGATGACAGTGCTACTGTCATCCCTTGTTCGGTTGTGTGTTTGAAGGGTTGTGCAAACTAGCAGTGTAAGGTGCTCAATGGTACAGTCTGAAGCAAAGTCTGCTTTGATCATCGGTAAGTGATCATCTGCCTCTGCCGGCTGTCTGTGGCAAGTTCATCTTCCTTATCTTTGTTGTCACTGTGTCACTTTGATTGGCTCAGCAGAGATCGCACTTCTGCTATGTATTTTCCAGATTTGGTCAACTCTGGAGGAGAAGTGCTGGGAAAAAAAGTGCTAATATTGCTTCTGGGCATGTCTGTACCCCTTTGAACAGTAATGTTGGTTTTAGTAGCTTACGATGCTGTTGTAGCAAGGATGGCGGGCAGCATACCAAGTGCGACAGGGACTCCACTCTGTACTTGCAGAGTCTGCATTTAACTATGTGTGACAGGGATTTCCACCCTGGATTTTGCTCTTTTGTTAGCAGGGGCACCAACCTGGCCCACTGGATCTCTTTTAGGCATTTCCTTACCAGGGCCTGGTTCAGATATGGCTGTGCATTATGTGCCTCGTAGGATGCGATTATTTAAGGCTGCCCTCTATTGCCCTTGTATCTGGCCATATCCTCTTCCAGCGATAGCTGGTATATTTGTTTGTTTATAGCATTCGTTATGACTTTCCAGCGGCACAAGGTGCTTGTAAATAAGCCCCCAAGTGGCCAGACACCGTAGAGTTCCTGCCCCCGTGTAATGGCTCTATCCTACTTGGCCTGGAAATTAACCAAGGTAGCTTGGAAGTGCTTATCCACACCACAAAATCCTCACCATAAGCTTCCAGAGATCCATATGCGACATACACCGGGAAACCTTCTCCACCTAATTACATTTCCCATGGCCTTGTCATTGCTATTGAGTTGAGTATATGTGAAGCATTCAGTCCCCTGAATATAGGATTCATGTCTCTTACGATCTCATGAGCTACATGTGCTTGTAATCATGCATGTCATGTTAATCTTGCAAATTATATTCCAGACAATAATGGAGATTTTCTTTGTTTCACAAAGAAATACAGATTTTTGTTAAGACTGACTGCTGGATATTATATGGTAGGGATTTGAGGTATCCCAGCAACAGCGTCTGAGGGGTGCAGTCAGCATATGTGGTTGTAATTTCCCTAAAAACTGTGGTATTTCTGTCTAATAAGCTCAATACGTTGGCCACTTTAATGCTAAATGTAAACAAGCATTGGCAAAGCTAATGGGTCTTGCTTGTGCAAGAGCTATTGGCTTTGCCAATGTGTTTTAGTCATGTTGTACACCAGCGTGGCTGCTTCTCAGTATGGTTGAGTTAGTGGCGTAGAGGAGAGTGGTGTAGAGTGGAGTGGCGTGAAGTGGAGTGGCGAAGAGTGTAGTAGAGTGGCAAAGATGGAGCAGAGTGTCATAGAGTGTTGTGGAGTGGAGTGTTGTGTTGTGAAGTGTCATATAGTAGAGTGTCATGGAGTAGACTCGAGGGGCATAGAGCTGAATAAAGTGTGCTGTTTGATAGGCTTGGAGCAGGGTCCAATATGCATCTTTCACAATGAGAGGAACTCGAAGGGTCAATTCTATGCAGAAAAACAGGGGAGGAGCACAATTGGTTCAGGAATTTTAAATGGAGCAGTTTTGCCTTTAGTTTACAGATATAGTTTTAGTTTGATCACAACAGTATTTCCACACCTCGTCCTATATCGATTCACCCAGGTCCAGCTCCCAATTCCTTAGAACTTTATTATCAACAACACTAGAGCAGTCCGTGTACAGTCTGTACATTTCAGAAGTCCACCCTCTCGACTCAGAGGCCTGCATTATGTGGGTATGGGTAAGTGGGAGGAGCACTGTGGGCTCATCTGGAAAAGATGGTCAGAGTAGCAACACAGCATGTCGCACTCCAAAGAATGTGAACATATCCAGAGTAGTCATATCTCCATCCCTGAAAGTGTTCTAATGTCAAGAACTTACTGTCTACAAACAGCTGAACCATTTGTAAAAGACACATCTTCTCCAAACTGTCTATTACTCCCCGCCTAATGTCGGGGGAGCAGGATTATTGATAAACTGCATAACTGGGGAGCAGACCTGCAGCAATCCAGATGCTGTGACAGTAGTCCATATTGACCAGTTTGTGCAACAGACTGTTTGTATCAACTGTGCTATCTGGGGTTTTACAACTGCAATACTAGTTCTAGGTTAGTCTTCATCAGTCTGATCTCTTTCAGTCGAGAGATGCTGTGCATGACTTAGGATCGAGTCATTAAACAACATTATGGGATTGCGCCACATGGTAATATCGTTCTAGGTCAGGGACAGTGAAAGCCCATTTCTCATATTGCAGTGGGAGTCTCCCATTTCAATCTGCAGTTTCCACCTCTTAAACAAATATGATCAATGGGATCTTAGGCTAGCCAAGAATTGTTTACTGAGGAGGATGTGGATGTTGTTTAACAGAGATATCAATTTGGGCAGCACCATCGTTTGTATCAGGGCAATTCTGTTCACCATTGATAACGGCAGTGTTATTATTCACTCAGCCTGTCTATTTAGTTTCTCCATCACTTGTCCGTAGTTATCTCGGATCATCAGTTGTTTATCCCTGTTTTTGAATATGCCCAACTATCTGACAGATTCCTTACACATGCGAAGTGTATACTTAGTGATCAATCTTGTCATCACGTCTGTGAGAGGGAACATCTCTGACTTCCCCCAGTTAATTTATATACCCGAAAGCCTAACGTATCTCGTTATTTCTCTAATAATTGCATCCAGATTAGTCTCTGGGTTCTTCACAAAAAGCATGTTATCCGTGTACAGTGACAATAACACTCTCTTAGTCAGGAATGTGATTCTCCTTTGTAGGTGATTCTCCCTTTACCAGTTTGTCATTGGCTCCATGGCCACGGCAAAAAGAAGCGGCGAAAGAGGGCTCCCCTGATGTGTGCCTATGTAGACTGTAAATGGTTGTCAAGTTTCCCCATTGACACGAGCCTGCATCACAGGTTAAGTGCAGAGCAACTCAATGAGCACTAAAATGTTGGGACTTATCCACATTCGGAGCCATACATCAAATAGTAAAGGCCCCTTAAGAGAGTCAAAAGCCCTCTCAATTTCAAGAAACTCAGAGAGAGTTCTGATATGCAGATGAATATGATGCATAGAGGCAAATAGAGTGTGTAAGTTATTAGAAGTGAACCATGACTGCTTCTCTAATACCAGATGCTTCATTAGTGGGTTTAGCCTGTTAGCTATATCCCAGGCAAGGATTTGTATGAAATTCTGTATGTAACCCATCAGTCCCAGGTGTATTTCCCCTGACAAAATCGGTATTAGCCTTCTTAATATCTGGTATCATCACTGGCGTCTCAGAATCTTTTACCAGGTTTGGTCATAAAGAAGTCAAGTTTGCCCAGTATAAATATTAAGATAAAACCTGTGGTGTCTATTTAAAAAGGTAAACTCACAAAGTAGTAAATATACATGTGTAAGTGTACTCTTACACTGTTGAGTAACTTTACTACTTTGGGCTGCTCGCGATTTACGAGTGCAAAGTTACTGAAAACTATGAACTTACATGTCCAAATCCCTCGATTTCTGGGGGTAGAGCTTAATTTCTGAGTGTAAAGTTACTACTTGTAACTTTTCATTTGTAGAGGGAGATCTCCGCCACCGGGGCGGAGATCTCCCTATGGTAAAGTATAGGAAAAAGGTTAAAGGTTTATAAAAAAATAAAAAAAATTGAAAAAATATTTTGTCTTAAATATTAATGTTAATCAATTGTATATACTTATTTTAAATGTAGAGTAATGGGCGTGGCCAAGATGGAGAGCGGGTAAGACATGCTTCCTTCGTCTCCCTGTTCCCTGCCACCCGCTGCAGCCACAGCCCGTACTTAGTCTGTCCTGGAAGACTGATCCCGATCACGGGTGCGAAAGCTGATTGCTGGAGCCCGCAACGGAGCCTGCTTGCCACTCGATGTGCTCCGTGAGCGGTAAAGAGAGATGGGCCCGGCCCTCCATAATGGCGGCCGGGGCCTGGCTTCTCCCACAGACACACGGAGTAAACAATGTGCAACGCACAGAAGACAAGACGTGGGACCCGCCGTCCAACTGAGAAGTTGTTGTTACACCACTGAGAACAATGGGGGCACAGCTGAGCTTCCTGGGTCCCCGGCCTGGCAATTACAAGGTGAGCGGAGAG
Organism: Calotriton arnoldi; assembly: GCA_963921515.1. Taxonomy (NCBI): domain Eukaryota; kingdom Metazoa; phylum Chordata; class Amphibia; order Caudata; family Salamandridae; genus Calotriton; species Calotriton arnoldi. The sequence continues at coordinate 833,673 of CAWUFW010007345.1, read as the reverse complement.
CCGGGGAGGCGGCTCTAATTGGGAGCTGAGAACCATTGCCGGACACCTCATACATGCATGCTGCTGGGGCAAGGCCCAGAGCGCTACCCGGCCCGGGATCCACGGGTGCCCCTCTCCAGTAATAAAGAAGGAAGGCCTGGAGACCTGTAACTAGCTTGAGTAGTGAGGCTTACAAGGCCCAGGAGGCCCAGCGTTACCACTAGCGGAGGGTGCCGAAATGGAAGTGGTCCCTAAGGCGGCGCCTCCGCTTGACGCCACGGGATGCAGTGCCATTTGGTCCGGTTTCCCCCCACAGACGGTGATATCAAGTCCCAGAGAAGCAAGGCTCCCAATAGCAACTGCACCAGGGGGAAGGAGTGGCGCATGGACAGAGCCCCCGATCCTGAGACGGGGGTGTGCAGGTCTTGTGACCCCCCCCAACAGCACCAGAGTCAACCCGCTGCATAGAAGGGCAGCATATCCGTGCTGGTGATCCACGACCCGCCTGCATAAGCGGTGGAGCTTTGAGGCCAGGCCTCGCAGCTGACAAGAGAAGAGGGCCGCTGAACTGTAGTGCCCGGCGACGGCCCCCAGTGGTGGAGGGGCACAAAGGAGATAAGAGCCGCAGGCTGCCCCCCATGTTAGCAACCCATGGTGATACAACACGTTTTGGGGAACACCAAGAACCTGTTGTTGAGCCAAAGTGTACCTGAGCCTACCTGCGCGATCCATGACAAGAGAGCAGCCTCCCTGGAGTCAGCCATGTAGCGGATATAATTAGAGAGGGGTTGGATACCGGTGGCGAGAGTGAGCGGTGTCCTGGTTGCTACACCTGAACACAGTCCTTGAGCGCGAAAAGAGGCCGAAAGGAGTCGCGAGTCGTGGGCCGATCCCCCCCAAACGCTGCATAGAGGAGCAACTGACCAGAGACCTGCCTTGCGAGCCCTCCAAGGCCGACACATCCTAGGCCCCTCAAGGATTCCCATCAGCAGGGCGGAGACACACTACGAGCCTGTTTCTTACCAGTACGACAGGAACCGGCCTGCAGGAAGGACCTAGTCACCTCCTAAACAATGACATCTGCGAGGGGGAAAAAAGACCGGACCTTGAAAGATATGTTGACTAAACTCCCCTCTGGGCCGGGGACGATAGGCAAACAACACCTGGCACAAATCAAGGTCAAGACACGGAGGGAGCCGATGAGCCAGTCACACATTCATTCTTGGAGGCACTGTTTTCCACACGGCGCGAAGACCTGCAAACCCTCAGAGGGGAGCTATCAAACGATGTCAAGAAAATCCGCCGTGATGTAGACACAATAGGGGACCGGGTCGCAGCTCTCGAAGACCAGGAACATACCAGAGATGAGAAAGTGGAGCAGCTGCAATAGCAGGTGATCCACCTGTGAGAACAACAGATAGATCTCCAAGCCCACGCCGAAGACCTTGAGAACTGCTCCTGGTGCAATAATATTCGCATTAAGGGCGCACTGTCCAAGGCAGAAGGCTCCGACATAAATCTCTATCTGGGAGACCTCTTTAGATATATTCTGGAGGACCCCCCAAAAACTGAGATAAAAATAGACCGTGCACACAGAGTGGGCCTACTGCGGCGACCCTCCCCCGCCAGACATTCTGGCCCACCTCCCAGACTTCCAACTGAAAGAACAGATCCTACGCAAGGCCCAAGAGAGACAGCCTCCATCATCCAGGGGCACTCGCCATCCCTCTTTCAAGACTTAGCCATGATCACCTTGCAGAAAAGGAGGGAGTTTTGACCGGACACAGCTCGTTTACGGAATCTGGGCATTGCATATTCTTGGGGTCACCCCTTTCGCCTTATCTTTCGCTGGGAGGGCAAACTGCATCAACTAATATCACTCACAGAGACTTGTCGCATCCTTGGTATTGAAGATTCCCTAGCCAAGGACTCAGGGAGAGGAGAATCTGGGGCCCCGCAGAGCAGGCGCTAGTGCGAGCTGAGAAGTGGCGTGAAGCTGGACCCCGCTACAATAGCAATGGAAGGTCAGGCGGTCCTCGAGTCCCTGTCTGGTGAGCAGCAAAACAAAACGTGAGACCCCTGAGTAGACATTGAGTTTTCAAACCTGGCTGGGCTGACGGCAGTCAGGGTTTTTGGGAGGGGGTATAATGCCACAACATGCACCCAAAAACTCTTATCCCTGGGTACTTGTGTGCTTGATCTGCTGGACTTCGACTTAAACCATTTGTTTCATGTTATAGTTCATGTTTTTTTTCTGTTTTTTTGAGGGACCAGTACTCATCTTACAGGGCTATGGGGAAAAGAGCAGATGCAAGTAAGTGGGGGTTCAAAGAGGGGGAAGATACGGGGCACTCAGAATAGATGGTCTCAGAATGATACCCTCACATAGATCAGGCATGGCATCACTTACAGTTAAGGTTATATCGCTCGATGTGAAGGGTCTCAACAACCCCACCAAGAGACGAGCAATACTTTCATACCACGAAAACTCGGATGCGGATATATGCCTTGTACAAAAAACTCACCTCCTGAGCAGAGACTGGCACCGCCTCAGATCCCGAGCCTTTCCCCACCAACTTTTTTCCTCTACTACTTCCAAAAAGTAGGAGTAGCAATTCTTTTTGCTAGATCATTCAGGGGCGAGGTGGGCTCTAAGGTGATAGGTAGACTCCTGGCAAATACAGTACACATTGGGGCCAATCCTTACTGGTGGGTTCCATATACACTCCCAACATGGGACAGGAACAATTCCTTCAGGAGAAGTGATGGCCACACAGACGCGATTGATCCTCCTGGGGGGAGACTTGAACCTCGTGTTCGATACTGACAAAGACAGATCCGTCAGCCACTCTACGCAGTCAGGAGCTCTGTCAAGAGAAGGGGGAAGATGGCTACACGAGATTGGGTTAATAGACCTCTGGAGGGAGGCTCATCCACACGCTACCCAATACACCTTTTATTCCCATGCACATGAATCATATGCACATGTTGATTACATATTGGGGACTAGGGACATACGCAATATTATGAGAGATATAGAGATAGAGCCGGCGGCACTGTCAGACCACGATGCAGTAACCCTTACTCTAAACTTTCCCCCTCAGAGAAGGCACATTGGGAACTGGCGGTTCAGAGAGATTCTGCTCCAACGACCTGCAGTGATACAACAGCTTACAACAGCTATACACACCTACTTGGATTTTAACGGCACCTCCGATACATCCATCTCCACGCTATGGGAGGCACTGAAAACGGTGGTAAGAGGTAATCTCATAGCAATATCGGCTGCCAATAATAAAGCCTACAAAGAATAAAGGGCCCAACTGACGGCTCAGGTCAGGGAACTTGAACGTATACATAGCCGATCAGGGGCCCCTAGAGTCTGGCGCCAACTACGCGCAGCACGGGCCCAACTAGCGGGCGGAATATGCTACTCTCCAACTGAAACACTCATTCTGTATTGGAGGAGACAAATCAGGACCGTTGCTAGCTAACAAACCAAGGGCTCAATGACAGCAGACGAAAGTACATTCTCTCAGATCTCAAGGGGGCAGGGAACTGGTAGACGACGATCATATAGCGAAGGAATTTTGGGACTTCTATGCAGAACTATACATGAGATAAGACTTGGAAGACCAGACCATCGCGTCAACCTATGCGGGGCGAACCCTCCCCGCCTCACAACCGCGCAAGTGGATTCCCTAGACTCCCCCATCAAGGTCGAAGAGGTCATCTCTGCGATCTCTCATCTCAAGTCCTTTAAATGCCCGGGCCCAGATGGGTACTCAGCAAGCTTCTACAAAACACTTTGTCAGATTTTGGCCTCTACTCTCACCAGACTGTTCAATTTATTTATAGGCCCTGTCTCAATTCCCCCCAAAATGCTGGCTGCGTCTATCGTAGTTATACCTAAACCAGAGAAGCATAGGGAGCTATGTAGTTCTTATCAACCTATCTCACTACTAAATGTAGATATTAAGCTCTTCACAAGCACAAGCATTCTCGCGACGCGGCTAGGCCCTCTGATGCAGGGTTCATCCAATGCAGACAGAGCAGTGACAACACAAAACGTATTCTACATTTGATTGACAAGGCCCACCACTCAGGCACAGAGGCCCTCCTCCCAACAGTCGACGGAGATAAGGCATTCGTCCGGGAACACTGGCGGTACATGGAGCAGACCCTCTCCCACTTTGGCATAGACTCCCGCTTTCAGGCCTGGGTGGCGAGCTGTTATAGCACCCCCACAGCAACCGTTAGAGTTAATGGCACCTCATCTTCTTCCTTTCCAATTGGCAAGGGGAACCAGATAGGGATGCCCCTTGTCAACCCTCTTATTCACCCTATACATGGAGCCCCTTGCCCAGCGGATCAGGGACAATCCAAAGATCTCCAGTATCCCCTTCGGTGGGGAGAGGCACACTGTCAGCCTTTATGCGGACGACGTCCTGGCCTCACTGGCCATCCCAGACGTGTCCCTTCCGGCTTTCCTCGAAGAGTTGTCCACATTCGGTTTAGCTTCTGGGTTCAGCATAAATGTCGGCAAATCCCATGCCCTCGCACTGTCGACTACTCATGATTGCTTATCTTTAGTCAAAGAACTCTTCCCAGTCCGGTGGGCCACAGAGTCGCTGCCCTATTTGGCAATACAGCTCGCTCCCTCGATCCCATTAACCCTCACAATAAATTATAACAATGTACTTCGCCACATCAGAGACGACCTAAACAGCTGGAAACGCCACCAACTTTCTCTATTAGGCTGCATTGCTGCCTTTAAAATGTCTGCCTTACCGAAGATCCCATTCCTCTTTCAGACACTGCTCCCCCCCAGAAGGATGCTCACCACATTGCAGAGAGAATTACACTTGTTTGTTTGGCTGGGGGCCCGACCGCGTATGAGCATGGATCTGAGCTACCTGGGCCCTATTGAAGTGGGATTGGGTATCCCTAATTTGCAGCGGTACTTCCAAGCAACTAAGATGCGATACATAGTGGAGTGGAATAGGGATGAATCTGAAAAGCATTGGCTATTCCAGGACCGGGCGATTGTTAAGCTTCCACTTTGGAAGGTGCTGTTCCGCAAACGATCCGATAGGCCTCAGAGCCTACTGGATCCCCCATCACTAGGATGGTTATGGAGGTTTGGGATTACGTGGCCTCCAAGCAAGGGCTCACTACATTCCCTTCCCCATTGACACCATTGTTTCAGAATGGAGATTTCTCTCCGGCCCTACAATGGGGAGCGTTTGAGGCCTGGTATCGGACACCATGCCACGCCGCAGGCCACATGTTTGATGAGGATTGTATCATTCCGTTCTCACAACTACGCCAACAATACAATCTACCTGAGACTGAGAGGCTACGTTATCTTCAGGCAGGACACTGGCTACTCCATGCTTCTAACTCCCCCACGGTTGGTAGACGGCTCACTCGATATGAAAAGTGGCTAGTTACAAAAACCACCGAGAAACGATTGATCTCTGAATTTTATACTTTACTGCGACAGCCTGCCCCCTCACAGCCCACACCCAGCCAAAGACGATGGACACAGGAACTTGGGAGAGAGCTATCTACAAAAGAGTGGGGTGAGATCTATTATAGAGCATGATACACAGCACGGAACACATCTAGCATAGAGACAGCCACTAAGATTGCCACCTATTGGTACCTGACTCCAGTGCATCTCAATAAAGGTAATTCGGAGCGGAGCCCATATTGCTGGTGTGGATATGGTTCAGCAGGCACGGTCCTACAATAGCTCTGGAATTCCCGAACCTTACAGAGTACTGGGCCCGAATCCTAGATGAAATAGATGCACACTTTGATACTCAGATACCCCAGTTTCCCGAATACACGGTCCTAGGCTTACCCAACCCACTAACTTACACACTCAAATCACGCAAAGGAAGAAAGATGGGATTGGCACTGGGGGCAGCGCTCCAGAACATTCTCACTCACTGAGAGACTCTTAACACTCCCACACACTTAGGTTGGCTTCATAGACTATGGCACATTCTGGGGATGGAGAGGATATCTGCCACCCTCACGACCTCTAAGACCTCCTTCCAGGAGGTATGGCGCCCATTCCTCTCTCTCCTATCCACCGAATTTAGAGACCTCACATGCCCTAAATATCTACGCACCCTCCGCCTTACCGAACTGACTTCAAACACAAGCAAAAGATGGGAGGACTAATACTTCCCTTCGCATCTGACAGGCTTTTAGTTATTATCATGTTATGTTTCCTTTGCAGGCGGGAGGGTGGGCGGGGCAGCTTTGCTCACGGAGCAGGGCAGGGGCGGAGTGGTTTGCCCACTCAAGTGTGCAATGACTGTTTGGTCGGCTCTCTCGGGCACTTCCCTGTTTTCCATGCAGGCTGCATTACAGCCTGCATGGAGAACATGCCCACCCCTACAGCCCCTGGCTGAGCGCCGTGTCACGGTGCTCAGACCAATCACAACGCTGCTCTGCAACGTTGTGATTGCAGTGGCGTACCGAAAGTTGAGGGGGGCCCCCTGCAAGGAATACAGAGGGGCCCCCACTCAGTATTTAATCTGGAGCTCTCAGTCCTGAATACTGTGCTGAGGGGGCCCCTGCAGCTCGGGGGCCCCCACACTGCGGGGGCTGTGGGGGCCTGTGTTACACCCCTGTGTGATTGGCTTGGGGGGATGTTAAAAATTCCTACATTTCTTTTATTCCCTTTATCCTGCTTTGATGGTCTTGGTGTCTTTTTGTTCATTAAATTTTTCTCTATTTTTCTACTTTGTTTTGGTAATTTTATTGTGTTATGTTCTTTGCTTTAAAATTGCTGTTACTTCTTGCACTTACCATTACACTTCTCTGTGGACTGTCAGCTGGTTGTGCCACAAATATCAGATGATTAGAAATTCTCTCACAACTGACTTAATTTAACCAGGTTGTGTTTATGAAGGTGGTAAAGGTCACCCTCTCGAAATTAATAACCCAACTTTTGATAGATGTGTTTTTACCTTGGCCTACAGCAGGCAACTGCACCTGCAGAAGAGGCCTGTCCAACCTTGATCACTGACTTGAAGAATATGTGTTGTGGAGTCAATTCCAGTATCTCAATCTAGTAGATGTTAATCAACAAAATAGGCACCACCAAAAATGGAAGAGGCAAAGGGACCTTCCTTAATGATTCCTCAGAAGTCCAAGCAGGTCAGCCTCTGGCTCCACCCATCTCCCCAGGTAAAGGTAGGTGGGCATGGAATGCACTTTTCCCCAGAATGATATACTTAACACACAACTCCTGCACACTTCAATCAGGGGTGATAATATAGACTTTTCAGATCATTATGTACTGAACTGCATACATCTGTGCTATCGCTTTTCTCCTGAAGAAAATAAATGCCACTGTGAAATATGTCAGAGCAGGTTAAACAAGCATTAGCAAAGTCAATAGGTCTCACCTATGCAAGAGCTATTGGTTTTGCCAATATATTTTGTACACCAGTGTCACTGCTTTTCAGCATGGCTACAAGTTAGTGGGATAAAGGAGAGTGGAGTGTTGTAGTGTGTAGTAAAGTGGAGTGTTATGGAGTGACGTAGAGAGTCATAGAGTGGTGTAGAGTGGCGTGGCACGGCATAGAGTGGTGTAGAGTTGAGTAGCATAGAGTGGAGTGACAGAGTGGGTGGTGTAGAGTGTTGTGGCGGGAGTAGAGTGTCAGAGTGGAAGGGCATATAGTGTAGTAGAGTGTAAGAGGGAAGTAGAGTGTTGTAGAGTGGAGCAGCATACAGTGTCATGGAGTGGCATAGAGGGTGCTGTGTAGACTGGAGCAGAGTGTTGTAGAGTGATGTAGAGCAGATTTTCGTAGAGTGTAGTTGCATATAGTAGAGTAGTGTAGGAGAGTGGATTGGCATGGAGTGGAGTAGAGAGTTGTAGAGTCGAGTGGCGTAGAGCATAGTGACATAAAGTGTCAGAGTGGAGTGCCATAGAGTGGAACAGAGGAGCGGAGAAGAGTGGAGTAGTGAGTTGCAGAATAAAATGAAGTAAAGTGGCATGGAGTGGTGTAGAGGGAGTTGCGTAGAGTGTCTTAGAGTGGAATAGTGTTGTACAGTAGCATAGAGTGGAGCAGAATGTTGTAGCATAGAGTGGAGTAGAGTTTAATGGAGTAGAGTGTCATAGAGTGGTTTATCGTGGAGTGGAGTGTCGTAGAGTGGAGCATAGTGGACTAGAGTGAAGTGGCATAAAGTACAGTGGTGCACAGTAGATTGGCATAGAGTGCATTGGTTTTAGGTAAATTGGTGTGGATTCCTTTGGCATAGAGTGCAGTGACGTAGAATAGAGTGGTGCAAAGTAGATTGCAATGGCGCTGAGTGTAATTGTGTATAGTGGAGTGGCACAGAGTGGAGTAGAGTGGAGTAGAGTGGCATAGAGTGCAGTGGCGTAGAGTAGATTGTTACAGAGTAGAGTGTAGTGGCGTAGAGTGGTGTAGAGTGCAGTGGTGCAGAATAGATTAGAGTTACTTAGAGTGGAGTGATGCAGGGTAGAGTGGCATAGAGTGAAGTGGTGTAGAGTGCACTGGTGCAGAGTGCAGTAGAGTGGTGTTGAGGGGTGCAGAGTAGAGTGCAGTGACATGAAGTGCAGTGGCATAGAGTGAAGTGGCATAGAGTGCAGTGGCATAGAGTGAAGTGGCATAGAGTGCAGTGATGCAGAGTAGAGTGATGTTGAGTTCAGTGGCAGAGAGTGCAGTCTTCCAGAGTAGAGTGTCACAGAGAGCATTGGCGTAGAGTACAGTGAGGCAGAGTACAGTGGTGCATAGTCCAGTGGTTAAGATTGCAGTGGAGTACACTGGCATAGAGTACAGTGGAGCAGAGGAGAGAGGCATAGAGCGAAGTTGGTTAGAGTACTGTGTCATAGGGTGCAGTGGTGCACAGCAGAGTGGTGTAAAGTGCATTAGCATAGAATGCAGCAGAGTGGCATAGAGTGGTGTAAAGTAGAGTGCACTGGCATAGTGTACAGTGGTGCAGAGTACAGTGGTCTCGAGTGGAGTGGTGTAGAGTAGAGCAGTGTAGAGTACTTTAGTGTAGAGTACAGTGGTGCAGAATGGTGCAGAGTAAAGTGACGTAGAGTGCAATGGTGTAGAGTAGAGTGGCATAGAATGTAGTGCCATAGAGTGTAGTGGCATTGAGTAGAGTGTTGCAGAGTAGAGGATAGTGGCGTGCAGTGCAGTGGTACAGAGTAGATTGGCATAGAGTGCAGTGGCATAGAGTGTACTGGTTTTGACTAAAATGGCATAGAGTGCAGTGACATAGAGTGCAGTGGCATAGACCAGTGTGGCATAGAGTGCAGTGGGGTAGAGTGGAGTGGCGCAGGTTAGATTGCAGTGGCATAGAGTGGATTGGCATAGAGTGGAATGGTGCAGAGTGGAATAGAGTGGCATAGAGTGCAGTGGCATAGATTGTTTCAGAGTAGAGTCAAGTGGCGTAGAGTGCAGTGCCATAGTGTAGAGTGTCATAGAGTGCAGTGTAGTAGAGTGTAGTGGTGCAGAGTAGATTAGAGTGGCTCAGAGTGGATTGGCGTGAGTGCAGTGGCGAAGAGTGCAGTGGTGCAAAGTAGGGTAGTATGGGGTAGCGTGCATTGGCATAGAATAGAGTGGTGTAGAGTAGACAGGTGTTGAGTGAAGTGGCCTAGCATAGAGTGGAGTGGAGTGGTGCAGAGTAGAGTGCAGTGGCATGGACTGGACTGGTGCAGAGTAGAGTAGAGCGGAGTAGGGTAGGGTGGAGTATACATGGTGCGGTAGCGCTCAGCCATTACAGACAACACATCTTCAATTGAATGACCATTACATTTGCACAGACATACAGTTTAAATGATAATGTGTGGAAATGTTATCACTTAGTGTATTGATTGTTTTGATTGTATTAAAATATTTGTTTCCACCACGCTTCAGAATTATCACAAAAATGTGCTTCATTTGTGTTTTCCATATTCTGAAATATCTGCACTGATCATTTCCAAAGATTTAAATTTTGTTTTGTGCTTGAAAAAAAATAACATTGTACAGCACACCCTAGTAGCCAGAATGAGTGCCACATAAATCCTTTCACTTTGAAGTCATACAAAGAAAAGTTACCAGCAAGCTCCCTGGAAGACAGAGCTTGACAGTTGACCTCTGTCTCTGAATGTACAGCAAGATGACCAGATAAGAACAAGATTTAAAGGCTTGTTTACCGAAATTCAGTTCTGGTGGAAGAATACAGTAAATAGGGTTAGTGCAAAGGAAGGGATGAACTCAAGCTGAACAGCTTAAAACAAATAAATCCAGCAAAGAGAAAGCAAGCAAATGTGAGTTACAAACCACAAAGCTAATGATAAGCAATGGGCAGAATGCATTCCTAGGGAAGCTTTTTGAATGTCCCCAAAAAGTAATTAGCAAACCAGAAAGCTGCTCTGACTTGTGGGCTTCGGGCTAAACAGGAACAATTTTTATTCCTTTGGCCTTATGGGTCTTCACCAGTTCTATGTTTCACGGTTGCACCCAATGATAAATTTAAAATCTCTGAATAAGTAGGTTTTGTTTCACTATGTAAAGATAGAAGGCATCCATCGTTAAGAGATATCTTTGTTACCAGGGACTGGATGGTGCTTTTTGACCTAAAATACACTCCTTGGTATATCCTCACTGTGAGGAGGCTCAGAGGTTTCACTGGGATAATTTGATGTTGTGTTTTCTTTGACTTCTCGTTGGTCTGTTCTCATTCCCTTAGTGCTTCACTAAGCTCCACTGTTCAGTTATAGGCCATCTTTGCAATGGCAGATATTGGCTTAAGATCTACCTAGGCAACATTCCCATGATGGCTCGGTGCCTCTTTTCCTTCAAGAACATCCTCATCATACTGTATTTCGACCTTTCCTAGCAGTCGCGGCTGCTCCCACGAAGCAGCAGTGGGGCAGAGAGGGGGCAAGGGAGAAAGTATGTGAGAAAAATAAATTAAGAAAGGATTACTTATTTGCCAGTTGACCGACTGGCCGGCCGCCTCCGTCTTCTCAGTCCTCTTCCTGGCTTCTTCAATACAAGCAGGAAGTACGCGGGCTCCCAGGTTCCCCATAGCCAATCACAAACTTGCAATGCAGCGTTGTGATTGGTCTGAGCGCTGACGTTCAGCGCTCAGCCAGGGAATGGGAGCTTGGGCATGTTCTACACCCAGACTGTAATGCAGCCTGGGTGGAGAACATGCAAAGTGCACATGAATATTTGGACGGCCCCAGATGGCTGGTCAAACATTCATGTGCACTTAGGAGGGTGCCACCACTCCTCACCGCTGTGCTGCCCAGCATAGCCCTGCCCCACAAAACTGACTCAGCAGGGAAAAATGAAATGATAATAACCGTGTTATTATCATTTTATTTTTCCTTTTTTGCCATGCTGAAAGGCAGTGGGGCGACGCTTCTCCGCCCTAGCGGAGGAGCTGCCCCTGTTTCCTAGGCATACTAGTATACTTCAACATGTTTGATTGTTAAAAGAGTTCCAGACTCTGTTGAGGACATCATTCTTTATGTACACAAATATCCCAGAGAGAATCTTTGCCACCACTTTTACCCTTCTGAGTAGGCCATGGCAAAAGTGAACCCAAATGAAGCTCATACCCTGTGGCGATTGACAGATCATGGTGTGCTGCGAAACAAAGCAGCAATCCATCCACATTAGAAGGGCATGCCCCGCTATCACTAAGACCCACACAGATAATGAATAGAGGTGTCTCTCTCCAAACATAGGAAAACCTAAATCTACCAAAAACCAGGGTCTAATTCAGGAACCCCAGATGAAGCTGCCAGAACATCAGGCCAATACACCAACGGAGGAAATAATCGATGGGCGTAATATGGATCACACTGAACAACAGACAGGCAAGACAAAATACTTGAGGCCTTCGCAGCTACTAGGAAAGTGTTTGAAAATAAGATCAACTTAGTAGTGGTGGACTTGTGCTTACTGCTCTGTAGCCAGTTGAAATTAGCTGATAGAGTTAAGCATAATGAAGTCATACTAGGCGAGCAGTTAAACTTGGACAATATACATGGGCAAGTGTGATTGGCATAGAGTGGTGTAGCATGAGCATGTCCACTTCCTGGAATGTAGAGCTAAGGATTGAGAGGGTCGATCGCAATGCAACAACATACACATTTTGATTATCTGAGCACATAGAGGGACATGACATGGTAACCTACCTAGAGAATTGATTGATGCAGACTGTTGTATCACAGGGCCTCTCTAATTTGTATACCGTGGAAAGAGCACACTGGATGCCAACATGTTCTCCTAGGACGGGCCCAGCCCGGAGACCCTTGGTGGCAAGCCTTTTGAATTACAGGGCAGATTTGCAATTTTGCAGAGAGCAAGGAAGGAAGGAGGGTCATGTTCTCATTTAGAATACCAAGATCATGATATTCAAGATGGTGTGCTAACAGTGGAGCAGAAAAGCTCTACCTTCTTTGAGGTCAAGGTCAAATTGAGAGACTTGGTTGTGTGCTTCATGCTCTTATTCCCTGTGCATCTTATTATGTGATCTAAAGAAAAATCACTATTTGTGGCAACCCTAAGTAGGCCTGGGATCCAGCTAAGGGACAGGCAACTAGTGGAGCTGGTTTGGCCCAACCCTGGGACTAATGTTCTACATGCACAGCTGCTGGAATTACTGCAATGCCTAGATTACAGAAATCATATGGTTAAGATGCATATTGGAGGAGACAGGCGTAGGCAGTAATTGTTGTGGCTGATAAAGCCGGAACTCAGAGAAATCTCGATCATTGATGTTCAAGACGGCTCTGACCAGTTCACAGATACACAGGGGTTAGAGCACTGTTAACTTAAATTTGAAATAAATATTTAATTAGTTTAAATATATTAAATTAACATTATTTGTTTAAAGATTTATTCACAGAAAAATCTGCCAAAAGTAAAATATATATTTTTCATTATGTATTATTATTTTGTAAGTGTTGAATTGAATTACTGCCCCCGGCATCCCCTCTTAGTGCCTCCGCCTCACCTGGAGCCTCTATTGCATACCCCTTTTCCCTGCAGCAACTTTGTGACATCATGCCCACCACAGAATGCTTTCTGTGAGCCTCTCCACCCAAGCAGCCCTGCCAACTCCGTACAGCCCCCTATGTGTCCCCTGCCTCACTTCTATGTGCCCCATTCAAACAGCCCCTCTGTATGCCCTTCTCCTCTGCAGCCCCTGTGTGCTACCTTGCCCTGCCCTTGCACACCCTCTGTGTGCCCCACTGATCCCTCGGTCCCTCTATGTGAGCTCCTTGTGGCTCCTCCGTGCCCTTACAGCCCCTCAGAGGGCCCCATCCAACAATAGGCAATGCCAATAGGTCTTGCTAGTATCTTTTCCAATATCTTTTTAAAAATCTCTCCCAATGCTAGCAAACATCAATAAAGGTTTTCTTTTTTTAAATATATTAACAGCGTTTTGGTGGTGTAGTTCTTTATACTTTCCATTCCCCAGGGTCAATTTAATTTCCCTTTTAAGAATCCATTGTGCATATCAGGAAAGATTTTGGAAAAAAAATGTTCTGGAGAGCGTCAATATGACCATTGTGTTGACCATTAGAGGACTTAACCCCACACCTTTCCCAAGATTAATAGGTTGTAATTAAAAATTACTGCCCTGTCTTTCTAAGGGTGCCTTTGCTACACTCTCTGCCTCAAATACAAAAATCGAGATTTTGGAAGTACTACCCGTCCCTTGGTCAGATCATAAGGTAATAAAATTCACCTTAAAGGTAGAGCAGGCCACAGCAGCCATTGCCTCCCAGCATAGGTGTGTTACCTATAAGGACTGGTCTAAGATTGACACCCCGAAACTACAGGAGCAGCTTTCTAATACTATTCCGGATCTTGAATTAGATAGTAATGTAGCTGCCGAACAGGTCTGTAGCTGGATGAAGTTAGCGGTTGAATTAGCAGTGCCACTGAAAAAGATTTCCTCTATGAGGAAAAATCCCCCACAACCCTGGTTCAACGAAAAACTAAAGGCACAAAAACTAATTTGCAGAAGGGCGGAAAGGAAATGGAGGGCTGACTATGAACAACGGACGAAAGACGATTATAGAAAAGCACTGGGAACTTATAAAAAATTAATCGTCGAGGAAAAAAGTAATTTTTTTATACGAAAAATAAATGAAGCTAAAAATTCCAGTAAGGAATTATTTGCCACGGTAAAAAAACTAACTAATGTCAATGCTAACAAACAGATAGACGGTAGCATGGAATTTTGTAATACTCTAGGTCAGTTCTTCGTGGATAAAGTTAAGACCGTGTATGAGTCCTTCATTATGACCAACAAACCTGATACTCCACTTCCATTTTCAGAATATAAATTGGGCCTGCCTATAGATAGCTCCAATACGGGGTTTCATTTCTGGCCTCCATCAATGGAACAGATTAAACAGGTGGTAATGACAACGAGGTCTGGTGGCCTAACAGACCCTTGTCCACCAAGGTGATGCACCTATTTCCAGATTTATTAAGCGAACAACTATTCCTGGTGTTCACTAAGATAATTGCATCGAGTTGCTACCCTGATGCCTGGAAAAAGACCGCAGTCCTCCCATTACTTAAGAAGCCAAATCTTGACCCACAGGATCCCGGGAATTACAGACCCATTTCAAAGATCCCTTTTCCAGCTAAAGTACTGGAAAAACTATTGAATAAACAATTGTCTAACTATTTAAACTCCGTAAATGCCCTAGACCACTCACAGTATGGGTTTCGGGAACAACATGGAACCGAAACTGCCCTGATTATGGCTGCGGAAGTACTCAGGAGTGTACTGGATGCTGGAGGGAAGGCTGCCTTGATCCTTTGGATCTTTCAGCAGCCTTCGACACGGTAAACCATGGCACACTCCTGACCCGACTAGCCGAAGTAGGAGTTCAAGAGAAGGCACTTAAGCTTCTATCCTCTTATCTAACAAACAGAACTTTCTCAGTTAGATTGGGAGATGCTGCTTCTAAACTTTTAATTCTCCTTGTGGCGTACCTCAGGGGTCTTCGTTGAGCCCCACCCTTTTCAATGTATATGTTGCCTCCGCTAGCGGCTATAATAAGGAATTGTGGTTTTCTACCAGTCTCCTACGCAGATGATACTCAAATTGTGGTAGCAATCACAAACAATACTGATGAGACAGCAGGTAGATTCAATAATTGCATGAGTCAGATCACTCACTGGATGCAATATAATTGCCTGAAATTGAATGGTGATAAAACCGAGGTTATGCTGCTTGGGACTGATATGAATTTCTGGTCCCCTAAATGGTGGCCAGATAGCCTAGGCGACTGCCCATCCCCAGTGGACAAAGTAAGAAACTTGGGAGTATTGCTGGACAATAAACTATCTTTGGGTCCCCAGATAAACAAACTCTCTTCCTCGGTGTGGTACATCCTCAAACTAGTAAAGAAACTATCACCTTTTATTCCCCCAGATTCTCGCAAAATATTAGTAACTGCACTGGTCTTATCCAGGTTGGATTATGGTAATGCACTGTATGCAGGGTTACAAATTCAACATCTAAGAAAATTACAGCGCCTACAGAACACTGCAGCTAGGCTGGTGATGGACATTCCCAGATATGAACCAGTTGCCCACAGATTGGGAACTCTCCATTGGCTACCTATTGAAAAAAGAATCAAGTTTAAGTCAGTCTGCCTGGCCTATAAAGCCCTTCATGGAATAGGATCCCATTTCTTAAAAACTCATTTGAAACCTTATGAGCCATCCAGGAGACTGAGATCTAGCCAGGCAAAATTAATTCAGGTTCCAAAATTTAAGCAAGTAAGGTGGGGAGGGAGAAGCTTCCTTCTTCAGGCGGCTAAGACTTGGAACCTTCTCCCTGTTACAATTAAAAACAGCGCGTCGCTACTTTCATTTAGGAAGGAGGTGAAAACATGGTTGTTTACTTTGTAGTTGGTATCATTCTTCGGCAGACCTAGTCTTTTTACAACGATTAGCGCCAAGACGCCTTTGGGCATTCGTGCGCTTTACAAATATACAAATCAAATCAAATCAATCAAATCGCCTAAGCGTGAGAAGAGTTTGTAATTGAACTACACCCACCTTGCCCAAAGGCGGGTATAGTGTGTGCCACCAAGCCCCCATCTCCTTGCCCTAGGGTAATGATGGAGGACTTAAAAAAACATGAGTCCATATTTTTTCTGTTCTGCCGCTACCTGCTGCGTCTTCAGATTTTTACTGTGACCTTTATGTATCCTATCTCGGGTTCAGAATGCTTGTTAGGTCAAATTATTTGCAAGACAACAGACACTGCTCATGGAGCCAGTTGATTTGGAATGCCAGACATTATATATTTATTTAGTGCAAACCTAGCTAGGAAGCAGCAGAGCACTGTACATTACATAAGGGGAAAAGGGGGTTGGGAGATGATCTACAAGACAGTGTACATTAAGTGGATATTGCACAAATACGATTTTAAAGGCATACAAGGGCGTAACTTCAAGGAGTGGGGAGTTTGGTTGGAGTATGAAACACCCCAAATAAATATATTGTTGGCTTGGTAGTTGGGTCTGGGGGGCCTCAGTCGGGTCTGCTTTCTCTGTGTCCGTGTTTTCCGTTATGAGCCAAGAAAGAAAGACAAAACATTCAGGGGCGTAGCTTAATGAGCCAGATACGGGGTGGGTGGATCTCAAATTTTCCAATTAAAAAAAACAATGGACTGCAGGGTGGAGGGGTGGGATGACCAAGGTTTGGGATTAACTGTTTCCATAAAGAACAGGGTCAGTACTGATATGCATTAGGTGGGCCTCTGTCTAGAGTTGCACAGTGGGCAAAAAACACTGAATTGGAATGGTCCCCAGAGCGATTGTCACTGATTAGATTATTTGCAAGCATTCTTCCCATCACCTTGTGGGTGTTTAATTGCCAGTAATATGTATGGAAACTTGAAACTGGCACATCTTTCCATGCCTATTACTGCCAATGTTATATATCCTAATCCCAATCCAAAAAATAAACATGTTAAAACTTCTTAGTGGAACAAGAACGACGAGAAACGCTGAGCCAGATATAGCAGGCCACCTTTGGGCCCTTAGAACCAACTACCAAACCAAGAATGTATTTGATGAGTGTCACACTCCAAACACCCGTACTGAAGATATGTCCCTGTCCGTCCCACCTGGGCCTGGTAGTTCGCCCCGGGAACTAATGGCTTCTGTCACATACTAAACAGTGGCCTAAGATCCCTGCCCTGGAATCACTTATTTTAAATGCATTTTCACTGCATGCACTCTTCTTTGTCTCTGTTACAAGAATCCTTGATGGTAGAGTTGTCAAATAGGTGCATTTGTTCAGGGCTCCATGAGTTTCAGAGCATCACTTTTAATAAATGTCTACCTATAATTTGATATAATCCAATGTACTGTGGCGTCATGCTTTCGCATTTTAAAGAGGATCACTGACATAATATTGATGCATACAATCTCAAAACACAAAAATATCAGAAAATAAATATTGTTAACAAAAAATCACCTTCCTATACTTAACTAATAAAACCAAAAATACCAAGTACACAAATATCGTTGTTAAAAATATTGATTTTTAATTATATTGAAAACACAAATATCAGAAGCCAAAAATATAATTCCCTTTAAATCAGCAAATATGTGAAATCTATCGACTACAATAATAACGCTAGAATAATTACAATATCATTTTTAAATACTTAAATAAATAATTTTTACATAAAACAATTATTTAAAATAAACATAAAATATTTTATACATATGTTTAAATTAAAAATACACATTTTACATCACCAAAATATTTACAATTCCCCACCAAAAAACATAACTAAATTTATAACAGTATAACCCAAAAACAATTGCCATTAACTACAAACATTTAGGGCCTTATTATGAGTTTGGCAGTGCCCGCAAGATTAGGAGTTTTCTCCTGTCTGGCGGGTTGTTCTTTGGTGTTCCACAGCGTTGCTTATGAAATAGGCACTGCAATGGGAATGTCAAAATCAGTACCTGCACAGCACGGACTACTGTAGGGCCCCCTCTGTTTCCTCAACGCCACACTTTTTATGGTGGTTCCACCTCTATGAAAAGCATGGCAGTGAGAAAACTCGTAATATGCTTGGCGGGGCCGCAGCAGCCCTGCCAAGGATATTACGCCTCAAGACCACCGTACCACTGCCAGTGATCTCTGATCCCTGGCAGTTGCAGTGAGCCCAGGGTGGCCCGACCACCCTGGTCGTAATAGGTGGTTGGAAGACCGCCACTGCCGCGCCCACGCGAGTCTCGTAATAAGGCTCTTAAACATCAACTTAAATATTAATGAACATATATATGTATATGTACATAATTATATTTAAAACTATCAAACAATATGGCAACTTACATAAATAAAACCTAAATTAGCGTTTAACACAAAACTACATAACGTATAAAAAAATCACACTAGAACTAAACTAACCAATAAAATCAAATGATAAACAACCTTAACCAATAACATCACTCAAACAATTAAATCAACAATATAAAAACCATACTAATTTTACCAACAAAATACTTCTAAAAGGACAGATACTGCAAGACGAGGAAACTGCCAGATTCTCTAACCAGACCCTTAAAGAAAAAAGATACACATCTTGACAACTATCTAACCAAGGGCCTGATTAGGTGTTTGGCAGTCTTACTGCCATAGTGCCACAGCGGCAGTCCCAAGAAGACTGCAGAGTCAGTGGTCTTCCACCCGTCCTATTACGATGCGTGCAGCCTGAACAGCTGGTGGAATGCAATATTAGCGATGCATACTCTATTGCCATCAGGGCCAGGGGTTCCTGCTGAGCTGATTACGAAAACACAGTTGTACTGGCGGTCCCCTTGCAGCGGTTCCTCGACGGAGGTAGTCCGCTGAGGTATGCTCCCAGCAAAGCACCATAACAGAGGCCATTGGATGGATACAAATACAATACACTGGATGTCCATTGGCCAAGTGGATACACCTGCAAATCACACTATAAAACACACCCCATTTCAGACCACGATCCTTTGCCACTCCACTGCAGCACAGCAAGTCAGACCACACACTTTTTTTGCACATTTTTCTCACATCCCTTAGTGGTTTTTTTCATTGTCATTTACTTTTAATTTGGAGTTATGTTACGCCAGTTGTCAGTCATAGTGGATGAAATCATAAGAATAGAGCCATAATTGTTTGGAGCTCAAGTCCAACATACTGCTCTCAGTAAGAAAAAGGAAATGTTGTCCAGAACAGTCGACAGAATGAATGCTTTAGGTACTACCCTGCACACACAGGAGGAAATTGGGAAGAAATGGGACAACCTGAGGGGGAAGGTGCATTCCGTGGCCTCCAAGCAACACCTGGAGGCCCAGAAGACTGGTGGTGGCCCTCCCAGCACCCCAATCCATCTGTTTCCCAGGGAAGGGAAGATCCTGGCCATCCTACATTCTGAGGGCTTGAAAGGAATACCTGTGGGAGTGGAGGCTGGTAGGTTACTCCTCACTGTCACAATACCTCAATGTCATGTTTGCTCTCAGCTCAGCTTTTGCCATTGTGTTGTATATCTATCTTTCTAACATGGAATCCTCAAAGTATCAGAGATTTAGGTTTGTCTGTGTTAATGTGCATTGTTGCATATAAGATCACATGTATCAATCTCCATTACATGCAACATGTTTGAATGATGTCTGCAAGTGTATTACTATAAAAATAGAATTCCAGGACCCATGATATGTGTTAATATGTAAATGTATGGTCCATTCCAAATGCGTTTTGGCAACAAGTATGTAACACTAACCCTTCTGCATGTGTTGGCAAGTAGAGATTGAAATGACTACAAATACCATGAGGCCCTGTGTCTGTAACTCAAAACAAGATAAAATTGTGATTTCGCCCATTCTCACTTGTCTGACATATTACAACTGATGCTCATTTCTCATGGAGTAAACCATTTTGCAAGTGTTAGCAAGTAGAGATTAAAACGACTACAACTACCATGAGGCCCTGTTTCTGTGACTCTAAACAAGATGACATTGTGATTTTGCCCATTCTCACTTGTCTGACATATTACAACTGATGTCCAATTCACATGGACTGAGCAATCTACATACAATGTTGTACTCAGAGACATGTCTGTCTACTTAGCTTTATATTGTCCTGGTCTCCTCAACTGAAACATTTGATGTCATGAGTTACACCATACCAAGTGTGTAGCTCAAATATTTGTAAGGCATGAAGGTAACTCAGCAGATTAGAAGTGGCATATGACCCATTGCCTCTGCACTGTTCACATGATGACTAATGCTAAATATACAACCAAGTTTGTGATCGCCTGTTTTGGCCACACCTAGGCCTTGGAATGGTCAAATACACATTACCTCTCCACAGTGTTGCCTTAAATGTTTGGGAGATGTCCTGTTTATTCCTTAATCCAAAATGCAACATCTCAGGACATCCAATGAGCTGCTTAATTCAAGTACATGTATTTAATGTCTCCAAATGTCTTGTTAACAAGTTCAATACCACTGAAATAATCACAATAGTAATCTCTGCCTATTTTGTTTTTCCGAGGTTTCTACTTACTGTGTCACAAAACATTGGATGTAGATACCACATTTTCACCAATAACAATGTTCTCTATTTCACAACAGGTCTATCTGGCAGAGCACCTGGCCGGCCAGAGCTTGGCCACCGAAGAGACTCCAACTTCACCCCAGAATCAAGCCCTCAGTGATGACAAAACTTCTGGAGATCTGAACGTGGATCATGGTGCTGGTCCATCTGGTCAGCTTGTGTTGACGGCAACAGTGAATCTCACTGTGCCCACACCAACACCTCCCACCCCAGCTGTAACACCTCAGCCAACCTCAGTCCCCCTACCTGTGTACCTAGCACAGTTACATTCATTGTGTGCCCCCTAGTCCTGTATCCTGAGGTGACAATCACCAGCTCAGCTAGAGAGGAGCCAGGACCCAGTGGGATAGGGCACCCTGGGCCAAGGGCACAGGCTCATGGGAGTAGGGGTTGTGGGAGGAGTACATTGGGCCAGCTGAGTGAGGCCACTGCGGCCACTCAAACCCAGGCCACCATTGAACAAATCTTAGGAGTCTATCAGGACTCCCAAGGCATGATGGGAAAGGTACTAACCAAAATCCGGGAGATGAAGCAGCTGCAGAGGGACATACAGCATGAGATGCAGGCTCATGACACCAACATGGGCTCCCTCATAGGGGTGCTGCAGGACATTCACACACACCTGTGCAGGGCTTTTCCAGCACTATCTACCTCTTCCTGAAGTCCAACAACATCGGGCCCATCACCATCTGCGGCAGCCACAGGAAGGGAGGCCCTGCCAGAAGAAGACACACCTGCAGACACCCCTGTCCCCACAGCTGTGGATCCCCCCTGCACTGCCAAGCGGGGACGTCCACACAAATCTCCAGGAAGTGCAAATGGCAAGATGTCCACCACCGCCAGCAAGAAACTTTGCACCTAATTTTCTCCAGTGTGTGTAATACATTCACTTTGTAGACTACTTCTGGATACATTTACCTTTCTGGTGGGAGTAGTAATTTAGCATCTACAAATATGGTTTCATTCACCATGACTGACTTCTTCACTTTTAATTTTCTCTCTTTGGTTTTGCACACTGTTTATGTTCTCCTTGTTCCTGCAATAAATACACTAGCCAAAAACTCATTTTTGCTGAAGTATTTCTCACAGCTAGCAATGTATATATGTACTTCCATCTGAACTTTACAATGCCATAAATATCAACTTGTGTAAGCATGGATATGTTGCATGTACAAAATGTTTCGCTCAGGAGCACAACCATGGCTCACCAACAAATACATACAAGTGTATTCTCATATACCATCTTTATTCCATTGTTCTAACAATAGGCTGGCATTATGTCAGAAACATAGCAAATCACACATGACTCAAATATTCTGAGCCAGTGATCACATTTTCAGTTCCAGACCTTAACAACATGGAAGGAGGAGATACATCAGACAATTTCCTATTAAATAAGCAATATAACATTTGTCAATGTCATCAGCTGGAACCATATTGCCTAGCTCACAAAAGGAATCCCACATAAATAACACCAATAGACACACATATGGCAGTACTACATTTTCGGATCACAGGATCATTCCAATCCATTGTTGCCGCATCTGGTGGAATGTCACAACCAAATGTCAGTGGTGTGCCACAAACACTATGCCCTACAATGAGGAGACACATCAACAGCCTCATACTTTACACACAATGAGGATTTTGCCATGTGAAGGGAGACTAGCATGATTTGGCCCCACAACAACATTTGTTGGAGCACATGATGGCACACATATTGCATTAGGACCACCACACGATAAGGTACAATTCCAATGGATTCCTCATAACGTCCATTCTATCACTGTGCATGCTGTCTTAGTACAGGATTTGTACACTCAAAGTCTGTGACAGTCATTTCCAGGAACAACCCATGTCCCCTTTGTAGTTCCAAACAGCATCATATACCCGCAAATGTCACAACTCTGAAATGCCCAAATGAAGATACCATGGTAAAGGTACCGAAAACAGACCAAAACAAAGACACTAGCTATCAAACCATTCATATAAGACAATTCACATAGTCAACTTCTGGAGAACACAGTCCATGACAAAAAGTGAAAGCTAAACAAAGCAACATAAACATAATGACCATGTGTCAAAACCTTCCTCAACAAACACCTTTCAGCTGCATTTTCCAGAGCTTGACCTTCCTGACATTTTACCTTAACATACTCCTCACATCATCACAACAAGAATTGCTGTAACAGTCAAAGTCATGAAATTTCACAAAATACTTACACTCATGAGAAGAAGTTGTCGATGAGATCTTGACGCAAGTCAGCTCCTTCCTCTTCATCACTATCATCATCATTTGGCATTTCAGGATCCTCACCCAGTGGCACTTCATGGTCTCCATCCTCTGCAATATAAGGGATGTTCCGTCGCAGGGAGATGTTGTAGAGCATGCAGCAGGCCACAGTGATTTGACACACCTTCCCGGGTAAGTAGAGGAGGGCTCCCCCAGTCTTGTCCAGATATCTAAATCTGGCCTTCAAGAGCCCAAAGGTCTGCTCCACAGGTCGCAGTGTCCTTCCATGGGCCTCACTGGCGTTGTTGGATTCCTCAGCGGTGCCAGCAATCATGGACAGTCGGGATACGCTGAGTCTCCTAGATGAAACACAGACATAAGTGCAACAATACGTTACACACTTTCTGATTCTACAACCTGACATTACCTACACAAAGTTAAGACAGATCGTACTTCCCAACAAGCCAGGCCTTCTCCGGTAGTAGCTGTGACATCAGCTGGGGTATGGCGCTGTTCCGCAGTACGAAGAATTCATGGGCTGATCCTGGGAACTGAGCACAGACGTTTGGGACATACAAATCCAGTAAGCAGACAACTTGCACTTTGGTAGAATGCAAGTGCTTCCTGTTATGGTAAACTTGTTCACTGGCTTGCGGTGGTACTAAGGCAATATGGGTGCCATCAATGGTTCCAACCACATGTGGGAGGTGACCAAATCCATAGAAGTCAACCTTCACAGTGGCTAAATCCTCACGTCTTGGGAAGTGGATGTAGCTGTCAATGTATCTCATCATTGCGGAAAGCACGTCTTGTAGTACACCACTGATCATTGGTTGTGACATACCACCAGATATAGCCACAGTGTATTGAAAGGAACCTGTGGCCAGAAAATGCAATGCTGCCAAAAGATTCGCAATTGGAGGTATACATGTGGGATTACTGTTTTGAGGAAGGAGGTCAGGCTCCAACTGATGACATAAGTCCAGCATGGTTTGCCTATTTAAACAGAACTTCTGGATGATATCACTTTCTTCCTTGGTCTGAAGGTCTGGAAATGGATGGAACACTGGAGGCTTTTATCTCATCCCTCTCTATGTGTGGAGTGAAAACTATTTTGAACATTGGTCACAGTGTCCAGAGTAACATATATGAAAAGTAAGCCAAAAGTCATGTGACAAAAAATAACTAGTTATGAAAGCATTACACATTATTCACATAATAATTGTCTAGTGTCCAACATACACCTATAATCCACATTGTGGTCTTCACATGTGTCTGTAACATAAATGTGCACATTATACATACACAAAAGTATTATGAGCACCTTCATTTTGTAATTTTTGAAATTGTTTGTCAAAATACCGACACTGGCGGTGTACAGGGCACCGCTCTAATATAGCGTTTATGCACATAACACACTACACGAATGTATGTGTAATGGAAATTACATGGCAATGGAGTAGTACATATGTAAACATGTAACACTTCATTTGGAGTGGTGGCGACACATTTAACAGTCTCCAATACTGTACTCCCAACCGCTAAAATGACGGATGCCTGACCTCGCATAGTGGACATTCAGAACCTGCTGCTGCTAGCGGAAGTCGACCGTGCGGTGGGCGTTTTCATCCACGACGGACGCAGCCATAGGCTAATGCTGGTGATTGTGATGGTAAAGGGCCAAAAGCTGTGTCTGTCTACGCTGATGACTGTGTATGTGGCATACATGTACACTGTGGATTCAAAAATAACTCACTTGCCTCCTGACACTGCTGCTATCAACACCTCCTCCACTTTAGCTGCTGTTAGCCACTCTGAGAGCAATCATGCCAGGCCAAGCAGGTGAGAGGGCCTGTGCATTCTCTTCAGAGGAGCTGGAGCTACTTGCTGAAGAGGTCCTTTCCCTGTATGACCAGATCTATGGCTCACCAGAGGAACAAGTAACTATGGGCCATATGTATCATTCCAAATTGCGATCGCAAACGCCGAAATTCGCAGAATTTTGGCGTTTGCGATCGCAATTGGGCTTAGTGGTATGTATGAATGCAAAACTGCCTCGCAAAATAAGGAATCGCAAAATTTGCGATTCCCTATTTATGCGATTGCATTTAAGGAATCGCAAATTGCGATTCCTTAAATGCAATGTAAGAAGCACCCAAGTTGTGCGATTTTGGCATAAGGAATCGCAAATTACCACCAACTTCAGGTTGGTGGTAATTTACGATTCCTTTGAAAAATGCACTTTTTGCATTTTTCAAAGTGCCATGTGGCGCACATACATGCCCTTAGGGCATGTATGTGCGCCACATCTGCACCCATGCTCATTTCAGGGGTGCAACAGGGTGTCCTTTTGACACCCTGGCACACTTGAAATTGCATTCTCAATTTGCGATTCTATAATTGAGAATCGCAAATTGAGAATGTCTTCCATTCATTCCTATGGGGAGATATTCGCAATTAAGGAATATGTAGGATTTGCAAAATTTATTGCAAATCCTACATACATAGCGTTTTGCGATTCTCAAATAGCGATTCTCAAAAATTTGCTATTTGAGAATCGCAAAACCTAACATTGATACATATGGCCCTATGTTACATATATTACTCTGTTTAACTCCATCATTTCCATTCCCACAAGCTGCAATGTGCCTCTGTGTTCCAAAGTGAAGTCTGATTACTGTTGTAACATGTTGTGGCCCCTACATAGGACAATCATGCAATGGATTGTTGAGCACTGTACATTGTGTACTTAACATCACCATTGTGATGTGTAATGTGTGTTAAGTCCTACATTCTACTTGTGGTGCATGCACACCTCTGTGCATGTATACATTTAATAGTACCTATTATATATTTACTGATCAGATCACGGTAAATGTACAAACAAATGTATTGCCTTTACAGCATGATCTGTTCATGTATACTGTAAGAAGCAGTTGAGGATGATGTTAGGTATGTGTACAGTGCCACGTATCACTCAGATAAGATCAGGGCTCGCCAAACTATTGTCTGGGAGCTAGCTGTAACTCACAGACCTCTTCAGAGTGCCACACAACCTTGGTGTCACATATTGGCTGTCCACAAGTTGTACTTTTATTTATTGAAGTAGTGGAAATGTGATGATCATGTGGGAACAGTATGCTCAGTCTGCAGAGAGCAAGGCCTGACAATGAGTTCTGCCCAGTCTGGGCCATTGGGCAGGCTGGGGCAGAGTTACTGTGGCAATAAAACTGATGCACAGGGTAATCTCCCTGTAGACCTGCAAATCCTTGGATGATCCCAAAATGAGTTTTCAGAACCAATAGTAGCCCTGATTGCTTTTACATGGGCTAAATTTGGAATGGTGACTGAGGTAACCCCCTGACCTGAAACTTCTTTCCATTGACCCACATTGTCAATGTGTGTCATTTACTTATGACAGGCCCCTTACTACCACAGGTCGGTTTTCACTTTTCCATAAGTCATACTTGCACTGTACAGGCCTATTGCACATGTGACACATTAACAGTGCAGATAGTTGGTTACTTCTGAAGAGATTTTGATAAGTGAATTACCAGCTTTGTTATATTCAACCAATCAAACTAGAAATACAATGGTATGTTGATGTCATCCCTGTAACAGTGCCACATATGGCAAAATGTGTGTCCTGTGATAGCAGCACATACCACACGAACTCAATTGGACGTAGTATGATATCCCATTAAGTAGTCTACATGCCCACACAACCCCCAGAGAGGAAGCTCTCAGAGACACACATGGCAGGTCTTTCGTAGTGACATAAGTCTTAGGACATATTCTATACTATGCTACCGGCTATATGGACCATATGCATCAAGTCAACGGGTCTGGCTGTAAAGGTGTCTGTACAATAATACACAAGTAGTTTACGCTTCAGAAGGTCACAATGGTATGTGTCATGTTTCACAGTAGCTCACATCACAGTACATGTAGGATGGCCCTAAGCTTTATGATGTTAGTGGGCTGGCTTAGTCAGTGTAGGATAAGGATAGTCAGCAGATGACTACCAAAGTGTGTATTCATGTCTTTGTAGTGCTCAGCATGTGAGAACTACACATGTTGTGTGCTAACTATTGATTTATGTTTGTGCTAAATGTATACAACTTGTGTCTCAACAAAAGAAATATCCGAAAACCTGCAGTGAGAATCTATTTATTCATCTCTTGTATCCATACAGGTCAACGCCCATCAGAACGCCATCGTCCGGAAGGTGCGGACCCTGGGGGTCTATGGCCGTCGCACCGCCCATTGCAGGAAAAGGTGGAAGGACCTGAGGCACTGGACCCGAAAGATCGTGGAGGTCCAGCTGGGGAAGTCCTCCGAACAGGACTCGCGCCGCACCCTGAACCCCCTAATGGCATGCATACTGGGAGTGCCCTACCTAGAGCTTGATGGGCAGTTGAGGGTGTGACAGCAGCTACAAGGAGGTGAGTCCTGGCCAAAGTTGTATACATGTCACATTGCCAACTTTTTGGGTTACAGGCAGGTATTTCCCTATCAACATTGGGGGTGACCCATGTGAGACTCACAAGAAGAGTTCTTGTTTCTGTAGGTCTGGTAGTAGGTGCATGATGATGTGCTTTGCCTATTGTCTTTATGACCAGGAACACAGCAAAGTCCAGTCCACTACCAATTTACTGTTTTGAGCAGACACACGGCTGAGTAGAGTGATAAACCACCTCATGTTCTTTGATGTTCTGGGTGAGAATTTTACCAAACATGCCACTTGTCTTCATTGTGTAAGGAGTGATGTTCCTTCACTACTGTCTCACATGTGATGGTAGCCCTATTACATGTGGCATGGCATACAGTGCACTTTTTATGCAGTGACTGGACAACACTCCGCATTGGAAAGTTGGGATTCTACAGTGACATGAGCATGCAAACATCACTGGTTTCATCAGTATTAGTGCCTAAATGTTGCCCATTGTACCTTTCCCTGTTGTTAGTTCATCTGCAATACTGTTTCACGATTCATTCACTGACTTGTGACATGCATCAGGGAGTGAGATGTAGAGATGTAGAGATCATATGTGAATGTCTACACTCAGTCTTACAAGGCAATTTCTGTTTGCTATACCAAATGGTGCTGTGATGTGCCATCCCATTAGGACTATAGTGATCCCACCTCTTCATGTCATAGATATTCACTGACACTCAACAACCTTCAAAGGTGTATTGGCTTGCAGGAATGGAATCTAAGAATGATGTTCTCACCAGTCCCAAGCAGGTTTGGGGATTTTCATAGGGCTATAAGAAGTCTTATGCAGTGTTTATGTGGAGTATCTATCTCCCAAAACTTTGTCCCTCAATGTCGCCAGGCTGCTTTTCTTTGCTACATGTGATAGCTAAACTTTTTCAGTACAGCTTTCACTAGACTTTTTTGGAAGTGGATATATGATGACGTTTCAAGTCAAAAGTGTCATCAGTATGCAATGAGCATTTGCATGTGACATGATTTCTGATACAGCACATATTGCTGCTACTTTGCTCTTTAACTTGACCTTCATTACAACATGATGTGGTTTAAGGTAAATTAATATTTGGTAAATGCTGGGTCCTGTGTGAACAGTGTGGAAATGTATATTTAGAGTCCATCCAATTTAATGACATCAGTTTCCTATGGTATACAACAAGGGCCAAAGTATACAAGGAATCAACTATCCTAATATGGACATAAGGATGGAGTGTAGACAAGTCTAGTAATGCATTTGGAGCTGCCTCAGGTTATGACATCACTGTGACCTACTGTATCCAGATAATGTAACATGCATGCATGTGCTCTTGCTAATGTTGAAGTCTATATAGTGAACCATGAAGCTGCTGTGATCTGTGCACTTTATAAATGTTTTGGTTTTCTATCTGATGGTCAGGCATGGTGATGCAGTTGCAATAAACCAGTTTTATATGTAATTTCCGATCCATCCGGGGCAAGCGAAGGAGAAGGGGCCAACATCGTTGGGGACACAGCTGGTCACAGTGGTTCCAGTCATGACAGTACAGACACAGAGGCAGCCAGTGACTGAGAAGGGTGTGGGGAGTGCCACCGAGGACGCAAGCTCGACTTTGTCATCTACAGAGTCAACCTCCAGTAGACACTCCTGAGTAGTGGCGGACCCCACAGGATTTGTTCCACCTTCATCCTTGTTCACCACCCCCAGTTCCATCGCCAGCCTCCCTGTTGCTCCCTAACCAGTTGGCTGGGCCATCTCCTTTGCTCCTGGCACCTCAGCCCCTGCCCCTGTTCTACCCCGCTGTGCAGAGTGAGGAGGCTATTGACCTCCTGAGAAACATCTCTGTGTGTCAGACTGCACTACTGAATGCCATCTAGGGGCAAGGCAGCCATCTGCAGCAGATGGTGACCTACCTGGAAGGCATTCACAGTGCAATGTCTGACCTCAGAGATCTTTTCAGGTTTTGGCCTCCTCCCTCAGCACAGCTTCCCATCCCCCCAAACTTGTGTCCCTCCCCCGCCCCTTACCCTACCCATACCAATACTCTATTCCCAAACCTATCACAAGCACATGCAACCATTTGAACACACACACTCAGACAGACCCAAGCAGCACATCCACACAAGCAAAAACCTTGCAAAAAAGCAGGTACGCATCCAAACAAACATACAACGCACCCACCACCACAATCACAAGCACTCCCACCACCATTAAATACACAACCACCACTGACAACACCACACCCACATACTCACACCATTCTCCCATCACATCTCCACTTAGCACAGATGACAGCACACACGCATGCACACACAACACATCCCACCACCACATCCACAGCAGCACAGATGACACCAAACCCAACCCCCAGCATCATCACTTCCATACACACACCACACACAACCACACCAACTGTCACCACTACATCAGCAACCACAACAACAATTTATGTAAGAGAACACCATCAACCCCCATATGTGACAAAAGAAGTTTAAAAGTATAAATAAATATCATTTTTTAAGTTTATGCTTTTGTTATTTACATGTGAAACTCCGCTGGTCGGAGGCTTTCCGACCAGCATCCCTGGTTTGACTTCCGACCGCCGTATTACAATTATGGCGGTCGGAATTCAAACCGGCTAGTCAGTCCGGCTGACTTCCGATGGGCTTGAGTAGCCCGTCGGCCAGTCGTAGGGGCTGCCTAATGCTGTGAGAAGGGCGTTTCTGCATGGTGCAGGGATTCACACAGGCTCCCATTTCTCTTTGGGAGTTTGTGCTACAGCCGTTTTACGGCCACAGCAGAAGCTCCCATAGAGAAATGGGGTAATGCGACTGCAAGAAGTGCGGTCGCATTGTAATTGCGGTGTTGGGACTGCCAACCAGATGTTGGTCGGTCACGAGACCGCAATGGTGTCAGGCGGATGTGAGTCCACCAGACATCGTAATTATGTCCTTAATTGCTAGAACTAAAACCGCTACCAGAGACACTGTCCCTAGAAGATAGCAGAAATAGAACTACCTGAACATTTAACAATAACACATAATGAGGAACCTTTTTTTTATATGGCAATTTAAACAATGAGAAAAGAATCCTAATATTCTCTACAGCAAATAACTTGCTAAAACCAAGCCATTGTCAAACCACGATGATGGATGAGAGCTTAAAAAGGTGTCACAAACCCTTTACTCAGATATACACCGTAAGTGGTGAATATCTAAACACAAATATCCGTTTTATATATGCCCTACTACCAAAAAAACAAAGCAGGACTTACTACAAACTCTTAATAAAACAAATAACTCCTACCCACAAAAAATAATCATAAACTTTGAACAATCCATGATTCAGGCAATTTTTTTAATTTTCCCCAACAAAGCCATACAAGGCTGTTACTATCATTGCAATCAAAATATATGGAGACACCCCCAACAATCAGCACTAAGAGGCACATTATGATGACAGTCGGATGAGCGGCCGACCGCCATCGATGCGCGCACGGGACCGCCCGACAAGACGTGCCTGTTGGGCTTGCAGGCGAAAAAGTACTCAAAAACACTACGGCTTGTGCTGCGGCCCATCGAAAAGGGCAGCAGCACAAGCAGTAGTGTTATTGAGTACTTTGTGCATATTCATGCACCATGTGCCAGGCACCATGTGGTGCCTGGCACACGGTGCTTGAATGTGCGTGGGGGCACTACATGTGCCTCCAGGGCCATATTACAATGGCCCATGAGGGCCCAGCTTGGGGCATCCAAAGACCCTTTCCGGCTACCTATTCATGGTGATGGAGCCGCCATGAACAGGCAGTCGGAAAGGGACATCGTGATCCTGATGGCAGTGCCTGAGCAGGCCCACCTCCATTCAGGATCATGATTCTGACTGCCGCCCAGTCAGGATCAGCAGATTCTGGCGGAGGTCCGTCCCCCGACAATCAAGGGTCGGACCGCCTGTATAGTAATGCGCCTGTGGCCCGAAGGGCTGTCTGACGGTGGGAACGCCATTGACAGCCTGTTGGCGGCGGTCCCCCCAGCATCGTAATGATGCCCTAAGTGTAGAATATGCTACAAACAACAAATTCGTCTTTGAAATAAAATATTTTTTTAGCATTAGCCTATTTCCCTGTCACGCAAGTAGCTAGCCACTACAATTCACTAATAGCAAGCCCTTTCTACCAATTAAATGAAGACAAGCTAAGCCCCTTAATGGATTATTTTGAAGGCATTTTGGTTGGCAGACTGCATTGCTCCGGACACAGACACCATGTCAAATTCTAAATACCAATGGTGAATGTCTATGACAGCACCTTGGCATAGGAAATCAAAATAAACAACGCAGTAGAAGTATGGCACCATACCTTCAAATCCACAATAGGTAGAACCCAACCTACACTCGATAAATTTATAGAAGCATTACAAAAGAGCAAAGATACCAACAACTACAAATGGTGCAATCTAAACTTAGTAAACAAACCAAAAGGATGTATGACATTCTACAATTTAAAGTCAAACTCTTCATAAACAACAAAGGAGTAGATTACTTAGAAATAATAGCCAAACGCATATTATAAAATAAATAGCAACCTACAAAAGTCCCAAAAACTCGCCACAAAATCTGAACCAAGATTACAAATAATTTTACTAGAAATAATATTTTATTACATCAGTCTAAATATTAAATAAAACTCCAATATTAAAAAAGGCTTAGATAATAAAATAATATATAGATTATTTACATTAAACATATAAAACTGACCAGCTAAAAAAACAAGATACATTTATCACATAAAATAAATACAACACATAAATGATACATTTCCAAATAATAATCACATAATATTTAGACAAACAATAAATTATAACATTTCCCACCCAAAAAATAATAAAATAAATATGCCTTACTGTTGAGTAGCTGCAGATCTTCTTCTGCATCATGTAGTTAAAAAGTAATCATCCACCAAAAACGTTTTCCAAAATCCTACAAAAAAAAAATGCAAAAATTAAATGAATCCAATAGACATCAAACAAAGCAATCCAAACTATGTAAAAACCATAAAAAACCTGAAAACGTGTTAAAAACAAAGGAACGTTCGTGGAAACCCAAAAAAAAGGAAATCAAAACAAAAAATATTGGTTTATTATAAACCAAAAGGGATTTCCTTAAAAAAAAGAAACAATAACTACCAATGCCCATAGGACACGTTAGTTGACAAGAACCAGTAAAGTAAACAAGAAAACTCATAAAACACATAATTTTTCCAAAAATGCATCTGCATTACACTGAATCATTTAAAGTATGTTACAGAACATCATCTAATATAACATACCGAAACATTCATAAAATAGTGTATGAAAACCCCAAATTACACACTAGTAAAAAGCACTACTATTAATACAACTAAATGTACAAAAAACCCACAAACAACACTATACATAAATTCTAGTCTTCCCCCCTACACTCACCCTACCTTCAAAACCCTTAGAAATACCTTTAAAAAGGACTTACTCGGTCCGACAAACAGCAGCAACTTACCGTGACCTCGATCCCAAAAAGTAGACTAAAAATTATACAAAGAGAATACAAAATAGAAGGTAGTGGGGAAAAAACTGTCCGCTAAATTAAAATAAAAAGAGACTATTTCCCCAAAAAAATCAATGGGAAAAAATGCAAAAATGCAAAAAAGTATGTAAAATTAAAAAAATGTTATGCATGTAAAACATGTCAAATATTGTTATAAATGTGTACAAAAGATTGTAAAGTATAAATTAAATAAAAAGCAGTTGTCCCACTCGAACACGAGGGACATACAGATACACTGGGAGTACTCTCCCATTCTGCTTGATTTATCCAGCACAGGGGGGCTCTAACACAGCCCTCAGTGTACGGACTTATCCCGTCCAGCAAGCGCATAGAACAGATTGCGACTCGCCACTTGAGAGTAATACCCAGATTTAATCTTCACTTTGGAGGGCAAAAATTTGAGTTATTTGGATAGCGGATATACGTTTGGCTAATAAGTGAACTCTGGGTCATATATTTGGCCTATTTACTCAGGATTTACCTTAGAAGAATACAGTATTAAGTACACCGCATCTGGGACACAGGAAGATCGAATACACTAAATATCTCTTTAGGAGCTGCATTCACAGCTGATAGTAAGGATGTGATACAAGATACTGACAAATCAAAAGTCTTGAGAAAGTCATGGGGAGACTCTCCTATGCGACGAAACACGTGTTGGCTAATGCTCACAATATTGTCAAAAAAGAAGAGGTCGAAGATCCAGACAATAAATGAAGATCTTCAAAAAATGTTATTTTCTTTATTGTATACACTGTTATGTACACTAAGGGCCTCATTACGATGTCGATTGGAGTTGCCTCCGACCGATACCGTCATGGTTTTGGGACCGACCAACCTCCGGTCGGTGGTCCTGACACCGCAATTACAATGCGACCGCACATGGTGCAGTTGCATACTCCCTTTTCTCTATTGGAGCTTGTGCTACAGCTGTAAACCCACTGTAGCATAAGCACCCATAGAGAAATGGGAGATTCTGTTAATTTCTGCACCGCGTGGCAGGCACCTCAAGGTGCCTGCCACGCGGGGCAGGAATTTACAGGGGGGCACCATAGGTGCCCCCTCGGCCCCCAGCCAGGAGCCGCAGGGAGAACGGGGCCCCCAAAGTCGCTTTCCGACAGGTTTTCCATGTCAGAAAGCCCGGTATGGAAAGCCTGTGGGAAACCGACATCGTAATCCTGACGGCGGAAACGCCATCCTATAGGGATTACGTTCCGGTTCCAACTGCCCGATTTGCGGGAATCCAGCCGGAATGACCAGCCGGTTTCACTTTCGACCACCTACTTTGTAATTAGGCGGTCAGAAGTGAAACCATAGATGTCGGTCAGAAAGCCTCCGATTGCAGGTCGGAGGCTTTCCGACCGACATCGAAATAGACCCTTAAATGTTGAGATATTCACGAGTGCCTCAGACTGTGTAAATAAATTAAATAATGGTATAAAATATAAAAAATGATGTAATACATTCTAAAATAACATGCTAAAATTATGTTTAAAAATATATATATATATGACTGTGTGATCAAGGCAGTGAATGCCGAAACGCGTCACAGCGTAATTATGGAATAAATGCTTGATTTCCTGAAATCTCCCCGTGTCGGTGTCCGGTTCTTGGTGCGGAGAAATGGATGTGGAGTTCATATATATATATATATATAAAAAAATATATACAACAGGCTTCAGAGCTAGATCGAGATATGTACCTATGATAGCAAAAGACAATATCGACATCTTTAGCAACTTAGTGGCACAAGATCTCAAAAAACTTTTACAATGAGCACCACGCAACAATAACATGACTAAAACACAGTGGGAGGCCATCAAGAGCTTACAAAATGATCGAGATCTGGTCATTAAACCCTCGGACACAGGGGGTAACATAGTCCTTATGACCAGGGCTATGTACACCAGGGAAGCTTACCGGCAACTTAATGACACCAACTGTTACTGCAAGGTGGACAAAAGATACCTAGTGGACCTACAGAATAGATATCTGAGTAGGCTACAAGATTGGCATGAGAAAGGGCTACTTACATGGGACGAAAGGCAGTTTCTCAAAAATGAGACACCCACCGCACCAACCCTATATCTGTTACCCAAAGTCCACAAACATGCAAGGGAACCACAGGGTAGACCCATAGTTTCCTCTAAGAACAGCCTATTGGAAAACACGTCGACCAATGTCGATCATTTTTTGTATCCATTTGTTAAAGATCTGAATTCTTACATGAGAGACACTACTGATTTCTTGACAAAAATAAGGGACATTACCCTGAATGACAATCACTGGCTAGTGAGCTTGGACGTCGAGTCGCTTTATACGAGTATCAGACACTGTGACGGACTCAAAGCATGCAAATTTTTCCTTAAGACTCGGGACATTCAGCTTTTGGAGCACACACACATGCTGCTTGAGATGATTAATACTTGTGTACAGGAGAATGTTTTTATGTTTAAAAAGATTTGTACAAACAGCTTCAGGGGACTTCTATGGGCACTTGCTTCACCCCCAGCTACACCAACCTTATGGTGGGCTGGTGGGAGAAGCAGGTGCTCTGGAATGACAACACAGAGAAATGAATTTACAATGTCAAATCATGGCTAAGATATATCGATGATGTGTTTTTTATCTGGGAAGTTGATGAAATGGAATTGAACATGTCCATTGACCTTCTGAATAAGAATGACGTTAACCTCAGATTCACTAGACATTACAGCTTACCATCGAGGGGGGCACCATCACTACCAAACTCTTTAGAAAGAAAACTGCTGGCAACTCCATCTTGCACGCCTCGAGCAGTCATCCACCTAGCTTCAGATGGGGCATACCCTACAGCGAATTTTTGAGAGCCAAGAGAAACTGTAGCACCACTACTGCTTACGAACACACTAAACAGGCTATGAAAATGAGGTTCAGGGAAAGAGGCTATTCTACTCGAGCTCTTAAGCAAGCCGAAGCTCAAGTTGAAGCTCTCTCTAGGGATGAGATCTTACCTAATCACAGCCCCATCAAAACACCAAACAAAGATCAGACTAAATCCATTAGATTCATTACCAGATACAGCAGTCACGTCACTTGCAGCCCAAAGAAACTGACTGGCTCAAACAAACTAAGGGTTTCCGCAAATGCGGGAATTGTAAAACATGTAGACACAGCAGCAATGTCACAGAAACTACCCTAGAGAGAATAAAGGCCACATTCCCAGGTTAATCACATGTAACACTGACTTTGTGGTCTACACCATTGTATGCCCCTGTGGCCTGTGGTACATTGGCTCTACAACATTCCTAGTTAAGAAAAGGATTCTTGAACACTGGAGGGCCATAAGCAACAAAGACCATAGCTACAACACAGCAAGGCATTTCACGGACAAACACGGTAGCGACTGGACACAGGCCAGATTTTTTGGCCAGGACTCCGTTAACCTTAACCCCAGAGGTGGCAATCGTACAGCAGCTCTGCGCAGATTAGAATCTCGCTTCATATTACAAGCTGGCACCAAGTTCCCAGGGGGGCTGAATTTAAATGAGGAGATGCATTCTCATTTATAGTGTAGCCCCAGACACGATCTTATTACACTGTTGTCCTCACACCCCACAACCCCCCACCCGCAACCCCCTTCCATCTCCCTCATCCTCTCTATTTTTCTTGTTTTTAACACACTAGCACACGTTTCAGTATACCAAGTTAGACTCATGTTGTAAAGATATGTCTATGTGTTCGCTGGGACTACAGTAACTGTGTAACAACATTATGAAAATCGCCTCTGAGACTTTAGATGAAGAATACTATTTTCTTTCCCCATTTTGTAGACCTTATCGTCAATTATTTTAATATATTAACTGTTTGCTTTACGCTTCAATTACAGGTACACTGCGCTGTGGTTCATCACTGGACTCACCTACCCACGATACAGTTATATGCACCATGAGAGGAAGGACGTCTACGGCTATCCTCCTAACTCTTAGACACCATAGTCACTGAGTTTGAACCCAGCATTAGACAATACAAACATATATATATCGGGTACTACACCGTAAATTTTCCATGCTTTACATCATATACAACATGGTGCTAATGCCGCATAGCAGGGTTTTCCGCTTGTAAACCTATTGGACTACCGTCCAAATAGCAAACACACGTCAGGTAGCTCACTTCTATTTGGTGATGATACAATAAATTTGACAAAAGCATCACAACACCTTTGACGGCACTGATTATAACACCAATCACTGCCAAGGTCACTATGGGCATAACCTCGAATACACAATTCTGTAGTACGGATCTCCCACCATTCATTCACTTTAATTACGACAACACGACAACTTATGTACTATAACATTGCACTTGTCACACAACACAATGACTAAACATGATATATACTTGGTTTAGAATTTTAAAATATTTCTTCTATGTTTATCACTTGTCACGTGATGCATTCAATCACCATGTCATGTCATTATTTAATGAGGTCAGACCCGGGTTGGGGTCAGATGACCAAGACCACGGATATGGTCGAAACGCGTCTTTTTGTCATGCACAAATAAATTTCAGATGCCTGATCAGTGGGCTCGTGAGGTGTTGTTCGTTCACTTCGTTTCGTTTGGAATATATATATATATATGTATATTATCTACTGGCGGTCGCCAGTAGATAGTTATAGTTAGGACCTATTTTTCATAGGAAATACGCGACATTCTATTTGAAATAACTCTTGCGTCGGTTGACGAATCTTCGTGAAATTTTCAAACTTTATGGCCCGCTCCGGTCCGCTCCTACCCTGAAAGTTTCGGGGTGATTCGTCAAGTGGGGGCCGAGAAAAAAGGGGGTCCCAAAACGTGTTTTCCCCATTCATTTTCCCATAGGAAACTTTAGCCACGGCTACAGCCCGAACTGCTGAACGGAATTACACCAAATTTGGCAAAGAGGTAGTTCTTGGTTCAGAAAGAACCCTTTTGTTAAATGGTGTAAATCCGTT
Organism: Calotriton arnoldi; assembly: GCA_963921515.1. Lineage (NCBI taxonomy): Eukaryota > Metazoa > Chordata > Amphibia > Caudata > Salamandridae > Calotriton > Calotriton arnoldi. The sequence continues at coordinate 795,780 of CAWUFW010007345.1, read as the reverse complement.
CAGTAGTTCCTGTGAAAATCAAAAGGAAAATCACATATATATCTATGGCCGCGTCGGATTCGCGCACCCTCCCGATCACGAGCTGCATGCTAATTGGCTGTCAACACTCCAAATCAGGAAGCGTTGGCAGCCATTTTGTCCCTCGGTAGAACCGAGGGACAGAAACAAGTGCGCAAAGCGCAAAAAGGGGGCAGGGTAGAAACACCCTGACCCCCTAGGTCTGCTCAGGGGGTCCCACAAGGACCCCCTGGGCAGAAAAAAACATTTTTTTTTTTTTTTAAATCAGCGGGATGCGCTTAGGGTGCGCGGATCCCGCCGATAAAAAAAAAAATCGAAGCGCGGTCTCCCGCGCTTCGAATGTATTTTGCCCCCGGGTGGCCCAAGTCCCGGGGGCATGCAGGGGTGGGTTTATGTTTTATATGGGGGGCCTCTAAGGCCCCCCAAGCCCCGGGGACTGCCACCCCCCAAAACCATAGACACTCCAACACCAATTACTATATACACACTCACTGATTCTTAGGTCAAAACAGACACATCTACTCACTCACCCGTACAGTCACTCATACTTATAGTCACTCAGTACAGGACTATTATATGCACTCATACACCTATATAAACACTCACACACCGCCACTCATCCAAGGAGGTACTCACACACCTAGTCAGTCATGCAAAAAATTAAGCACACAGCCATTTACTCACCTATACAGTTATACACACACCAATTCACTTACTCATACAAATACTAGCACATTCTTCAGTGATGTCATCAGTGATGTCACTGACCATGTCATGAGTGATGTAATATGTGATGTCATCAGCAGTGCATTGTGGGGCACGAGTTATAGTTACATGAACTAACTATAACGGGGAATTTCTATGGTTTTGTACGAGTGAAATGTCCAACTAACTATAACTGTCCCTAAAACCTATGGTTTTTTAAGTGAATTTCAAAGGTTTTTTAAATGCTAATTTCTAACTATAACGTGTCTGAAACCTATGGTTTTTTCAGTGAATATATATATATATATATATATATATATATATATATATATATATATATACATATATATATATATATATATATATACATATATATATATATATATATATATATAGCAATGTATGAAAAGTAAAAAAAGTCAATAGTAAAGAAAACTGAAAATGTACAACATGCAATACAATTTAAATATGATTTTCATTTTTTATGTAATAATAAAAGTGTATTCAAAATGTTTTTGATTTATCTATATAGAAATGTTTATTTTTAATTTGAAATGCGTATGTTTAAAAATGTAAAAATGTAATTAAAATAAACTTTGAAAACAAATAAATTTTGAAAAATGTCGTCTTTATTTTATGAAAATATGTAATTAATAATATTATTTATTACAAACATACAACTAACGCCTTCATTTTTATTATATTTCTAAACACCAACAATACTAATTAAGTAACAGAAACTAGACATACACAAACAATTTTAAAAAAATATTTCACAGTAATATAATAAAATTAAATAATCACCCACCAACATAAAGCATTTTTTTTTTAACTATTGGACTCTAAAGGGGTGACATTTACTATACTCCACTCTACAGCAGTTTGTGGAAGGTGTTAAACACCAAAGGGGTGACATTTACCATTCTCACTGTAATCTATACCAATTTGAAGAAGATGTTGGACACTAAAGGGGTGACATTTACTATTCCCACTGCAATCTATAGCAATTTCAGGAAGGTGTTGGGCACCGAAGGTGCAACATTGACTATTTCTTCTACAATCTACACCAATTTGTGGAAGTGTAGGACATTAAAGGGGTGACATTTACTATTCCCACTCCAACCTATACCAATTTGAGGAAGGTGTTGGACACTAAAGGGGTGACATTTACTGTTCCCTCTTCAACCTATACCAATTTAAGAAAGGTGTTGGACACTAAAGGATGACATTTGCTATTCCCACTCCAATCTATACCTATTTTAGGAAGGTGTTGGACACTAAAGGGTTGACATTTACTAGTCCCACTACAATCTATACCAATTTGAGGAAGGTGTTGGAGACTAAAGGGGTGACATTTACTATTCCCACTCAAACCTATTCCAATTTGAGGACGGTATTGAACAATAAAAGGGTGAAATTTACTAGTCCCACTCCAATCTATACCAATTTGAGGAAGGTGTTGGAGACTAAAGGGGTGGCATTTACTGTTCCCACTCCAAACTATACCAAATTCAGGACGGTGTTGGGCACTAAAGGTGTGACATTTACTATTGCCACTCCAATCTCTGCTAATTTCAGGAAGGTGGTGTAGACTAAGGCGGTGAAATTTACTAATCCCACTTTAATCTATACCAATTTCAGGAAGGTATTGGACAAAAAAGGGGTGACATTTACTATTCCCACTTCAACCTATACCAATTTCAGGAAGGTGTTGGACACTAAAGGGGTGACATTTACTATTACCACTCCAATCAATACCAATTTTAGGAAGGTGTTAGACACCAAAGGGTTGACATTTACAGTCCCACTCCAACCTATACCAATTTGAGGAAGGTGTTGGAGACTAAAGGGGTGGCATTTACTGTTCCCACTCCAATCTATACCAATTTCAGGAAGGTGTTGGACACTAAAGGGATGACGTTTACTATTCCCACTCTATTCTTTACCAATTTCAGGAAGGTGTTGGACACTAAAGGGGTGACATTTACTATTCCCACTCCAACCTATGCCAATTTGAGGAAGGTATTGAACAATAAAAGGGTGACATTTACTATTCTCACTCCAAACTATACCAAATTCAGGTAGGTGTTGGACACTAAAGGTGTGACATTTACTATTGCCACTCCAATCTATGCCAATTTCAGGAAGGTGTTGTAGACTACAGGGGTGAAATTTACTATTCCCACTTTAGCCTATACCAACTTCAGGAAGGTGTTGGACAAAAAAGGGGTGACATTTACTATTCCCACTTCAATCTATACCAATTTCAGGAAGGTGTTGGACACTAAAGGGGTGACATTTACTATTCCCACTCCAATCTGTACCAATTTCAGGAAGGTGTTGGGCCTAAAGGGGTGACATTTATTATTCCCACTCCGAATCATACCAATTTGAAGAGGGTATTGGACATTAAAGGAGTGACCTTTACTATTCCCACTCCAACCTATGCAAATTAAAGGAAGGTGATGGACACTAAAGGGATAACATTTACCATTGCCACTAGAACCTATACCAACTTGTGGACGATGTTGGACAATAAAGGGGTGACATTTACTATTCACACTCCAACCTTTACCAATTTGTGGAAGACGTTGGACACTAAAGGATTGCAATTTAATATTTTGATTACAATATAAAAGAGTTTATGCAAGATGCTACAAACTTAAAAGTGTATATACACAATCATTACTCCATACTAACACAGAATTTTAAATATATGAAATATACTACTATTCACTTATAAAAAAACCCTAACCAAATCTACAAATCTATATGTTCATAGTCAAACATTAGATTATAAAAGAAGTTTTATAACACTATTAATAATTCATAAATAAATTAAGTATTTAGTACCTTTTCTACACTTAGTAATATAAAATAAAAAATAAAATCATAATCCAAAATTAAGAATCATTATTTTCAAGATATAAATATAAATACACATTTTTATGAAATAAAATTATAATTTTCAACAAAACTATTAAACAATATATATTTTAAAAATATTTGTATAAATAAAATATTTTATTAAGAAAATTACATAATTATTAAATGGTATCAATTTTTTTAATATTCATGTTTTTACTTTATATTTTTTATTTTTAATATTTACAATAAAATTATATTTTTGCTTTTCATATAATTAATATATATTTAAATTAATTATACTTTAATATTTATAAAAGACATTATTGTTACAAAATAAAATTATAAAGAATACAACATTAAAAAAAAATTACTTTAAAATACCCACTTTTCTTAAAAATCTCCTGCCCTTAACCTCTAAATACCCAATATCCCGCAGCTAAAAAAAGATTATTAATACATTATATTTATACAATAATACAACTAAAAACTCAAATGTCAACAATTACATAATTACTAAATATTCTTAATAAAGAAACAAATTTAAAAAATGCATAAACATATTCAATAAAACACACTACAATAAATTACATTCAAAATAACACTTGCAAAAGATATTGCATACGAAATTTTCGAAATCAATATTTTTTACAACAATATTAAAAACACTTACAACAACATTTTACCTTCGCTATTCCTGTGGACAATATTTTTTACATCTCGAAACTCTTGACACAATATTTTTTTTTCAATATTTTGTCCAAACACTGTTAAAGAAATACACTTTTATGAATTTTAAAAAAATTGTATCATATTTTTACATTATGTTTGTTGCACAATATACATGCAAATGTTTTCATGGCTCTGCTCATGCATGGACTCTTTAAGCCAAGCCAGACACATGGCTCTGCTCTGTCTCAGCTCGCCCTATTTATTTGCTTGTGCGCCCTCCTCTGCTTGTGACTTGGGCTTAGTACATGGGCCATCAGTCGCCTGATTAAATGATTTGCACAAGGCGAGGACTAGACACATGGAGCCCTGACCTCATGTACCTATTTGACAACTCTACCTTGAAGGCTTCTTGTTGAAGAGACGAAGAAGAATGTGTGCAGTGAAGTGATCCCAGGGCAGGGACTCCAGACAGTTGTTTAGCATGTGACTGTAGTCATGAGTTCCCAGGGAGAAGTACCAGGCCTAGGTGGGACAGGCAGGTGCGGAGCTTCAGCGGGGATGCATAGGGTGTCCACCTGCTTCAACAGGCTCCGCCTGCTTCGTAAGATGTTCAATTGGATCCCCACTGAGTCCAGGAAAACAGTCACACATGCGCTCTTCAGCAGCAGACCTGACTACGGCAATGCATTCTATGCTGGCACCACCCAGAAACTCCAAAAGAAACTGCAGAACATCTAGAACGTCTCCGCCAGACTCATCCTGAACATCCCACGCCGCAACCACATCCCCAGCCACCAGAGAGACCTTCACTGGCTACCTATCAACAAAATAATTATCTTCAAGCTCGTCACTCACACCTACAAAGCCCTCCATAACACTGGACCTGCATACCTCAACCACTTCCTCTCCCTCTACACTCCCGACAGACATCTCCGCTCAACTTGCCCTGGCCAACATCCCACGGATCCGCAAGACCATAGCTGAAGGAAGATCCTTCTCCTACCTCGCCGCAAAGACCTGGAACTGCCTGCCTCTGCACCTCAGGCAATCACCATCGTTGATGCAATTCAGAAAGGACCTCAAGACCTGGCTCTTCGAATGAACTGATCCCTCCCCTCCCCCCCCCCATCTCAGCACCTTGAGACCCTCATGGGTGAGTAGTCGCACTTTTTAAGAATCCTGATTGATTGATTGGGTGTGACACCCATCCAATGCATACCATAGTCATGAGTTCCCAGGGAGAACTACAAGACTCAGGTGGGACATGCATTGGCGTAGCTTATGGGGGGAGGCTTCGAGTGTGATACCCCTCAAATGCATTCTTGGTTTGGAATTTGGGTCTGGGGCCCAAAGTCGGGTCTGCTGTGTCTGTGTCAGTGTTCCTCATTGTTCTCATTTTACTATGAAGTTTTACCTTCTTCAATTTTTAGATCAGGATCTTAAATATGTACAGTGATCAGTTTACCAAAAAAGTAGTAAATCTGCTACTTTTTTGAAGTCACAAACATTGGCAGTAGTAGGCTTAGAAAGCTGTGGCAGTTTCAAGTTTCCAGATATATTACTGCCAATCAAACACCCAAAAGGTGATGGGATAAATGCTTTCAAATAGTCTAATCAGTGCAATCACTCGGGATAGCATTCCAGCTCATCGTTTCTCACCCACTGTGCCACTCTAAACAGACGCCTGTGTATTCCAAATCAGTGCTGACCCTGTTTCTCATGGAAACACCCAACCCACATCTTGATCATCTCACTCCACCCCACTTTTTTCTGTTGGGAAATTTGAGATTAACACCCCCAAATCTCACTAAACTACGCCCCTGTAAACACAGGGAAATTAAGTGATTTGCCCAGAATCACACCATAGTGAACCAAGAACACAGGCTTGGATTCGAACCTGGGTTTTTAGGTTCTAAAGTTGGCTACTGTTGCCACTAATCCGCATATCCTCTCGGAGATGTGGAAAGGTGTACTGTGTTCACGCGCAGGTTGACCTTTCGCACCCATGAAAATGTCATCTATCTCCTGAAGAAAAAAGCCGGAAGGTACAACATCCTACACGGGCTGAGGCACAATGAGCGTAGATGCCTGAGCATTCATTTTGCTCGCTAAGCAATCTAGGTTCTTGCATGTAGCCGTCTAATAAATCTGTTCAGCGCTTCAGAGGAACTGATTTCGAGAGATGCTAAAAATTACTTGGTGCAAATGATGCAGAGGCTGATGCAGCTGAATTTATAAATTGGGTTGAAAAGTTTGACAAGCTGAATTAGATTACGCCGTGTAATGCATCACTAAGTAATTGATACGTACATTATGTGGAAAGAGAAGAGCCAGTTAACTCAACTGTAACTTTTTTGCATTATTGTCTAACTTAGCCTTCAGTTCATTGCCAATTGAACCAATTTTTTACTGAGACTTCTCAGTTTATTAGCTGAATAAAAATGCCACTTGTTATAACATGATCATATTAAGAAACCGGAAAATGTGTAAGTACACTTTGGGGCCTTTTTAATGCGCAAAGGAGACAATGCTCTTGAAATTCCACTTGTTTTTGTCATTGCAACGTGATTGCTCATGTTTAATGCAATGAAACACTGGGACGCAGAAATTCAACGCTTGCCTTACTTCTCAGATTGAATAAAGAGGCAAGCTAAGGTTTGCAAAAGGACACAGTGCAGAGCAAAACTCAATGCCCTGAAAGATAATGTCTAAAAAAAAGCAATATTTTATTATATTCTTCCTTCCAAATCATTTCCACCGTCTGTGGTATCTTTCTTTGTGTGAAAATGCGCATGTATTCCGGAAGGGCTCAACCGGGCCTGTTTTCTGCAATTACTGCTATGTCTGCTCTGATCCAAGCCTGATTACAGCGCGTGGTCTTAAATCTCTGTAATCTATCGGAGTCCTTATTAAATATTAGAGTGCGATGTGATTTGTTTTCATACCGCTTTACTTTTAACTATTGCCTCGAGAAGGCTGAACACCATATTCAGCTGGCTGCTCCTTTCATCTCAATTTGTTATTCGAAAATCGTAAAATTAAAGATTAATGAGGGAAATTTAATATTGCAGCCGAAATGTGATTGATACCAGAGTGTTGGCGTTTTAAGATTATAAACTGACTTTTATTTTACGCCGCTCTAATAGTGACATATTTAACATTTTAAGACAGGAGATCATCATTTTATCGGGCAGGATGGGTATTATGAAAAGTCCGCAGCGCAGCACTTTATCAAATCTTCGCGTATATATATATATAAATATATGTGCTGGGCAAATGTGGCATAAATTGCAGAGTGTGACACTGTGCAATGTGACACATAAATATAAATTCATGTGAAGGTGGTAGTACAAGATTAATGACATTTTAACAACCAAGAGAAATCAGCCAATTCTAACAGAAAAAAAGTCATATACGTGCTGGGGTTACCGCTTGCGTGCATTTCTAAAACTACCATCCCGGAAGCATCGCAGTTTAACATTCCTTTCCTTAAAGAGCACAGGCTAAAAAAAAACAGAGGCCGCTGAGATTTCTGACCAACTTCGGACTCTGTTCTGATTAGAAATGGCGACGTAGAAACGCGGCACAAGGTCAGCGTCTGAGGAAAGAAGGGGGAAAAAATATCACAGTCAGGAAAAGCACACGGTGAACATGGCTTCGGTGTCCAGCGATAGGATTGTGAGAATGATTTAGCGCCCAGACCATAGGGTCCAACAACCAGAATGTCTCTGCTTGAGAAAAGCACCCCAAACAAACATATCTACCGAAAATACCTTGGCAGTCCAACCGTGCCAATAGTTCACATTTACTATGCCGTCTTTCATGAATTCACCAGGGCTCTCTGAGCAGGGCATAAAAGCAGATTTACCCTCTCTGCGCCGGAATGAGTATAATGAATTAAACCAAATGGAAAAAAATACCAGCGAACAGTCGGCCTAATCACAGCACGAGCCGGAAGGGCTCTTTTTTCTAGAGAAAGAGCAAGAACCCATGATAGTTGTGTACACCTATACCCCAGCCGCCACCTCTAGCACAATTTAGCTGTGCTGTTAATGATGGGAATAATTTTACTTAATTATTTAGCATTATTTGCAGCGCTTAATTTGTAAAATGTGTTTGGAGCCCGGAGGGGGAACCCAATGTTTTTCTCAGGGGGCCACCACTGCATGTTGAATGTAGGGGTCGCCAAATGCCAAGGTTGCTTAGTCTTGATTCCATTGCATGCCTCTTTCTTCCAGACCACTCCCTTTCTCTTGATCTCACTCTTGCGGGTTCTTTTCAGCCCGCCTTTCTCCTTTTGTCACTCTTTTCCTATCTTTCTCTTACTTCTTCTTTCTCCTCTTTCTGTCTTTCGCTCTCTTCTCAAAGTCTGACAATGAAAAGTAACTCCTGATCCCCACAAATGAGTGTGAGTGCCCACCACTTGCAACCACTGGTGCAAACTAATCACTGATTATCCGATGGACTATTGCACATGGAAGCAATGATTAGCAAATGGAAAGTCTTGGACTGGCGAAGTTTTGTCCCTGTGTCAGGAAATCACATGGTTATGCTAATTATTTTTTACATAGTACACGTTCCTCACACCGAAGTAGACAGCTCTAAAAAAATTTATCAAATTCAACATAAGAAACCATAACAAATTCAGGGTCATATTGACAAGCCCCTATCGCCACCATAACGTCACTGTTTTTGATGTTGTGGTGGCCTTATTTACATGGCAGCTTTAAGCCTTGTAAATAAGGCCTCCTAATAAGCTATAGTTAGCATGAAAGAGGTGGGCAATGGGTGTTGCGGTGGGCGTTCCACCGCAACACCCATTATTTTCGACGCTGCCCCATATTTACAAGGGTGGCGTAATTATATGGGGCAGTGCCAAAATTAAGACCAGGGAAAACCTGGTCTTAACAGGGCGCAACGAGGAGAAATGCATTATTTCTCCTTGTTTTTCCTGTTTTTATGTGTGCTGCATTGTGCAGCACACATAAAAACAGCAAAACGCCATGCATGATGGTTTATGTGCAGGAAGGTGTCCCTTCCTGCACATAATTATTTGGAAAAATGACGAGTTGCAACTTCTATGTGTGATGCACAAAGCGGCACACATAGAAGTTACATATCGCCATTTAACATTGTTTATGTGCAGGAAGGGACACCTTCCAGCACATGAACAATCATTCCCCACAAGGGTGCTTGCGTTGGCGCTAGGCAGCTGCATTCAGTTCAGGGGGAAATTCAGGGCTGCACCGCATTGTTGTAAATACGTTGCAGCCCTGTGTTTCAGAAGTGGCAGAGCGCGGCGTTAAGCCAAGAAGGCTACTGCCGCGATCCGTCACTACCTTGTACATATGCCCCTGAATCTCATATGGAACAGAACCAAGCAGACAGGAGATGTAAAGTAAATGTTTTATTTTCAATAAAGTAAACTTAAAGTGAAAAAAAGAGCTACATTTTGGTAACAAAAAGTGACTGCTTATAATGTCTGCTTGCAAACAGAAGTCTTTAGGGTTCTTCGGTACTAAAGAAGATCAGGAAGAACCCACGTGGAAATCGTCATGGTGTTCCAATAATGGTGAGCTGGTGAGAAGATCTGGTTGGGGAATGCAACATTGGGGAATGTTCTTACTCCCAGTAACCTACAATCTATGAACGACCTGCAGCTTCTCTGTCGGATACACAGGGTGCTTCATGACAGGCAATTTGCAGGTGGTACAGTACACGTTAAAGTGAACCAAATCTGAAGAGGAATTTACACAAATAGGAGCCTAAATAAGGCTGAGTCCTGATGCCACTCCTTTTCAACGTGTTTGTCGAAGACATCAGCCAATTAATTGTGAGCCGAAGATCCTCCCCACCTAAATTAGGGTGATACTGCTATGTATAATGCAATGCCCCAATGACACAGTTCTGTTGGACTTAACATAGGTTAGACTTCAGCACCCCTTCACAGTTTTTATATGGTTATTGCTCTCAAATCGCTTTGGTAATCAACCATTCCAAATCCCTTCATCGTCATTATAAATAGGGCCCCCCCCGGAAGTAGACCTCTTGGAGGGTGTCAGATCAGGAGAATATGTTAGCACCTGAATAAAAATATCTGTGTGTAATCCTCAATGCTAATGGTGCCAGATAGCCAGGGCCAGACTGGGAACCCAAAACAGTCCTGGCAATTTGGTCAAGGAGGGGAGGTGCATGTAAAATTGTTCATTCTTACGCTTTCTCTGTACCAAACGGACATATTATTGCCTCATTGACCAGGTAGTTGTATTGCTGTGTTTTGTATTTTTTTATGCTGAAATGCCAATAAACAAATTTAAAAAAAAAAAAAAGGAGGGGAGGTGCAAGTGTGAAGCACTGATGTCTTTGTTACTGCGGGCCGATATCTCAGCACTGCTGCATAACCGGACCCCAGTAGCAGAACTGGCCCACACCTGCAAAACCCCACCCCTCCATCCTCCCGAGGAAACACCCGATGCCCGGCACAGCCAGTCCGGCCCTGGAGATAGTGCATATGGGCAGCTTGAGTTCAAACAATACCTCAAGAATCTATGGACTCGCGCATTTGTCAAATAATTTGTCAGGCCCCTCAATGACCCCACTACTTGAACTAATTCGTACACAATATTTACAAGTATTAGAGTATGGTCTGATAGCATTTCCGGTTAAGTCAGCCAAATGGCTGGACAAATCCCAATGCAATTTATATTGAGCCAATTTTGATCTTCCACCCTCAACTAGTCATGTGCAGATTAGGCTAAAATACTCGCTATGGAAGCAAGTGATGGTGGCACAAGGTGGCCTCTTAACTTTTGCCACAGGGTAAAGTCTGTTTCCCACAGGCACTTTGAAATCTAGACTTTTGGACCCTTGGTCTACTCCAGTGGAGCATGCACTCAATGCTCTAGCTATGAGAGATCACTGGGAATGAGGGACCACATTGGTAGAGCTTAAAACTGCTCTATCACTATATATCAAATGTGTCTCATATACATATGATCTAGCGGTAGGGACTCGACTGCCACATAGCAAACTTACAGCATATTCATACACAATAGGCAACTCTCAAACCATTTGCTGAGCAGCACTCTCACTGTGGATGAAATCAGAGTTCTCCTCTTTAAGATTCAGTGCCAGGTTTATCATAGTTTTGGGACACCCTTGCACCACGCAAGACAATGCAGGCCGATGCAAACCCTAGATTCAGATTTACCAAGTCACACAAGGCCACCATGTGTGGCACTGCATGGCTTGGTAAATTTGGTGTAACGCAAAGCTGCCCAAGTTTCTGCCTTGCGTTACACTGCGTGGTGGGGGCACTACATGGGTGGAACATGGGTATTCCCAAGCATCCACCTATGCATTCTCACGCATTCCCATATTTACCAACACTGGTAGACCTGGTAATGTGTCAGCATTGTACTCCTTCCCACCAGAGACACAACGAGAAGAAATATCTTTATTTCTCCTCTTTTTTTCCTCTTTCTATGTGTGCTGCATTCTGCACCTGAGGATTGTTTTTGTGCAGGAAGGTGCCCCTTCCTGCGCAAAAACAATCCTGGCTACAATGCAGGCACCCTTGCACCACATCACAAGGGTGCCTGTGTTGGCGCAAGGCAGCACACTGTGCACCCACGCAGGCAGAGAGCTGGAATACGCCACATATTGGTAAATATGGCGCATTCCTGTCCTCTCCTTTCACACAGCGGAGCAAGTTGTCTTGCTGCGTTGCTTGAAAGTATGATGAATCTGCCCCCAGTCTGTTCGGCCGAGGAGACATAAGACACAGATGGAAACACCCACATGACGGGAACGGTTACAGATTTTGTTCTTACCCTCGAGAGAGTCTAGCTCATATCATCTGCTGCTGCTATGACACAGCTACATGAGTGCACTTGTTTTTAGCAATTTAAATGAGGAAGTACTGGCCTGTTTTCAGGTGGTCTGAAGGTATTTTAACCCTTGGGTTCGTTAAATTTATGAGGCAAGTTAAAACTGGCAGGATGAAACTAAAAGCGAACTTTTTTAGTACTTTAATTCAAAAATGGGTCCTAAAGGCATTATCATGACAAGACACATATTTCACCCAAAAAGAACCTAATCAATTTAACTGTTTCAGCATTCAGCATCTGCATTGTATTGCAGGACTAGCCTGTGATTAGTCTGTTTTATTTTTTGCATGTGAGAGCCAGTACATTGCCACTTCGGTCTAAGAGTCCTTTAGACGATAGAACCACATGATCCTGGATGGCCATTGTTTTTAAGATACTATTTTTTATTGTAGCCGATTGATATCATTATAATTAATCAAAACAAACTATATTTTGATGTTTTGATTTTTAGAGAAATTCAATAGAAATATGGTTGGTGTGGTCAAATTCATGAGAGAGACAATTGAACCTCTCCAAATGAGGAAGGGCAGCTTGAAGATCAGTCAATGAAGACAGCATTAGCATTACTACCACCCGCATGCATGGAATGAATGCCTGGAGTGCGCAAAAAGGGCCTACAATTCCCCAGAAAAGGTTTGATTCATTTTGAATGAGGATTTGTCAATTCGGACGATGTGAGGAAGATAGGAATCACTAGGAAAGCTTTGGCAGACGATGCCGAGGTAGGAACAAAAGGGGTTGATTGAGGATCTCCAGAGGTGAGAAACATATATTTTTCTTTGATGGATTAAGTTTCAGAAAATATGAATGCATCTAATCCTCAGTGGCAGGGGAGGCAGACCCTCAGTCTGTGGACTTCAACCAAAGATGGCACCCTACGATAGAGATGGATCTCATCACCATACTAGTGAGGGGAGAAACGTGAGGCAGCCACCAGATCTGTAGCACCTCCATATAGAGGTTGAAATATTTCTGTGACAGCATGGTGCATTGGAGCACCCCAGTTCATGGGACTGCCCACAGAAACTGGAAGAACCCCACTCCAGACCACAACTACCCTGCCGTGTGTGAGAGCAAAAGTTGAGATAAGTTCCTATGATCAATCATGTCAAAGATCACCAAGAGATTAAGAAAGAGAATCAAGCATGCGTAAAAAATATCCAGCATGTATTTGTCATCATTCACAACCAACATCATAGATGTCTAAGAGCTACATCGTGGATGAGAAACATACCGGTAAGTGTGCATAAACTAAAGTCAGATAATTATATCGCTGCGATGCTTCATGTCTCACAAAGAGTTTCCCCAGAAATGGAAGTCTCATAATAAGCTTAAAATTGGCCATATCTGAGAACCTCAGAGTTGGATTATGTAGCAAAGGAAGAATGAAGTCTAATTTAATACTATCAGAAAATGTGCCTTCATATATTTGGGCATGGCTAAATCTTACAAGAGCAACCTTTAATCCCGTGGGAACCTGGATATACAATACTTGTAAAAAACAGGGGTTCTCATTGGCATCATTAAGCATCACAATGTTAATGTTGTCAGCAATAATAGCTGTAAACAATGTTAACAAGAGAATGAAATAGACCATTACTCCAAAGTACACATTTTATAGTACTTTATAAAAAAGTGAAATGTACATATAGACAACAGACAAGTGCATCATGTCCCACGTGAAGGCGAACCACCTTGTAAAAATAATGAACAAACCATTCCAGGTATTTGGAAACAGAAAGTATGTTCTGAAAAAACCAACAACCATGAATTTTTGAGTCCTTAGGTATAATAATCCTGAGCCTGTTCCTGAGTTAGGTTTGTTAGTACTTATGGTGTTGATGATGATTCAACCCTATATTAAATGTAAGGAGATAGAGGGACATCCTTAAGTAGCAGCAGTTGCTACAATTGGGCAAACAATCCCCAATGGAAAAGTTCCCCAGTGTAACACCAAATGAGGTAACAAATAAAAAAAGGTATTTACTCCGGGAACCCCTGGAAGTACTAGAAAGGAGCCTCGATAGTCTGCACCACGAGCAAGATTATGAAACGATGATGGCTCCTTTTTAGTCTGCTAAAATGCAGAGCGAAGATCCGTTAATAGGAGTCTGTTCTGCGGGTGCAAAGAAAGTACATTCTGTCCACACAGTGGTCCTCAGACTAGAGGGTCCGGTAGCCATAAATGTGGGGAAAGCCATGTGTGTTAGCATTCCCTTTAAACCATCCTCAGTGTCAATAACGAGTAAGTATTGGAGATTTTTGAGAAAGGTGCGCCATCCATCGGCATCGTCACATGAACAAAAGTGTGTTAGTGTCCAAGTAAAAAGAAACTTAGGGGCTTATTACGAGTCTGGCAGTCCACGGCCCACCAGACTCATGGAGGCCCAGGTTGGTAGCAGTCTTTTGACTGCCCTATTAGGACCAGGGCGGTTGACCCACCACAACTGCCAGGGATCAGAGATCCCTGGCAGTGATGCGGCAGTCTTGAGTCCGAAATATGCTTGTCAGGGCCGCTGTGGCCCCGCCAAGCATATTACAAGTTTCCTCTCCGCCACACTTTTCATGGCAGTGCGACTGCCATGAAAAGTGTGGTGATGAGGAAGCAAAGGGGGCCCTACAGGGCCCCTGGTGCTTTGTGCCATGTGGATGCACACAGGGGGGCACAACATGTGCCCCCCTGTGTGCATACACCCCAGGACCTGCACGGCATGGACTGCGGCAGTCCATGCCGTGCAGGTACTGCCTTTGACGTTCCCTTACGGTGCCTATTTCATAGGCACCACCCTGGGAATGCCAAAGAACCATCTGCCAGACCAGGAGAAAACTCCTGATCTGGTGTGCAGTTCCTACACAGTTTGCCGGAGTGGGGGCAGGTCGTTCCCGCACCGCCAAACTCATAATAAGGCTGTTAGCTGGAAATTAGTTCTGCTGCTGTCCAGGATTAATACAGAAGATGGGAATAAGTGCTTAACAAAATCCAGCCCCCGCATGACGAACATCCCCTGAAGTTGAATAAGGTGCTGTACATAACCCATAGAGTCGTTAGTGAATATTGTTAGGCTTTTATTTTTGTGAACACTGTGAGGCCAATTTTAAAGCTAAAGGTGTTCTAGGGAACATGGCACTTCCATTCTGGGGTTGTCATTATCATCATCTATTCCTTTTACTGCACAAGGAATTGCCCATAGAAAGCTGATAAAATCCTAGAACAAAAAGAAACAATGAGAAAGCAGCAATTAATGTACTGCAACTGAAGCACGGCAGAGTGGAAGTAAGGATACTGTGTAAAGTATCTTAGTGAAGTGCTGTGAAGACATTCAGCATTTAGCTGCAGGTTTCAGGTTTTCATTTGCATTCTGCCAATTGGCTTTTACATACAAGGAAAAAACAAAAAGATATACATTCCAAAACATAATATATAAATGTAGGCACAAAAAGAGGCAGCAAGTGAGGGTTCTTGCAAAAACATTGCTATACTTGCTGGTCTCTGTTAGTAATTCTTTTATTCATGCTGGTCCTTTCCCAGATGAGATAGTGTGGGGCCTATTCTCAAAAGCAAAATTACACATGAATAAATCTACACATGTAAATTTACTCTTACACGTTGTAGTGAATTTACTACTTTTGGCTGTTCACCATTGCCGAGTGTAAATTTCCTACAAAGTATAGACTTACATGTCTCCACTCCCTGAAACAGGGTGTAGAGTTAGATTTACAAGTGTAATGCTACTACAGCTAAGATGGACCCAGAATAGTAGTAGCTCAGACCTGGAGTAAGTCCAGCATCACACATGGCCAACCATTGGTACAGCAACAGCATCATAAAGAAAATAATGGCAGCAGGAACTTAAAATTGAACCCCATAGCAAATAATGTTAAAATAGCTGAATTTATTTTGACATCTTGACTTCTTAAATATATATATGTTTAATTTATTATATTTTATATATATATTTAATTTACAAATAAATATTTATTTAAAAAGAATTCCAGTAGACAAAATCACAATAGCAGCAACAGAGGACTAATAAATCCAAAAGCAAGCGCAAGTTCAAATGTAGGTGCACTGAGAAAAGTTGAAGATTCTGTAAACCAAGTAACTACTGTACCAGTGTGGGTGATACACTT
Organism: Calotriton arnoldi; assembly: GCA_963921515.1. Taxonomy (NCBI): domain Eukaryota; kingdom Metazoa; phylum Chordata; class Amphibia; order Caudata; family Salamandridae; genus Calotriton; species Calotriton arnoldi. Next base: position 779,500 of record CAWUFW010007345.1, on the reverse strand, counting down.
TCAAAAGCATGCACAATTTTTATTGGCTGTCATATATATTGTGGTGGGACTTAGAAGTGGAATTAAAAAGAGTAAATCTATACTTACCTGTATATAATTACCTTTTCAATATGCTCATAGTCGATATTTTGCCACAATGTTTTTGCAGGTAGATATTTTGTCCTCAATATTCTGAAGTAAAACCTGGTCTATTATCACAGACCAGAGAACTAACCTTGAACCTGCATGTGTAAAATGTAATATTCAGGAAAAACCTTGTCCGAACCTCTAATAAGTTTCATCCTGGTCAGTAGGCTTATTCCAAACATAAGTGAAGACTATTGGCAATAAGACAATTGATAATAGCCTGCACAGCAATTACATTCCCAGTGAAACAAAACGTCTTACTTGATTTCTTGTTATCACTTCAATATTTAACTACAGCAATGTTTCTAACCAATTCTTCTCCTCCCTCAGGGAGTTATCTAAAAATATTTTCTCCATTAATTGAAAAGAAGTAACAGTCAATGTATGTAGTGCACATTTTAGGCATATTTGCCCAAACACCACTGCATGCAGTTTCCAAACCAGCAGGAACGCCAGCAGCACAAAACTATTCATGCCACAAACCAACATTCATGAAATTCAAAAAATACTTTTTTCTGAAGTGATGTAAGATGTATTTTGGGTTTATTATATAGTTCAGGATACTAGCATTTCAGCTGAGTCCCCTGGCTTCCTAATGAGAAATAACAAAAGGACAACGGTAGGAAAGTGCCCCTTTTTGTATGGTCACCTCTACTTTTTGCTCCAAATGCTGATGGTTATGACCCTCAGTACCTGTGCTCTCTCCTAAAACTGTTACGTTCGACTTGGTAATCCCAAATTGGCAAACGCTTTCCGGCCTTATAATTCCCTAGTATATGGTACAAGGGGTACATAGAGCATTGGTGGTAAAGGGGTCCCCAGGGCTGCAGCACAAGGTTGTGCCCCCTGGGCGACCCATGCAACCTACTGACAGCAGGCCAGCCATTGTAGACCGCAGTAGCAGTGCAAACTTCTCAAACTCAACAGTGCCCTCACCATGTGTGGCACAGTCGCATACACTGCCTTTAATGTATGTAATGCACCCCTAAGGAAGCCCTCCTCAGCCCATGAGGCAAGGTGCGTTATATTTAAGGTGTGGACATGTACGTGCAAGCCTATATGTCCCTATAGTGGCATTCCCCATTGGAAACTACTGTATGTGATAGCAGTCCAAAAAATAACATGGGCTGCGAACATGGTACCCTTGAGATTGGCACCTCTGAGATAGTGCCACTAAAATGCATCATGTTTGGTATCAAACTATGTGTCTTTTCACTCCTGACACGATTCTCATGCCCTGAGTGATGTGACATGCACCCAGAGGGTACCTTAGAGGTTACCCCCTTAGTTGCCCATAGCTTACTGTGTTCTGGCTGGCGAGCCCACGCTTTCCTGTGCCTGCTCCAGCCACAACAAGATTCTGACCTCCTGCCAGGTGCTATGATCACTCTCAGGAGTCAGAGACAAAGGTTGGACAGGAAGAAGGTCGCACCTCCCTCCTCCGCAGATGGTCAGTGAATTTGCACATCAGAGCTGTGAGCTACAATGGCTAGACTGCCTCTGATGTGCATCTGGGCTGTCCCCCTTGAAACAGCCCTCCTCTTGCCCCAGGCATGCTTCTACATGGGCAAGGCATGTAATTAGCTATGCAGGAGGTGTAAACTCCCAGGTAGACTAGCCACACCTCTAGGGTGGGCAGCTTGGTCTGTAAACCTAAAACTTTTATTCTGCCATCTTTAGTAGGGCAGAAATAGTGGGTTCTGGGTAAAAAATGTGACTTACACCACTGATGTGGTCATCTCAGGGGTGGACTAACAGCAGGGACTAGCTGCACATTGGCTACTAGCTGTTGTGTCTTTGCATTTTGTTTCTTGCAGCACAGTGTAAGCGATAAAAATAGCACCACCCATGGCTCCTGTACAGCACCAAGGACAGCCAGAACAGCTCTGCACTCGGACTCCATGGGATAGGTAAAATTGATCTCACTGTTGTAGCCTGGTCCTGGAGCCCTAAAGACCTTACCCCAATTAAAATGGTTCCAAGTAACTTGACCTGCAATTGACTGATTGTCACTAATGGATTTTGCCATTGACCACAATGGAAATTTGTCTATGTATTTTACAGCACTTATTTCATATTGCTTAAAAAATCTATAACTCTGGTTATATGTATGATATCCTGTTTGTTTTGGTGTCTAAATTAAGATAAAAATACACTCTATTTTTATAAATTGGTGTGGTTCTCTATCAAGTCTGTCAGTTACTTATTGTTCATGTCGGTACTCTGAAATGCTTAACACATGTTCCTGTAGTAAACCCTGACTGCTCTTTGCAACTCTACCAGGACTGAGCTAAGGATTTATTAGCGTGAATCCAAGGACCATCTTTGGGGTATTGTGATAATATTACATGGTAAGGCCTCCCAGCCATACCGCATAATATTCCACTTCCCTACAACAACTAACTGCAAGTGCATTTTAATAATACATCCAAAATGTGAAAACTTTATGATTTCATTTAAGCATATTCAAATTCATGATGCTTTGTGAGTCTAACGATCCTAAACAGAGTAACAAACGTGAAATGTTTTACTGAAAATATTTTGTGCAAAATAAATGTTTCAGTAAAAAATGCCCTCAACACTTTAAAATTCTATAGATGCCAAGGCACTATTGCATATCAGAGAGAATATGATATTGACCCATGGGTCATGTCAGATTATTCAGAAGAAAAATATTGACCTGCCACAGTATTGTGAAAGTAAGAATATGTTGGTAAGTATATACTAAGTATATATTACCTATCTTAACTCCACATCTATGAACTTTGAAGATATATATTTCATCAAGTTACGCAGATGTGGAGTTAAGGATTGTAATTCTATACTTACCTATATACACTCACATTCATGATTTTCTGGAAGTCAACATTTTGCCCACAAAATTTTATCAGGTTGATAAACTTGTAGTAAACTTGGCAAGGAGTACACTGAACTCTATTCTTAAATACATAGTAGCTGGACTAGCAAGGAGTCAGCTAACACTCTGAAACAGCATTACCTGAAATTGAAATCCTCTTTGCATTACACCACCATTTTCAATCCAAACGATCACACTTTTACGATCACACTTTTACGTCAACTGATCAAGGCTTAATCACATAAAGGAAATACCATAGTAAACCCCCAGTGTTACAACAACTATTGTGTAATATAACAATACATTTTTATTAACTTAGTGAAGACAGTACTCTGTCTTAAATGTAGGGATGGAAGCTTGTATTGTGAGGTGTAGGTCAGTTATATTTTCAATCTTTTGACCATTTTATTTGTTTTGCATTGCATTGTACCTTTACAATGTCAAACATAAAGTTGCCATTACCGTTATGTGACATTGAATACCATAGGTAAACATATAAACACAAGCGGGCTTGAGTAAATTAACCAACAATTGATTGAGGAACTACTGTTCAATGCTGCACCTAAGCATGTGGTGAGTAATACCAGTTGTTTAGTAATAATTGAATTTCTGGCTAAAAATACTCCCCAAACTTTGTCTTCTTTAAGACAATCCACAAACATATGGGTTAGTGTCTCCACTAAATTACATGCATCATAGTTGGGTCTTGGAGTAGGATTAACATTAGCAGTTCTGTTATGACTGTCCAGGGGTGTAGCTATCAATGGTACAGCAGGAGCAGTGGCACCGGGGCCCAATGGTCTGAGGGGACCCGTGCACCAGTTTTTCCTTTGGCTACCTAGCATGTGAGCCCATCATCCTTACTCACATTTGGGCACATGACAGGCATGCACACCACTGGGAAAGTCTACCACGTGAAGATTGCATCTTAAATTTCCTTTTTAACCCTTCTGAACTCTCTCTTTTCTTTATTGAAATCTCCTTGGGCCCTGACTGCCCTTCATGAAGACAAATGAGTTAATCAGTGTAAAAAAAAAGCAAATAAAAATGATTGCTAATAATGTCACAAGATTTTTGAACCATCACATTACTCATTAACTCATCCAAAGAAGCATAGGTGCCTGGCATTTGAGTAGTTTGCCATATAGTAGTGAAAGTTTCCACCCTTCCCAACCCAAAGTATCCTCCTATTTCTAATCAGAGCCCCAAGCGCAGACAGTGCAGCGTGCCCGGGTAGGTTGGTTAGAAATGGAGGGAATGAAGTTGTGACGTGGTAGCTGTAAGGTCACCCATGTAGAGTAAGCGTGTAAAGCGCTGAGCAAACTTTTCTTTGCACAAAGCGCAGCGCTGAAGGGAATTTCTAGTGCTCCTGAATTTGTGACACAGTTATTGAAGACTGGGTAGAGGGTGAGATTTCTGACAGTGGGTAGAGTAGGTGGATGTCAGGACAAGAGGGACACCGGGAATGACATGGACCAGATCGCTATCAGGAAGGTGGCAAAGATTAAATGGTGAATTGAAGGCTTCAGTCACCCCCTGAGAACTTAAAATTCAGCATGTGTTCATGCTTTTAAGTTTAGTTTTGTAAAGCGCACAAATGCCCAAAGGTGTCTTGGCACTAGCAAACTGTCTGAAACAGAAAAGGCACTTAGACAAGTAATTTTGAAAAAAGCCAGATTTTAAGCCCTTTCCTAAAGAGGATCAGGTTGGACTGAGTTTTTAAGGGCATGGGTAACTTGTTCTATACTTTTCCAGTAGTCAGTAAAAAGCTCTTTCTGCTCCAGAGAACTTTTTTTAACCTTGGGACCCTTATGTTCTGGGAAAAGGCAGAGCGTAGTGTTCTTTTGGGATCATACCAGCAGAACCTTGACTTTAAGTATGCCGGTCCTTAGTTATGTGAAGCTTTATGAGCCACACAACGACCCTTAACCCGTTCGATGCGTCGGACGGCCCCCGGCCGTCCGACGTCACGGTGGGCGTGTGCGGCACGCCCACTCATTATTTCACCCGCACCACGGCGGAATTCGCGCCGCGGTCAAGCGGTTAAATGTGACTTGTTTTTTTACTTGCAGCTAGTGTAGATCGGCAATTGCCTGAGAAGCGGAATGAAATTTAGGGATGTTTATTAGCAAAAGGGTAGCAGCATTTTGTAGGATTTGGAGTTTATTCAGCAGTCGCTGGTGTAAACCCATATGAAAGGCATTACAGTAATCGGTTCCAGATAGTAGAAGGACAACAATTACCATTTTTGTAAGTTCAAAAGAGTTAATGGGAAAGATTTTCCTCAGGGTTTACAAAAGATAGAAATATGTCGATCTGACTTGACTAATTTGATATGCATAGGTGAGATTGCCGTCAAAAAAGACTCCAAGGTTTTTTATTTCCCTTACCATACAAGGTAAGTTTCCTAGATCCTGAGGTCACGCCATAGGGGACCACAATGAAATCTTGCGACCAAGTAGAAGTGACTCCATTTTTTTCCCTGTGTTTAAGACAATTTTTGTTCATCCATTTTCCTGCCTCCTGTACACAGTTACAGAAGAATGTGGCTGCCTCGAGCAGGTCAGTGGAAATGGAAACCACAATCTGGGTGTCATCAGCATAGGGCACTATTTGCGGGGGGGATAACGCAGACATTAAACAGTGTAAGGCTTAATGTTGAGCTCTGAAGGACCCCACATGAAAGAGAGAATGGCTTAAGGATGTAATTGCTTTTGGAAGCGCTGGCATCAATTGCTCGGGGTCAAGCTGTTTGGGGCCTCCATGCAGCTCCTGCAGGTATTTCTGCCATGAGTTTTTCATGTGGATTGCCCCCCAGACAAAGGAGAAGCATGGACGACCCTGAGCAGTATTGTGTGGGGGTTGCTATTGTGCCCTCTTTGGTGCTCATCAGAAGAACAGAGAATCTAGTCCCGGGCAGACAGGAATTGGACAAGGAGTTCCAGGGCAGACAGTATCCAGTCAGAAGGAGGTGGTCGAGCAGACCTATCCGGCTTTGGTTCAGGTTGTTGCAAGAATTCAGCAACATCACGCAGTAAGTCTGGTGTTAGGTGCCCGGTGGGCACCCCCCTCATGGAGTAGGAACCTGGGGAGCCAAGCGAGATGAGTTCAACAGTGAGACGGTCCTCATGGAAGTTCAGGTCATCATGTTACTGTTATGTTTCATATAGAGGCCCCAATATAGATGCGTTCATATATGCCGTATATGGTCATATTCGCATATGCCCTATTATGGTCATAATCGTATATGCCCTATTTTGGTCACAATCCTCTATGCCCTATTATAGTCATAATCTCCTATGCCCTAATATACGCATGGTCTTTCACCTACATTAGTTCCCTACAGTACACAACGAGCTCTGAGGGCTGAACGTTATCTAGTCTGTGGTTAGAACACTGCAGGGTTTTTCCCAAACACAGGCCTACAATGTACACATAAATTATGCATGAGCATTCACCAGCTACATCTCCCGCATAATATGTATGTACAAAGTTCACCCCTGAAGTCTTCCTCATGTCTAACAAAGACCAATACAAACCATACTGAGGGACGAGACACTTTAGGGTATAAATACACCACATCTTGCCACGGTAAGATAGAGGGAACCGAGACTTCCATGCCGACACACTGACCAGAGACGCTGATGCTCCTGCATGCAGTCGCTCCAGCTGACAGCGGTCTAACACAGCCCTTGCGGGGTGTCCAACTCGAGACCAGGACGGGGTCCCACACTCTCTCTATTCAGGTAATGGGGTTCGACTAAATCCTAGAAGGATTCTTGGCTCTTAGGCTTTTAGACCTACACATATGCTAGGTACATTCAGGTACATCTAGTTAGGCATCGCAGGAGTATGCGCACTTTTCATAATGATTTTTATATTCATGTATGTATTCATGATTCTTGCAATATGGTAGAACTGTACTATCCCTTCACTCTTATCGTACTGCTGATAATATATCTCTGCTATTGTCTGCTGGTTGCTGCAGCACATATATTTTACACTAGAATAACAACTGTTCAATAAATACTTATTGAAACGCCCAGACTGTTTATTCTGTGTAACTCTCGGAGACAAACCGAACAAGTAAGCTCGAGTGACTGAGCGAAAAGTAGTACATTGTTTCCACGATTCTGAGCGATCAGGGTTGTCATGATCTAAGGTTGCCAGAAACTAATCTCTCCCCGATAAGAGGAGATTCTAGTGGCACTGTGAGCTAGCTAATGCAAATCCGGCTAACATACGCGGTGGGGGTGCACAGAATCAGTCTAACACCAAGCCCACGGTTTATGTTATCCAAACGCGCAGGTCCTGCAGGGGTACTATAGGAACTACACGACAGTACCGTTCCCTGCCCGATGAGATAGGTGCGGGCACTGTAGGTACCAACCCCCCACAAGGGCTTGGAATCCCTATGCCCAGCATTTGTACTGAGCTGGGGGCACGGTACTGCAGACTTTGTGGCGCTATTGCTTCCGTAGAATAATCAGCTAGCGGGAGCTGCAGGACCCAGGGATTGTGCTGGTGGCCAGCAGCAAGGTGGCCGGCAGCAGCCTAAGTGGGTTGATGGCTGGACAGGGCCTCCGGAGGAATCCCTATGGCCAGCATTTGTACTGAGCTGGGGGCAGGGTACTGCAGACTTTGTGGCGCTATTGCTTCCGTAGAATAATCAGCTAGCTGGAGCTGCAGGACCCAGGGATTGTGCAGGTGGCCAGCAGCCAGGTGGCCGGCAGCAGCCTAAGTGCGTTGATGGCTGGACAGGGCCTCCGGAGGAGCTTTCAAGACCCCATAGACCTTTACACAGCAAAGAGTTCTTTGGAGGGTGCAATATAGAGGCCTTGTTGCCTGCTCCTTTCCCAGGAGAGGTGAGGTTGGGTTTTTGAAAAATAATTTGGAATTCAAACATCGTCTGAGGCAGCAGGAGGAGGCAGGTGAGATTATAAGCTGTGCAGGGGGCCCTGGAAGGCCTGAAGGTGAGGAACACAGGTCAAATAATTCTGTACAGGCAGTAGAGCACAGGGTAGCCCCCATGTTGGTGGTGGTAAGAATAGCTAAGAGGCTGAAGGTGCCCACTAACATTGATACCTGGACTGCAGCATTACTATTTTTGACAGCATCTTAGGTGAAAAGGCCCTGAAACTGAGTGTGGCCTTATGGGGGTACCTGTATATCATTAGGACAGCTAGTATCAGTTTTAGTGGCTTGGTGTGGTTAAGACATGATGAGCAGTTCACGGCACGGAAGAGCACCAAGCCAGCCAAATCATGTGGGGAATAATGACCAGGGTCCTTGGCTATGGTGTATGGCATCTACGAGACCTGCACAAGCGACACATACTGCGAGTGGGCTGCCTATATCTTACCAGCCCTGTCACAGTCGCCCCTCTGAGAGTGTTTAAGCAGCCCCCAATGTGGGCCTGCTGGAATTCAAACTAGGCAGCCTATTATGGGTACCCCTGAAAGATTCGCCATGACTGTTCCAGGTGCGGTGACAGGCACTCCCTACTGCAGTGCACAGTAGGGGGCAACCTGCCCCCAGTGGAACACAGCAGGTAGGGATGGCAAGGGAGTTGCGGCAAAGGGCAGATACTTCAGTTAAACTAGAGGCAATGCTACCATGGTTGAATAGACATCCTGATGGTGCAATTGCGGCTTTCTTCTGGGAGGGACATCCTGATGGTGCAATTGCGGCTTTCTTCTGGGAGGGTTCTCATTTTGGTTTTCATATACCTTACACAGGTCCCGGAGTGGTTTGACAATTGGACAATCTGAAGTCCTGCAAAGAGATGGCAGAGCTGGTGTGGGCTAAGCCTGAGAAAGAAGTGAGTCAGGGTACGATGACAGGGCCATTTCTGATTCCTCCGTTGAGGGAATGGTGTCCGTGCTAGTGGTGGTGCCAAAGAAAGCTATAGAGGGGTTTAGGTTGATATACCATCTATCATTGACTGAAGGGGTTCTGTGAAAGATTTCATTGACCAGGTTGAGTGTTCTCTGTCATATACCAGCGTAGATATAGACATTCAGTTAATGTGAAGGTAAGGGGCCGGTGCGGAACTGGACAAGGCGGATATTAAATCGGCTTTTTGATGTCTGGGGCACTGGTTTGGAGGTGTGGGGATGCTTTTGCACGTGGCCCATGCAAGCGAGTCCCGGGTATGTGAGCAGTCTGCTTTCCCCTCTTTTTGTGCTCCTGCTCTGCTGGCTGCTAAGTCAATGGGTGCTCCCCTGTGATGTACATTGTTGTTACTAAACATTTTGCTTGCCTTTGTACTCCACAATGTTGTATGTTGTTTGATTGAATGCAAATAAAAAATATTTTTTTTAAATGGATGTGGAGGAGAGGGTCAAGTGGGGCAGAGAAGAGTTTATCTTGGAGTTGAGATAAATTGCTGTGGCTAATTTCATAGTATAAGTTGAGCTTGTTGCAAGAATTAATTCAGATAGCAGTTAAAGATGAAGGTTTTCACTTTCTTGCCAAAAGTTAGCTGGTCTTCTTGACAACGCATTTCAGCAGGGACAGAGTTCCATTCGGTTTGAGCTTCTCTGCAGAAAGATTACGAATGGGCTGATCGGGATTTTAGAATTTTGGACAGTGGCGGCTCCTCCGCTAAGGCGGAGGAGCTTTGCCCCACTGCTTCAGCAGCAAGCTGAATGCAAAAAATAAAATGATAATAACGTTCATTATTATCATTTTCTTTTTTGCATTCAGCTTGCAGCTGAAGCCAGGAGGGCAGGGCTGGGCTCCCCTCATTACAGGGGAAGGAGTGGTGGCAGCACCTAAAGTGCACATGACGCTTTGGCTGGCCGTCTCAGGCCTGCCAAAGCGTCATGTGCACTTTGCATGTTCTCCACTCAGGCTGTATTACAGCCTGGGTGGAGAACATGCACAGCCTGCCAGCCTCTGTCTGAGCGCCGAACCACGCTGATCAGACCAATCACAACGCTGCTAAGGCATTAGAGGGAAGCCTTTGGAACTCCTATTAGGGTTGCATTCCCATAGATAAAACAGGAGATTATCATAGCTTGAACTACAAGGTGGAGATTTCTTGTTAATATGCTTTGCTTTGATATTTCAGGCGAAAATTCCAGATATCACTGATTCCATTTGGTATCGCCTTGCTTCTTTTATTTTTTTTAAAAACTTGTCCATAGAGTGCAAATGCATTTTACTTCATGAATCAGTACAAAAGTAAACACCTTTTTTGTTGAAGCTTAAATTTGAACAGATTTTGTGACAACAGGCAGTATTTTTCAATACTGACCAGGAACCCCATCCTGTGAAGACGTGCTGTGGACAGCAGCCTCACCAGCCCCTGTCCATGCTTCCACCTGGACAGACCACAAACCCCTGGAAATGAGGCGTATTGCAGAAGGTCCCCCCACAACCAAGTTCTCCCAGGAGATGTTCCCTTTAGATATTCCATCTCTGCGTTTATCAGTGGAATGGTGGTGTGCGCTTAATTCTCTATGGGTGTAGCAGGCTGAAGAGATATTCAGTATACACATGTGGGTTGCGAGCAGCTGCAACTTTTTTGTGAGATTTTGTTCAAACTTCTGTTCAATTTTCTCAGTGAGCTGTATCTAATGGATAATGTTTGAAGTTTCGCTTTGTACATGTCTTCTTCAAGAGCTATACTAATATTGTTCCAACAATTATGAGGACAAACTCAGTTCAGGCATGTGATTTGTTTAGAGACTGTTTGAAGTATGCCTCAACAAAAAGGTATATAAAAAATTTTTAAACACACAGGCACTCTTCATTTAGAATGCCAAATCTCAAAGTAATACTCCGTACTAGAAATGGCATTAGTTTAAAGATACTATTACTGGGCGTACCTGCCGTTTGTCAGAAGGAGATTTTCCAGATCATCGTGACTGAACCCTTATTTTGGGGCTCCTTCTTGAACTTGGCTTGAGATATATCGTATTTGCACTAGAGAACGTTTGGATAAATCCATCTATTACACATAGATCATCGTGATTGAACCCTTATTGTGGGGCTCCTTTTTATACCTTTCTTGAGATATTTTGAGTTGGTACTAGAGAACTATTGGATAATTCCACCTATCACATATAGCCCTGATGAAGTTCCTTTGAAAGGAACGAAACGCGTTGGCTGATGCCTGATCTTTTTGATGAAGAATAAAGAAATTTAAGGACTCATTCAAAGGACTCTGACTTCTTTCCTGGTGCACCTTCCATAAATTTAAACAACTGTTCTTGTCTGGATTCCAGTGGAGCCCAACAGCGGCGGGTTCCGGAGGCGCTTTGCACAGGACTCTTATAATTGTGAATAGGGGTTGATGTGCTGAACCAGTGGTCAGTCGCTGTTTAGAGTTTTTCTTGGATCTAGAAATGGCATTAGCACTTAATATTACCGCTAGGTAGTGCGTTTTGCTAAAAATAAATGATAAATAGCATGCAGTGTCAATGTTAGTTCAAGTTTCAGCACATAGTTTTGTGTTTCATTTCCACTAGCCTTTTACTACTACTTAACATCGAAAGTAATTATGTTAAACCTATATATATATTATAGTGGCAAAATGAATAGTTAATCATTCATAACTATAGGCATGTCAGGCGCTTTTGGCGGTCCCAGATCAAAAAAACTGAAGCTGGCCCTTCATAGACAAGGGCCTGTTTTAAAGTTTCATAAAATGTTCTGCATGGTAAGAAAAAACACTGTAGACAGCATCTAGTGCCATCTAGTGGTATAAGCCGTGTTACGTGCTTTACAATCTATAAATAAATATCACAACAGGAGTGTGGGCATTGGGGAATAAAGGCCCGTCTGTCCCTCCCTGCTGACAGGCCTGTGTGACTAAGGCCCAGACAGGATGTCACTCACTTAAAACCAACGGAAAGATGCAGAGAGCAATGAAGGACCATGGATTAGTAGCAAAGCGAGGTGAAATGAACGTTTTTGGATATTTATAAATCTACATTTCATCATTACAAATATTAAGAAAAGTACTTAATACTGACAACCTCATTTTGGGGCTTGTGTTGATTGCTCATCACAGGTTTTAATTGTTCGAGCTTCTTAAAAGTAGATCTAGTGAGCGCCTTCTCCACTCGAAACATTTTTTAAAAATATTATTCCTCTAAAAATATTATATGGAAGGAGTTCATCGGTCACAAATACCGCACCATGTTCCCATGAAAGGGTCAGAACCTTGAAAGACCAAAACGGCACTTCATGAGATGAAGAACAGTGCAGCAAAAACGCCAAACAAACGTGTGTTCTCCACATGAAAAGTTTCCGACGCCTGTACAGCACGAATGGGGCACAACAACGCACGCCTTTTACAGTTTGCACATAATAGTGCTGTGTTGCTTCGTGCGTACCTCTGCTGTGTGCTGTTGCGTTGCTTTACCTCACCAGGAGACAGCAACGCTGAGGAAAAGGGGGAAACCCATATACAGGCAGCTAATAACTCGCTTTATCTCGAGCCACATACGACGATGGAGAGCTTTAGCAAGTAAAATAATGCAATTTTTTTAATTTTTTTTTACATATTTATATAGCGCGAACTCGACCCGAAGGTATTGGAGCGCTTTACACGAGCACCGTATTTACATTACACATTCAGGCACAGGGAGATTAAGTGATTTGCCCAGAATCACAGGATTTGCAAGCAGAGGTATACATATTGTAAGTGTAGACATTCACATAATTAAATAGTCAGTTACAGACACAAAGCAACTCAGGTGCATGTCGTTACTCGTGTTGCTGTTTACCTCCTCCTGCTTGGCACAGCTCTCTGGGCTCTTGATTGACGTGTTTGATGGTGCCAACCTCCTTGGCCTCGAGTGATGATTAACATCTGGAAGGTGCTGTCACAAGACAGTGATAATGTTGGTGTCATGCGTAAGGTCGGTGTTATACTTCCACTATTATTTGTGTCGTAAAGTGTAATTCTTGCACATATCTGCTCCTGACCCCGCAGGACTGTGGTGAAGGTCTGAAAACATTATCGAGTAGCCTGCTGGCTGTTCAGCATCTGAATCCATTTGACAGAAATGGACCAATATTATGCCTCTCTGGTATACCCTGTTTCAGGCATTGCAGCTGAAACAGTTCGCTTATCGCATTTTGTACGCTTTCCGCCCTTTCCATGGCATCACCAAAGGGCGAGTAGACATGTAACTGATTCATTGCATTGATAAGGACACAACAGAGCGCTTCCCAGCCATCTTTGTATCCCAAGTCTACACTTTGCTGCCCCCTAGTGGCTTCCTGCATAGTTGTCTCTGTCTGACACTTGGATGAGATCTACTCCATGTCAACGTTCTTTCTCACAAGCCAGTGACGTGCGCCTCCAGGCTCTGGATGGGATCACATAACCAAACTGCGGATTGTGCGTTTCTGCGCAAATCGCTTTCCCTTTCTGTGATTGACGCTGTAAATAAACGTAATTTAAATATGTGCAATTGTGTAACATTAAACATATTTGTAATGTAAAAAACAAAAGTACTATGTACTGTCTCAGTGACACCCGTCCCATATTCCATGCATCCATCATATGCTGGTTTCAGTACCCTTATTTCAATCCGATCCCACAACAAAAATCTCTTCTATGTACAGCATTTCATATTGTTGTCAAGCACAACTGCAAAATCAAACACTAAAAAGAAAATAGTAAAATACTAAACATTGATGCATGAGCACTTTGGTGATAAATTGATACCCCCTGTTTGCTCCTCCTATTCTGTTGTCAAACCGATACGTACGCTGGCCATGAGCCTAGTACCACTTTGTGACTTCAGGAATTTTGATTTGAAGCCTACGGAAGAGACAGATCACAGGCTTGGTTGGAGATGTGACTGTCACACAGACCAAACAGTAAAATCACCGGAGTCAAATAGGTTTCGGGGGGTGGAGTGTGGGGGGGGCGGGAGGGGGGGGGAGACACGCCCTCAGACACAAACAACAATAGCATTTAAAAAAAACTTTTTTAAGGTTTAAAGCAAATTTGTGTAAAAAGACAAAAATTTAGTAAGTAAAATAAAACAAGTTTGAAGAGACCTGTGATTGGAATGAAAAATATGGAAAGGGAGACAATGTTACATTGAAAAAAATCTAAAAAGTAATTGAGTAAAAAGCGAATGGAACATTCAACACAGTGAAAAAATATCCTGGTGCCCTACGGAGGCTTGAAGAGGGCCAAAAGTGCACACTGTCAGATTAAACTTGGTGTGTGTGACCTGTCAAAATATATGCCTATGTAGTTGGAAGGATTCAGGAATCAAGAAAATGTCAAGCGGGATCAACTTGGTGGGTGCAACTGACCAAGGCACTGGGGGGAGGTAGATATGCACTAAAGATGACTTCTATGAAAACTGGACATCTGATTCTAAAAACTCTGAGAGGAACAAGGGGACCAAGGCAGGCCTGACAGCAAACACTCTGAGGTGATCTGTCGGAACAACTGGGCCTTCTGAAGATTTCTATTATCGGACTTAGACCCTGTTATCAATCAATCAATCATATCATTTGTAAAGCGCACTACTCACCCGTGAGGGTCTCAAGGCGCTGGGGTGGGGAATGCTGCTACTGCTCGAAAAGCCAGGTCTTGAGGAGTTTTCTGAAGGTCAGCAGGTCTTGGGTCTGCCGTAGGTGGATGGGCAGGGTGTTCCAGGTCTTGGCGGCGAGGTGGGAGAACGATCTGCCACCGGAGGTCGCTCTTCGGAAGCGGGGGACAGTGGCGAGGGCGAGGTCGGTGGAGCGGAGCTGGCGGGTGGGGGTGTAGAAGCTGAGTCGTCTGTTGAGGTACGTTGGTCCGGTGTTGTGGAGTGCCTTGTGTTCGTGGGTGAGGAATTTGAAGGTTATCCTCTTGTTGACCGGGAGCCAGTGCAGGTCTCTCAGGTGGGGTGTGATGTGGCTGCGGCGAGGGATGTCGAGGATCAGGAGTGCAGAGGCGTTCTGGATGCGTTGGAGCCGTCTCAGGAGTTTGGCCGAGGCTCCTGCGTAGAGGGCGTTTCCGTAGTCCAACCTGCTGCTGACGAGGGCCTGGGTGACCGTTCTTCTCGTTTCAGTGGGGATCCACTTGTAGATCCTGCGGAACATGCGGAGGGTGTTGAAGCAGGCGGAGGAGACGGCGTTGACCTGCTTAGTCATGGAGAGGGTGGAGTCGAGGATGACCCCAAGGTTGCGTGCATGGTCGGTGGGTGTTGGGGCGGTTCCCAGTGCGGTCGGCCACCAGGAGTCGTCCCAGGCCGAAGGGGTGGATCCGAGGATGAGGACCTCCGTCTTGCCTGAGTTCAGCTTCAGTCGGCTGTTCCTCATCCATTCAGCGACGGCCTTCATTCCTTCATGAAGGTTGGTTTTGGCGGTGTGGGGGTCCTTGGTGAGGGAGAGGATCAGCTGGGTGTCATCGGCGTAGGAGATGATGTGAGGTCGTGCCGACGGGCGACGTGGGCGAGCGGTGCCATGTAGATGTTAAACAGAGTTGGGCTGAGGGAAGAGCCCTGGGGTACGCCGCAGATGATCTCGGTGGCTTCGGAGCGGAAGGGGGGAAGGCGGACGCTCTGTGTTCTGCCGGAGAGGAAGGAGGTGGTCCAGTCCAGGGCCTTCTCTTGGATCCCGGCGTTGTGGAGGCGTGTTCGTAGTGTGTGGTGGCAGACCGTGTCGAAGGCGGCTGACAGGTCCAGGAGGATGAGGGCCGCCGTTTCTCCGTTGTCCAGCAGGGACTTTATGTCATCGGTGGCGGCGATGAGGGCAGTCTCTGTGCTGTGGTTGCTGCGGAACCCGGACTGGGAAGGGTCCAGGATGTTGTTCTCCTCGAGGTAGCGGGTCAGTTGTTGTTGACGGTCTTCTCGATGACCTTTGACGGGAACGGGAGCAGGGAGATGGGCCGGAAGTTCTTGAGGTCCTTGGGGTCCGCCTTGGGTTTCTTGAGTAAGGCGTTGATCTCGGTGTGCTTCCAGCTCTCCGGGAAGGTTGCTGTCTTGAAGGAGGTGTTGATGACTTTCCGGAGATGGGGTGCGATGGCTGTGCTGGCTTTGTTGAAGATGTGGTGTGGGCATGGGTCTGACGGAGATCCGGAGTGGATGGTGTTCATGATCTTGATGGTGTCGTCGTCGTTGATGTTGGTCCAGGAGAGCAGGCGGTTGGTGCGGATGGTGGTCGTGGGGGCGGAGGACTCAGTGGTTGTCGGGGCGGTCGTGGCGTTGAAGCTGTCGTGGATGTCTGCGATGTTGCGATGGAAGAAGGTGGCCAGCGAGTCGCACAGGTCTTGCGAGGGTCGGACATCGTTGGTGTTGGAGCTGGGGTTGGAGAGTTCCTTCACGATGTTGAAGAGCTCTTTGCTGTTGTGCGCGTTGTTGTCTAGGCGGTCTTTGAAGGAGGCCCTTTTGGCGGATTTGATGAGGTGATGGTGTCTGCGGGTGGCGTTCTTGTGGGCTGCGTGGCTGTCCGGTGTTCGTTCACGAAGCCAGATCTTCTCCAGCTTTCGGCAGGTTTGCTTGGAGGCCCGGAGGTCTTCAGTGAACCAGCTGGCTTTCTTGTTGGTGTGACTGTTGGAGGGTTTCTTGATCGGGCGAGGGTGTTGGCGCAGTCGTTGATCCACTGTCTGAGGTTGCGGGCGGCGGTGTCAGGGTCGGTGGGATCGGCGGGTGGACTCTGGGCGAGGGTGGTGGTTAGCTGGTCTTCGGTGACTTTGCTCCAGCAGCGGCGGGGCATCTGTTGGGTGCGGTGGTGCGTGGTGGGTTTCTTGAAGGTGAAGTGGATGCAGCGATGGTCGGTCCAGTGGAGTTCGGTGGTGTGGGTGAAGGAGACGTGGGGGCTTGCGGAGAAGATGGGGTCAAGCGTGTGACCGGCGGAGTGGGTGGTGTAGGAGAGTAGGATCTGCCTCTTATGTTGCCCCCACTTTTTTTTCTGATGTTTACACTGGTTTCTGGCTATAGTCTGGCTGGGACCCTGCCAATCAGGGCCCCAGCCTCTCTGTTCTCTCTAAACGACTTGGAGTGCACTCTAGGTGCACTAGTGATTGGATACTGTGGTACCTTATGAGTCCCTAGTATATGGTACCTTAGGTACCAAGGGCATAGGTACTTCACAGGCCTACCAGGGGCTGAAGCATGTATTATGCCACCCCTGGGAAGCAGACTAAATCTGACACCACAGGTCTGCTACTGCAGCCTGGGTAAGGTGGTGCATGCACCCCTTACTGTGATATAGGCTACCTATATCACTACATAGGTACACACATATAAACCTATAAGTCACTCCTATGGCAGGACTTGTCAATCCTGAAGGCAGAGTGCTTGGTTCCTATGTGAGAGGGTGCCCCTGCATGAGCAGAGCCCCTCTGCAGCATTTGGAGACCCTTCTCTGAGGCTGTTTGTAGTGCAGCCTGACCATATACTCTTAAGCGCATTATAACCTCGCGTTAAATGCTAACTTTGGGATGGCTGCACAGAAACATGTCGTGTTTGGTGTCAAACATCTTGGAATATTACCCCCCCCCCGCCAGTTCTGGCGGCGAGGGTAGCATTCCACCCTTCTAGAGGGATAGACATGTACCTACTGTGGAAACGCGGTAGAATCCTGAAGAGCCCTGGCATCACAAAATGGATGCCACCAGTCACAGACACTGGGCTGCCCTCCTGCTGATGACCAACACTCGCAGTGGAGGAGGCCCAACAATAGGTATCCTGTCCCAAGGGGTGTGACCACCTCCCAGACAGGGTTTAGTGTATTGGGGCTAGGTGGGTGCACTCCTAGAGTGCTTTGAAGTCCTGCAGTGGGGGAGCAGAAGGCTCCTCTGTGCATATGCCAGTTCAAACCAGCTCAGGGGCTACCTGCCCCTGCTCTGGCGTGAAACTGGACAAAGGCAAGTGGGTGTAGCCACCCACTCCCCTGACCCTCCCATAGGTGGGGTCATAGAGCTAGTCCCTCCCTTCTCTTTAGTATAAGAGGGGGAACCTGTGCATTGCAACCTAGATACCCCTGGACGACGCTCTTAAGAAGAATCCTGGACCTTTGACGTTCCACTACCTCTGGAAGACTGAAGAATCTCCCTTGGAGTCAAGGAGTGACTCCCCTGCTTGGCAGGCACCAAAAACTACAACAACGGTCGCAAACTACGCCACTCCCGCCGGAGCCCGAAGTCCCTGCAGCCCAGGAAGAGGATTTCCTGACTTCTCCAAGGCCATCGGGAGTCCCCAGTGTAGCTGAGGCAAGTGGACCCCACGAGCAATGAGGAACCGCAGCCCCTGGGTACCGTGCACTATTGTCAAGTGCAACCCCTTCATGACATTCTACGAACTTGTGCTTTGGACCACATGTGGTCCCAGCCTCTAACAAAGATCCCTCCCAAAATCAGAGGCCTACACCATCCTGAGTGACCGTGGGCCCCTGTTGAGTGAATCCTTCCGAGGCATCTTCGCGATCCCTTGCCAGCCAGCTTGTGGGTCCCCAGAAGACTTTTCAACAAAACAAAAGGGCTCCCCTAGTTGCTCCAGGCCTGCCCTGACATACCCTTGCTGGGTAAGTCCCCCAGACCTTGCTGGTCTGCACCATTGACTTTTTTGTCTTTTCCACGAGACTTGCTGCTACCAAGGCTTGTTGACTCCAATCGGGTCGCCGACACCGCAGTCAGCTGCAGACTTTGTGGGACACGCTGAATCCAGTTCCTGGCCATCCTCGACACCTCCTGGACCTCGTGGTTGAAGAGTCAAGACATCAGTGAACGACCTGAATCCTGTCGACGACGGTGGGCATTCATCTTCCTTGCCCCGGGACACTGCCAAGTGACTTTGAACACTGTCCCCTCTGCTTTCAGGTCTTCCTCCTTCCAGGCTTGGATTCCAACGGACACTTCTTCTGTCGTCGCAAGCAGCAAGTCTTCACTGGCTCCCATTGAGAACGACGCCGCGACCCAACACCAAGGGACACCTATGCACCCGGCTCCCCTGGGTGAGGTAACTTCAGCACTACGGTGCTCCTGTGGGTGTGGGCCCTAGAACTACTTACCCTGTAAGTGGCTTGCTTGTAGCTACCCTAGAAGTGCCCTAAAACTCCTATTTTCCCAGTGCGATTCTCGCACTGGCTCGTACAGGGTTCGCGTCTGTGTTAGACACATCGCGTCCAACTCCCTTGTAACTCTACCAGTATCCGCGTCCTTCGACTCGTACTGACCGATCGGTGTGTTCGCCTCGAACACGCCAGGGACCTGTAACATTGATAACTCAATCGCGTTCTCTCGCATAGACTCGTACAGGACTCGCACCAGTGTCTGAACACCGCGTCCGTCCCCTGTGGGTCTCCTACAACTACCTGGGGTGGTTCTTTCGGGTCCCTCGATTCTATACGCTCTAGACCCCGGTCTAGCCAAGATAAGATTGTGATATTTACTTGTGCTAACTTATTTTTGATAACAATTGATTTGTACATATGTTCCTGACTTCTAATCTCATAAAGAGATTAGTAGAGAGTTGTTTAGTAATAAATACATATATATTTGATATATATACCTGTGTGGTGTCTTTTCATTTGGTGATTCAAGAGATTGTGTGGTAAAACAAGCTGCTTTACATTCCTCCAAGACTTAGCCTGAAGGCTGCTTTCCACAGCTACCATTAGGATAGCTTTCTATAAAGGTTGTCTTAAACCTACCAACCATAAGAGTCGAATTGTTCTGGTGCAAGGTGCCCACTCTAACAAGTGGACAGCATATACCAGGCCAACTTCTCACAGGTGGGTGTTGTGAAGAGTTGTCTGAGTCCGAGGTTGGCTAGGTTGTCGATCAGGGTGGTGGAGTTGGTGTCGTTGTTGTTCTCGAGGTGGAAGTTCAGGTCCCCGAGGAGGATGTAGTCCGTGGAGGCGAGGGCGTGTGTGTTCTGACGAAGTCGGCGATGGAGTCGCTGAACTGTGATCGGGGTCCGGGGGGTCTGTAGACGAGGGTTCCTCTGAGGGTGGTGTTGGAGCTCAGGAGAGGACAACGGATGAAGTTGAATAGTGTATCTGAGTAGGGCTGCAATGGGAGAGGCTTGCCTCCACAGGCGGGGTGGGGGGCATCGGGAGCCTACTGAATATCTTATCTGAATTTTTAGGGGAGTGGGGTGCTTATTAAATATCTTTTTTGGGGATTAAAAATCCCGTAGCACGATAAATAAGTAAGTAAATTTTTTATTGTGCAGTTAATTAAAACCATTACAAGCAATCATCATTTTACACGGTTTCGTTATAAAAAGAGGAATGGCAACATACAGTAATGTTGTGGCAATTCGTGAGTAAAAAACCGCTGTTAAAAATGCAAAATGAGAACTTTTAAAATATGATTAGTGGTTTATAACATAAAATTAGCCTACAAGCTGGCCCAGTCCTCTTCTGTCTATGCTGCCTTCGCAGCGGAGTGTGTTAAAAAGGGGATAAAGTGCCAAGTGCAGTAGTGGCTGTAGGCCAAGGCCAGGCGTCCTGGGAGCAGAGACAAACGGTTTCGTTGCACAGGGCGCAAATGGTTTTATACTGGTCTTTTGGATCAGATAGCCAAGTCTGTATTCGTAGGAATGCCTTGAAAAATGTAGCACGATAAGGCAGTGCAGCTATTAAGTGAGGTCATGTTCTTTTAGAGGGTGCTGCTAGGCCGCCACAACCTTCTAGAACCCACAACCAGATGGAAGCTAATGTCCCACAAAAAATGCACGTTTTTTAAGGCAAATTATCCTTTGAGGCAGGGTTTCAACTCTTTTCTTTAGGGCTCATTCCAGTAACACCAGCCTAGTTCGGGTGGACAAGCAACTCATGCAGGCCTTCACAGTCTTCAGAAAGCAAGGGCCAAACTTACTAAGATTTTGGTTCTGGGATGCTTCACTTTTTTGGCACAACCCGACACAATATGTATGTTGGTATGTACAAAGCCACACAAAGCCTGATTTACGTGACTTTGTAAAAAATAATTAATGCAAAACAGCACATGGCGCTGCCTTGCTACCCTGCGTCGGTGAGGTATAACATGGGTGGAATATGGGCATCCCGGTGCATCCACCAATGTATTTTAAAGCAAACCCAGATTTACTAAAGTCTGTAAATCTGGATTTGTACGAAAATGCTGCGCCTACCCGAAGCTGGCGTCACAAGGAGAAATATTGTTATTTCTCCTAACTGCTTCCTCTTTATATAACTGCTTCCTCTTTATATGTGTGCTGCATTCTGCCGCACACTAAGAGGAGTAGACCTCTAAGGATAGTTCTTTTACGGGACAGTACCCCTTCCTGCACAATAACTATTCTGCCCAAAGTACAGTCACCCTTGCATCTTGGCACAATTGTGCGTGCATTGGCACTAGCAGCCACAAGTGTACCAGCACAGGAGAGAAGTGAACAGCACCATATCTTCATAAATATGGCGCAGGTGAGCTCTCTCCTGTTCCCGCAAAGTAGCGCAGCACTTGCCTGGCTGCGCTGTGTTGCATGAACTGTTAGTTAATCTGGGCTCAAGTTTATCAGCAGACTAGTTGCTGTAGCACAACATTCAACTATCAACATAAAAACCTGTGGCTCATGTCATTAAACTTTTTCTTCCAGCTCTTAGAAACAAGTCCTGGGAAAGGAAGAGGTAGATAATATTTTCCAATCTTACTTTAACAGGCAACAGGATTTCTTCTTATCCCAGCAGACAGGGGAGTAGTCCTTAGTCCTTGGCTCAAGTGTTGTTTTGAAGATTCAGTGGACCAACCCTAGTTTCTCAAAGATAATATCTAGCGACAGCAAAAATATTGTGCTACAGGGATATCATGGCAAAAATATTGAGGACTACAATGTCGAGGTGGTAGGTGCATGTAGGATAAGTATCGATGTAATATTCTTAACTCCACATCTATATACCTGGAAGATATATAGATTGTCAAATTACATACATGTGGAATTAAGTAAAGTAAATGTGTACTTACCTATAAACTTACGTTCTCAATATTTTTGTCCTGTATATTTTTGCCATGACATCTTGGTAGCACGATATATTGCTATTGACATTAAGGTGGATTACCATTGTGACATCTCACATGGGCCTTTTCAGTGGTCCTTTAACCACTGCAGTGAAAATTCCATAGGCCATAAAGCAAAGCATGAAGGAAAACAACTTAAGAAGTTCAGATATTGTCTGATTGGGTTAATGGAGGGATGGGTGTTGCATGTTCGCAGTTAACAGAGAATGGAGTGGATGTGGTGTGTTGGAAAGCGAGGGTAGCTGTTGTGCTGCTTCAGTGATGATAACTTGTCCTCAGCATTGCACTCACTTTTATACATGGAACCATTAAAGGAAGGGAAGAAAGTATGATCCTCAAGTTGCACAAAATCTATGGCATAGCTTCTATGTAAAGTGCGTAACCCATGCATCATCTCCTGATGGCAGTCACAGCTGCTTGTAAGTTTTAATACCCAGGCGCAGATGATGATGAGTTGTACAAGCATCCATCTCAAGAGTATAGTAGTGAGTATAAAAATGTCCTTTCATGTCAGGAATCACCCCACCCAAACAAAAGCACCAGTCTTGCCCTGCATATTTGCCCATTGATGCCACCATGTTGTATTGACCAGCGCCTGCTCTTTGCCTTTTTTTTAAATCTGTCCCTCCACACGGAGGACCTGACTATGAATTCGGTCAGATTGCCACCAACAGGCTGTCGGTGGTGGTCCGACCGACTGACAGCCTTTCGATCCAACCCCCACAGTATGATGCAGACGGTCGGACCCTCAGCGGTCGGGGGTAAGACCGCCACCTCCGACAGGATTGAGATCCCGTCAGGGCTGCGGTCGGAATCGTATCCCCTGAATGGTGGTGGTGCCGAGGCAGGCACCTCTGTCGGGATTACGATACCCATTTCCGACAGCCGTTTCATGTCGGATAGACCGTCATGAAAAGGCTGTTGAAAAGGCACTTTGGGGGCCCCAAACAGGGCCTCCGTCTGTTGTGGGCCACTGTAAAGTGGCCCAAAGTGCACATGTAGTACCCCCACGCACCTACATGCACCGTGTGTCATGCACCAGATGGTTCATGGCACACAGTGCATGTAGGTGCACAAAGTGCTCATTTACACTGCAGCTTGTGCTGCGGACCTTTTCCTGGGCCGCAGTACAAGCCGCCGAGTAAAGGATTATTTTCGAACCACCAGCCCGGTGGTCATATCGAAATGCGGCTGTCAGACCACCAACTGCTTGTCGGCCAGTCTCGCGGTCGGCGGTTCGACTGACCGATGTCCTAATCGGGCCCTGAGTCTCAGAGTTCACGTATGAATGAACCACAGTTCACGAGGATGCCATTTTTGGAATTTCCATACACTGTTTAAAACATGGTCAAGCTCAGGACTCCTCAGTAGTCCCCTATGAGATCCCCTAGCACTACTTAAATATCACTTATGCCACTTTGTTAGTCAATACAAGCAACCACTATAATTTTAAGTACATTTGCAACGTTTCTCAATTTTTCACTAACCATAATATTTTCCTCTACCCATTTTCCCCAGTTTAAACAATGCAGTTTCAATGGTAATTTCTCCTTGCCTGGTTGTGTTTTTGCCATTTTGGTGGGGATCTCATAGGGTATCTCACTCATATCAAACATCTGTTGTCTGCCTTTTTCAACTCATATTTTTGGAAGTTCCTGGGAGGGACCAAGCATACAC
This sequence comes from Calotriton arnoldi, assembly GCA_963921515.1. Taxonomy (NCBI): domain Eukaryota; kingdom Metazoa; phylum Chordata; class Amphibia; order Caudata; family Salamandridae; genus Calotriton; species Calotriton arnoldi. The sequence continues at coordinate 755,891 of CAWUFW010007345.1, read as the reverse complement.
CGAACACTCTTCACAGTATCCTTATTTTTGTAGGAAGCGCTTCATAGCCAGTCTTCTTTCATTGTAGGTGTTGTAAACAACAGAAATTTCAAGCGTCACTGTCACCCAGTTTAAAGGTACCCATGAAGGGAGGCTGAGTTGGACTTGTCAGGATTCAAGATGTTGACCTGCAAGTCACCGCATGTGTTAGTGGAGAGCTTTTAACTCCCTCAGCGAATCTGGCAGCTGCAGTTAAGAGCCACAGCCGGATTGGGAACCGAAACCGGCCCTGGCAAACAGCTCGGCCAACCCCGTGTGGGGAGGGAGTGGGGGGGTTAGTGGAAAGCACCACTGCCGTCTCACCACTGTCACTATTGTTACAGGGGGCTGATATTCTGGCTATGCTGCAAAACCGGCCCCCGGTAACTAAAACGCCACCCCAGGGGTCCAAAACCAGCCCCCACCCTGGCAGTCCACCGGGGAAACGCTAGGGGCCCGCTACGGCCAGTCCGGCCCTGTTAAGAGCAGGTGTTTGTTTGGACACCTCCACTTCAGGAGGACTTGCACACCTCCCTGCTGTATGCAAAGCTTTCCTCCTGCTACAATGAGTTCTTCTGTTCACTCCTTCACTTTCTTGGGCATGTTCTCGTCAAGGCTTTGATGCCTTGGTAAAGTACTGTTGTTCAAAAACATTGTTCATTGATTTGTTATTCAAACCTACTTCTTTGTCAGCGCTTTTGTAAAACGAACATGCAACACTGCTGTCCCACTATACAGTACTGTAGACGTGCAAAGATCTGTGTGTCTGATATCATTTTACCGATAATATAAATCCCTGCACGTGACTTGCTTTAACATACCGCCAGGTACTAAATCCTTCGAAGGGAGTTACACAGTTGTTTTTTGTGCAAGTCCTAGACATGCAAGATCACAATCAGATTTTACACAAACAAAGATGGAAGTCAAAACCTCCTACCGCGATAACACAGGCAGAAAATACTTCAATCACTGCGAACATCACACAGCATCTTCGTGCATGAATCCAAAACAGCTGCACCCGGATGGAGGCTTCTAATATAATTTCCCACAGCAATCCATCACTGCTAAAAATTATTTCATTGATTGGACATGACAAACATTAAGTAAGGGGGATGTTACATTAGGTCAAGCCAATCTCTCACAATGTCCAAACTAATTGTATCAGGGATAATGAGCAAAACACAACTTCGAGATTAACCAGTGTAATCAAGGCAAATAAACTAACAGCACATGAAAAATGTGAAAGACTGGAGCATCTTAAAATCTGTCTTTTAGTCTTAATGTAGAGATCCATTCTGCTCCTCTACAAAATTAGCTTCCGTATTAAATAAAATGTCTTTGAAAAACTGGATTTGAGGTTGGCAAATTTCTGTAGCAATGTCAGGGGTGACTTTGGGGAAGCAAGCTTTTAATAAGGCTTTCTGATTAAACCATGAATACACTTCATTTACATTGTCTAATGTACAAGCCATTAAAGCACTGCTCTTTCCCATTCTTTACTGCGTTAGAAAAACTTTTTGATGCCTTTTTAAGCATTTCTTTTGAGAGTGAGGGCTGTCTGAGTGCAAACTAAAATAAATATTTAAAATGTGAATTGTGGGTGTCAAGAAGTAACTTAGTTTACCATGTTGATTTAATGTGTTCTAAGTCCCCGATCAAAAGAACGGGGCTGAATTTAGACATGTGCAGAAGTTGCTGTTAAGGCCCACATCGAAATTCTGGGTTTAATGGCAAACACCACACCCCTCACAATTTCCGCCCCGAGTCAAACCTGCCAAATGTAAAATGTTGGGTAAATCATGATACATGTGGAATAGGGTGTTAACGATACATGCTGAATTTGGTGCAGTACACAACAACTCAGCAGGTAATTCCTCATTTTCTGGGGAATACTTGGAATATGGGGTATCCGGTAAATAGCTGGGGTAATTGTATTTACTTGGACTCTGATTACGAGTGCAGGTGCTATTCATCGCACCAGACAAATATCAATACTGCAGGGTACGTTATTTATCAGGTGTGATACATAGTGCCTATTACGAGTTTTTGGGGAATAACATGCAAATGTTGCTGTTTAACGCACCAAAATCTGCATGGTACAGTAAATACAGTACACATTTCCTGTTAATTTTTGGCAGGTTTGAAGGTTGAAGTATTTAACACATCCGATAATCATTGGATGCGTACAACCAAACTCATAAATTCCGACCCATGTGCAAACAGGGGCTCACACAAGGGCCGGAATACACCACTCAAAATCAGGCCCTTGGTGTGAGAAATACCCCACCCCACTTGCACATGTAATCGTGGCCTAAAATGACATAGCACCCGATTTGTCATTAAAACATTGTGCAACTGTTTTCTCTTTCTGTGAGTCGCTGAGACTAACATGAGCTGTGGAATATATGGCAAGCAGTGTTACTGAGCCAGTAGCTAAAGGTATACCTATATTAATTCCAATTATAAATGTATAATCACTCCTTTCAGAGTCCCAGATCAATAATAGCTTTAAAGTGTAGATAAGGACCACCCTAATCATCTAGTCTGCCCTATCAGCTGCATCACTGTAGACTGCAATCAGTCTCCAGCTCTGTCTTAGCACTCACAATATTATAACTCCACTATGTCAGCCAAGTGCCTGTGTTTTTTCCCTTTCTGTGAAGAACACCTCAGGGAGCTTCTGGGGACCTTGCATTTTATGACCACTTGGTTTAAAGCCACACTTTGGCTTCAGTATGCCTAGGATTTTTATGAGGGCGATCAATGAGGCTAGTGGTGCTCCACTGATCACGCCATGGTCCCCCAAAGCAATCCATTTTCCAGCATACTTTGGGTCCCATTTCTATGGATGATAATGACTCGCTGGTGGCATCTTAGTGTTCTTGTCGACCACACCTAAAACTCTTCTTCACCTAGGTTTAGAGTCACATTGTTAAATAAATCAATTAAATTCACCTAGTATACCCTTCCTCCTGTTCAGTGGAGTCTGTAGGTATATGGCTTCAGGAAATTCCACTAATCTTTCATAACTTCTTATATCAAACACCAAAGTGAGACTTACAGTTCTGCAGGTGTGAAACTCACGCTTGTTTCCATGTTTCTAAAGTATACCTGCTCTTTTGTAGTCCACTGTCACTTCCCTGGCTCCAGGGAGACTACTTTTTGCGGGACTAGCACTCACGTTCCAGTTGTGGGGATCATGTCACCAGGTTCTTAATATGTCAAAGCTACTGCATATTTTATTATTCTTGTGGTCGCTTAACTTTCCTAATGTATTCTCATTTCCAACTTGGCTCTCCTATGCTGACCGGATCTTTCTATCTCTTACTGTCAACTTCTCACTGTTGAGGATGTTAACAAAAAATTGTCAACCTGCTCTCTCATTTACATGTGTAGACCTTTCTAAGAATGTACATCCTATTCGATTATGTTGTATTCGTTGCAACCTTTTGTTTCTATTCTGGTACCGATATATAGATTTTAACAAATTACGCTCTCAAAGCGAATCACAGGATTGTGTCTGTAGGTCATGTGAGTATCTAATATGTGAAATTCTGACCTATGACTACTACTGTTTGCACTCTTGCCCTAGGGCAGTTGTGATACACACTCACTAAATTTGGAGTCTTTTCCCTCGACTCTCCCTCAATGTTGCCTTAGAACAAGCATCACGTAAATGGTTCGTGTTACCAAATGGGGCAGTTGGGGTTTCAATACTTGACCCCCCCCCCCTTTTTTTCTTATTTCTTTTTCATTCATTTCTTTTACTTCTGTCTGCGGGGGGTGATTATTATTCACCCTGCCCGCACAATTAGCTGAAGACTAGGAGTTATTTCAACTAACATAGTACAATGTTACTTTCTTTTCTTTCCAGAACCAATACTTGCCATCATGGATGACTTCCCCAAGTATCTTCATGATGTTATATCATGCGAACACGGTATCATACATGGAAAGGTGGACAATACCTCATCAAGCATTTAATAATTTCTCCCCCATTCTTTCCGTTTCTTCGGACGCAATATACACAATTTGGCGATTATCTATTAGGAGGCAGAGGAGAAAATAGGTGTGGCTGTATGTCTGTGAATGAAGAGTGAAGCCTATGAATAAGGAGCAGGAGCTCTGAAATGTGTCAGAACGCTAGCGCTGGTTGTTTTCAATAAATTCTGGATGGAACTTCCTTTGTCGAGTGCATCTTCGCTGCAGGGCGCTTTGTTTGTTATATATTTACCACGGAAGTCTCACCGTGGAAGATGCACCACCATTGAACAGAAAGTGGGGCTGCAGGCTTAGAACACTGCTGAGCCTACGAGCAGCAGAGTGGAAGGATAATCAACCAACCGGGCTGGCAATCTGAAGCCTACTGAAGGCTAAGAATATTATTTTAATGAACTCGAGAAGGACACAGAACCTACTTAAGGACAGAAATTCAACCTACTAAAGGTGAAGCGCACTACAATTCCCATAATGCACAAATTATTGGAGGCCCACCTGAGAGCGAGTATCTATTAGGAGGCAGAGGAGAAAAGAGGCGTGGCTGTATGTCTGTGAATGAAGAGAGAATCCTATGAATAAGGAGCAGGAGCTCTGAAACGCGTCAGGCAAGGAAATGTGTCAGAGCGCTAGCACTGGTTGTTTTAAATAAATTCTGGATGGAACTTCCTTTGTCGAGTGTATCTTTGCTGCAGGGCGCTTTGTGTAGATATATATATATATATATATATATATGTATATATATTTTTTAATCTTTACTGTTCCTAGTTGGCGGACACCCATCTTGGAACGTTAATTAAAAGTATAAAAAGTGTGCCGAAGTGCATTCAGTTTAGAAAGAAGCAGCCCAGAAGCAAATAGCAGCTGTTCAGTAACAAACAAAAAAAAGAGTTTCGAAAAGAATGATTTTGGGTGGTTGTAATCTCCGACAAGCAGCGGGAGGGGGAGAACAACAAAGGGGATGGTTGGGGAGTGTAATCATTTTTTTTTTTAAACGGACAATACTAGTTGGGACAGTAGAAGCAATGGATGAGTTGGTGTTGGGGAGGGGGAAGGGACATGGAGAGTGTGGGGGTGGAGGGTTGTAAATTTCAGAGGGGAAGTGTAACCCAGGGGAGAGAGCAAGAAAATGCATGCACTCGCAAAGAGTTCTGAAGAAAAAAGTAGTTCCCAGAATGTAAGCAGTGAAAGAGTGGAAGGATACACGTCATCCAATCAAAAGAATGATAAAGAAGTTACGCTCCAGGGGAGAAACAAACACTAGAAGAGGAAGGAAAACCATCAAATAAGAAGCAAACAAATGAGATTAATGAGTAAGCCACCTACTGATAAGCAGTGGGCAGACCCCAAGCTCACTGTAAGTATTGCTATTGTCCACATTAGGTCTTTGACAACAAACAGCTAACAGCTGTCTGCAGGAAAACCATTTATTTTTTAAGTGCCGGTGCACACCACCTGTAATCGCTGGTTAAGCACTGGGTCACAACAAAGACCATGAGTACATGCCACATGCAGGAATAAGGTAGGGAACAGCAGTGCAGAGCAGTGTGTCAGTGATTGTGTGACCAATCTCTATTAAGGTCACAGTTTTATTCCTATCTGGTGGATACCGTAAGCATGCTGCAGCTATGCAGACAGTAAAATGATGATATGCATGACTTCATATTGCCATCCAGTGTTACCATATAATTTTGACATACACAACCTCTGGCACTGTTTCAGCCAATGGTAATAACTGGTCAATGGAGCAGGAGGAAGTTATAGAGCCACCACAGATTGTACCAATAGTCCCACTGCACCCATCAGCAGCATTGCAACCTGACATTATTACCTCCAGGCAGCCGCCTTTCTGTAGCCTGTGTACAATTCAGCTACCATTTCAGAGAAAATGCCAAAGTAAAATGAATAATACTGCAAAGTGCTGATTGTTTTGAACTAACACCAAACTTAGAAGTGGGGCCAATCAGCGTTGTATGCGTAATTAACAAATCATTTATGGAGAATTCTGCCACAAAAAACACTTGGTAGTAATGCTGAAAAAAAAGCTTTCTTCAAAATGGCAGATAATGCAAATTGTCAGAAATTCCACCCCTGACCGAGCAAAACTAGAGAATCAATTACAGAAAAATATATATAGGGAGAGGATGTGGTGCTGCGGCTAGAGCTGTCGACTTGGGAGCTGGGGATCTGGGTTCGAGTCTCGGAGTCAGCTCAACATCCTGGATTATGGGCTAATTACTTAGGGGTTATTATGAGTATGGCGGTCCTGGGACCGCTGTACCTGCCGTGGTGCTTTAACCACCTCCACCCCTTCTGGTCCACCTGCCATATCCCAAGTGTGGTGGTCGGACCGCCACAGGACTGCTGCCTCCACCGGGATCCAGGATGCCGTGGCAGTGACGGTGTGGAAAAGGGCAGGAATATGCTCTCGAGCCGATGCCGGCACCGCCAAACGTATTCCAAGTTGCATTTCCACTGACAAACGCGTTCCAGCCACCTGGCCTTCGTCATTGACGAAGGCCAGGTGGCTGAAACGCGTTTGTCAGTTTTTACTCTCTGAGAGGCATGAATTAAAAAGTATGTAATTCACTACGAGCTGGAGTGCGCAGTCCTTTGTGTCCTGTGACAACTGCTTGTGATATATAGATATATATTATCTACTGGCGGTCGCCAGTAGATAGTTATAGTTAGGACCTATTTTCCATAGGAAATCCGCGACATTCTATTTGAAATAACTCTTGCGTCGGTTGACGAATCTTCGCGAAATTTTCAAACTTTATGGCCCGCTCTGGTCCGCTCCTACCTTGAAAGTCTCAGGGTGATTCGTCAGCGGGGGCCGAGAAAAAGGGGGGTCCCAAAACGTGTTTTCCCCATTCATTTTCCCATAGGAAACTTTAGACACGGCTACAGCCCGAACTGCTGAACGGAATTACACCAAATTTGGCAAAGAGGTAGTTCTTGGTTCAGAAAGAACCCTTTTTGTTAAATGGTGTAAATCCGTTCAGTAGTTGCGGAGAAATTTAAAAAATAAGAGTCAAAAAATCAATTTCCCATAGGAAACTTTAGACACGGCTACAGCCCGAACTGCTGAACGGAATTACACCAAATTTGGCAAAGAGGTAGTTCTTGGTTCAGAAAGAACCCTTTTTGTAGCCTGTGTACAATGCAGCTACCATTTCAGAGAAAATGCCAAAGTAAAATGAATAATACTGCAAAGTGCTGATTGTTTTGAACTAACACCAAACTTAGAAGTGGGGCCAATCAGCGTTGTATGCGTAATTAACAAATCATTTATGGAGAATTCTGCCACAAAAAACAATTGGTAGTAATGCTGAAAAAAAAGCTTTCTTCAAAATGGCAGATAATGCAAATTGTCAGAAATTCCACCCCTGACCGAGCAAAACTAGAGAATCAATTACAGAAAAATATATATAGGGAGAGGATGTGGTGCTGCGGCTAGAGCTGTCGACTTGGGAGCTGGGGATCTGGGTTCGAGTCTCGGAGTCAGCTCAACATCCTGGATTATGGGCTAATTACTTAGGGGGTTATTATGAGTATGGCGGTCCTGGGACCGCTGTACCTGCCGTGGTGCTTTAACCACCTCCACCCCTTCTGGTCCACCTGCCATATCCCAAGTGTGGTGGTCGGACCGCCACAGGACTGCTGCCTCCACCGGGATCCAGGATGCCGTGGCAGTGACGGTGTGGAAAAGGGCAGGAATATGCTCTCGAGCCGATGCCGGCACCGCCAAACGTATTCCAAGTTGCATTTCCACTGACAAACGCGTTTCAGCCACCTGGCCTTCGTCATTGACGAAGGCCAGGTGGCTGAAACGCGTTTGTCAGTTTTTACTCTCTGAGAGGCATGAATTAAAAAGTATGTAATTCACTACGAGCTGGAGTGCGCAGTCCTTTGTGTCCTGTGACAACTGCTTGTGATATATAGATATATATTATCTACTGGCGGTCGCCAGTAGATAGTTATAGTTAGGACCTATTTTCCATAGGAAATCCGCGACATTCTATTTGAAATAACTCTTGCGTCGGTTGACGAATCTTCGCGAAATTTTCAAACTTTATGGCCCGCTCCGGTCCGCTCCTACCTTGAAAGTCTCAGGGTGATTCGTCAAGCGGGGGCCGAGAAAAAAGGGGGGTCCCAAAACGTGTTTTCCCCATTCATTTTCCCATAGGAAACTTTAGACACGGCTACAGCCCGAACTGCTGAACGGAATTACACCAAATTTGGCAAAGAGGTAGTTCTTGGTTCAGAAAGAACCCTTTTTGTTAAATGGTGTAAATCCGTTCAGTAGTTGCGGAGAAATTTAAAAATAAGAGTCAAAAATCAATTTCCCATAGGAAACTTTAGACACGGCTACAGCCCGAACTGCTGAACGGAATTACACCAAATTTGGCAAAGAGGTAGTTCTTGGTTCAGAAAGAACCCTTTTGTTAAATGGTGTAAATCCGTTCAGTAGTTGCTGAGAAAATCAAAAGTAAAAGTACATATATATCTATGGCCGCGTCGGATTCGCGCACCCTCCCGATCACGAGCTGTCTGCTAATTGGCTGTCAACACTCCAAACCAGGAAGTGTTGGCAGCCATCTTATTCCTCGGTAGAACCGAGGAACAAGAAAGCAGTAAAAAAGTGCGCAAAACGCACAAAGGGGGCAGGGTAGAAACACCCTGACCCCTAGGTCTGCTCAGGGGGTCCCACAAGGACCCCTGTGCAGAAAAAGCATTTTTTTAAATCGGCAGGATGCGCTCAGGGTGCGCGAATCCTGCCGAAAAAAAAAATCAAAGGGCGGTCTCCCGCGCTCGATTGTATTTTGCCCCGGGTGGCCCAAGTCCCGGGGGCATGGTGGGGGTTAAATTTATGTATGGGGGCCTCAAAGGGCCCCCAGGCCCCGGGACCGCCACCCCCGGGGCTTTCTTTTAAAATGGTGCGGGAGGGCTCTGAGCCCTCCCGCAGCCCCGGGACCACCACCTCCCCGGGGCTTCTTTTTTTTACTTTTTCCTGTGTGGGGGGCTCGAGCCCCCACACGCCCGGGACCGCCACCTCCCCGGGGCACTAACAAATTAAAATGGGGGTCCGTTTCAGACCCCGAAGCCCCGGGGACCACCACCTCCCGGGGCTTTGCTGATGTGGGGAGGGGGCCGCGCGGCCCCCTCCTGGAGCCTGTGGTGGCCCTGGGGACCGCCACCCCCAGGGCCGGCTCCTGCAGTGTCCCGAGGTGCCTACCCCCGGGACACTGCTGTTTGCAATGAGAGGACGGGAGCCTCGCGGCTCCCGTCCTGTCATTGCAAACTGCTGGATATTGGAAGAGAGAGCAGGAAACCTGCTCTCGCTTCCAATATCCAAAGACAATTGCTTTCCAAACGGGGAGCAGCATGTTAGCTGCTCCCCGTGTGGAAAAGCAATGCTGGCTCCCTTAGGACATGGGGAGCCGGCGGGACTGTGGGGGTTTGGGGACCCCCACAGTCCCCAACCAGAGGCCAGGCCCCGGGGATGGGGTCCCCGGGGCCATAAGTGGCTCGGGAGGGGGCCACGCGGCCCCCTCCCCAGAAATTATTTTAAAAAGGCCTGCCCCGGGGGATGGGATCCCCGGGGCAAAAGGAGGCCTGAGGAGGGGGCCACGCAGCCCCCTCCTTAAAAGGAATGTTAAAGTGTGGCCATGCCCCGGGGGATGGGGTCCCCGGGGCAGTTTTCGGCCAGGGGAGGGGGCCACGCGGCCCCCTTCCAGTTTAATTTTAATTAAAAAAAAAGGGGTAAGGCCCTGGGGGATGGGGTCCCCAGGGCCCAAAAATAAGAAAAAGGAAGGGGGGCCACACAACCCCCTTCAGGGGAAAAAAAACAAAACAAAAAAAAACTATTGGGCCGCAGGCCCCGCCCCCTTCCTTCACCACTCTGCAAACGCGCCCCTGGCGCGTTTGCAGATGGGAAGTAATTCCCCTTGAATACTGGGGGTCCCTGGGGCCAACTAGCCCACCAGGAACCTCCAGTATGCGCCAGGTGGCTGCGTTGCAGAGAGGTGTACAGAGGCCACGCCCCTTTATACACCTCTCTGCAACGCAGCTCTGTGGCGCTTTTGAAGGTACATGGTGGGGTAGTTGGCCCCCAGGAACCCTCAGGATTCAAGGGGACTTAATCCCCCAACTTAAAACGCGCCACGGGCGCGTTTGCACAGTGGTGAAGGGAGGGCGGGGCTTCAGGTGACATGTGTGCAAACAGGCCCTGTGGCGCGTTTTAAGATAGGGAATTAAATCCCCTTCAATCCTGAGGGTCCCTGGGGCCAACTAGCCCAACAGGTACATCCAGAAAGTGCCACAGAGCTGCGTTGCAGAGAGGTGTAAAAGGGGTGTTGCCTCTCTACACGTCTCTGCAACGCAGCCCCTGGTGCATACTGGAGGTTCCTGGTGGGCTAGTTGGCCCCTAGGGACCCTCATGATTCAAGGGGACTTAATCCCCCAACTTAAAACGCGCCACGGGGCGCGTTTGCACAGATGTCACCTCAGGCCCCGCCCCTACCTTCACCATTGTGCAAATATTCCTCTAAAATCTGCCGAACTACGAATTCGGATTTACTCACCTGTTATCAGGAGAGACCTCAGTGCTGCATCTTTCAGCCCAGTACTAATCCTGAAAAGTAATTTTAACCGTACTTACCAGTAACTTGAATTTCCTTCCATAGGATATCATTGCCTGCTTTTTGCTGAAAAAGTTTCTAAGTGTTGATTTTTGAAACATACAAATATTCCTCTAAAATCAGCCGAAATACGAATTCCGATTTACTCACCTGTTATCAGGAGAGACCTCAGTGCTGTATCTTTCAGCCCAGTACTGGTCCTGAAAAGTAATTTTAACCGTACTTACCAGTAACTTGAATTTCCTTCCATAGGCTAACATTGACTGGTTTCACTTGGAAATTCTTCTAAGTGTGGAGTTTTGGAACTTTAAAATATTCCTCTAAAATCAGCCGAAATACGAATTCCTATTTACTCACCTGTTATCAGGAGAGACCTCAGTGCTGCATCTTTCAGCCCAGTACTGATCCTCAAAAGTAATTATAACCGTACTTACCAGTATCTTGAATTTCCTTCCTTAGGATATCATTGTCTGCTTTTTGCTGAAAAAGTTTCTAAGTGTTGATTTTTGAAACATACAAATATTCCTCTAAAATCAGCCGAAATACAAATTCCGATTTACTCACCTGTTATCAGGAGAGACCTCAGTGCTGTATCTTTCAGCCCAGTACTGGTCCTGAAAAGTAATTTTAACCGTACTTACCAGTAACTTGAATTTCCTTCCATAGGCTAACATTGACTGGTTTCACTTGGAAATTCTTCTAAGTGTGGAGTTTTGGAACTTTAAAATATTCCTCTAAAATCAGCCGAAATACGAATTCCGATTTACTCACCTGTTATCAGGAGAGACCTCAGTGCTGCATCTTTTAGCCCAGCACTGACCCTGAAATGTAATTTTAACCGTACTTACCAGTAACTTATATTTTCTTCCATAGGAATCCATTGTCTGGTTTTCAGCTGAAAAGTTTCAAAGTGTCGATTTTCACAAACTACAAATATTCCTTAAAAATCACCTGTATGACTTAAACGCATTCTTTCAACTGTTTACAGGAGATGCACCAGTGCTGGATCCAGGATCCAACACTGAGTAAGAAAAAGTAACGATAACAGTTTTTACCTGCTAAGTGAATTTCCTTCCATAGGATAACATTGGTGATTCTATGAGAAAAAGTTTCTAAGTGTCAACTTTTAAAATACAATAATATTCCTTAAAAATCACTACTGTAACCAAAACGCTTTTACTCAACTGTTTACAGGAGATGTCCCAGGACTGAATCTAGGATCCAGTCCTGTGGTTAGAAAAGTAATCCATAAAGTAACTAATTGCATTTAACTAGAAATTCACATTGAGCTGAATGTTGCATTGTGTTTGAAAATGTGTTGCCCATTGCAACAACTGTAACTACTGTACTTAAAAGTCTATTGCCTATGTGCAAAGTATTTAAACTAAAGTAATTCATTCTGAGAAAGTATTTTTTGTAATGTATAATGTAATTACAATGTAATTTAAAAAATAAAATATGTAAAAAAAAATGTTTCTAAAAATGTAGTAAATCAGTATGAAAAAAATAAATATAACAATTAATACATTTAAAAATTGTCATTTACAAAACCTTTGAAATTCACTGAAAAAACCGTAGGTTTCAGACATGTTATAGTTAGGAATTAGCATTTAAAAAACTTTTGAAATTCACTGAAAAAACCATAGGTTTCAGACACGTTATAGTTAGAAATTAGCATTTAAAAAACCTTTGAAATTCACTGAAAAAACCATAGGTTTCAGGCACGTTATAGTTAGAAATTTGCATTTAAAAAACCTTAGAAATTCACTGAAAAAACCATAAGGTTTTAGGGACAGTTATAGTTAGTTGGACATTGCACTCGTACAAAACCCGTGAAATTCCCCCATTATAGTTAGTTCAGGTAACTATAACTCGCGCCCCCGCAATGCACTGCGGATGACGTCACATATTACATCACTCATGACATGGTCAGTGACATCACTGATGACATCACTGATGACATCTCAAATGACATCACTGATGACATCACTGATGACATCATCCATGTGAGAATTTAATGCATCTTCTCACACCCTAATATAAGTTTTGAAACACCCACTCTAAATTACAGACTGCCATTCTCAAAACCATACACACTTCAATACCAATAAGTACATACCCACTCACTGATTCTTAGGTCTACACACACACATCTACTCACTCACCCGTACAGTCACTCATACTTACAGTCACTCAGTACAGGACTATCATATGCACTCATACACCTATATAAACACTCACACAACGCAACTCATCCATAGAGGTATTCACACACCTAGTCAGTCATGCAAATAATTAATCACACTCCAATTTACTCACCTATACAGTTATACACACCAGCTCACTTACTCATAAAAATACTAGCACATTCTTACGCTCCTATGCAATCACTGATGCAAGCACTCACTCATCCATATAGCCACTCTCACAATCACACACTCTCACTTATAGCCATTTATATACTCCAACACACATATATACTGCCTTTCACATATGTAGTTACTCACACATGTACCACTGAGATATACATTCAATCACTAACACACCCATACACACACTCACCCACCCATACAGTCCATCACAGACGCACTCTTGAAACCATGCACCCAGTGAATCACCCACTCACACATCTATGCACAGAGTCACACACACCCCACCCACACAAACACTGAGGCACCCATACAGATACTCAGAGAACCAATCCATAACCCATATAGACACTCATTTAGCTAGTCAGAAACCCATGCAGTTGCTTACACAACAACAGACAGACGGATACAGACATTCACACAGTTTAGTCACTCACCCATGCATCCAGTAAGATACGTTTAATCACTCACTTATAGACTCAGTCACGCACCTACTAAATCATCCATTCAGGCGCTTCTACACCCACTCATTCTTCAATACGCCTTTCCCTAAATATATTAAACATATTTAAACTTTACAGAAGCACACAGTCACTGGATGATGTCATCAGTGATGTCATCAGTGATGTCATTTGAGATGTCATCAGTGATGTCATCAGTGATGTCACTGACCATGTCATGAGTGATGTAATATGTGATGTCATCAGCAGTGCATTGCGGGGGCGCGGGTTATAGTTACCTGAATTAACTATAACGGGGGAATTTCACGGGTTTTGTACGAGTGCAATGTCCAACTAACTATAACTGTCCCTAAAACCTTATGGTTTTTTCAGTGAATATATATATATATTCACTGAAAAAACCATAGGTTTTAGGGACAGTTATAGTTAGTTGGACATTGCACTCGTACAAAACCCGTGAAATTCACCCGTTATAGTTAGTTCAGCTAACTATAACTCGCGCACCCGCAATGCACTGCTGATGATGTCACATATTACATCACTCATGACATGGTCAGTGACATCACTGATGACATCACTGATGACATCTCAAATGACATCACTGATGACATCATCCAGTGACTGTGTGTTTCTGTAAAGTTTAAATATGTTTAATATATATAGGCAAAGGCGTATTGAAGAATGAGTGGGTGTATAAGTGTGTGAATGGATGATTTAGTAGGTGCGTGACTAACTCTATAAGTGAGTGATTAAACGTATCTTACTGAATACATGGGTTAGTGACTGGAGTGTCTATGGTTTTGAGAATGGCAGTCTGTAATTTAGAGTGGGTGTATCAAAGGTTATATTAGGGTGTGAGGAGGTGCATCAAATTATCACATGGATGATGTCATCAGTGATGTCATCAGTGATGTCATTTGAGATGTCATCAGGACTGTATGGAATCGGTAGGGAGATGGATGGCAGAGAACTGCCTGAAATTGAATTCAGGAAAAACGGAGGTAATGCTGTTTGGGAACGATCTTAATTTTTGGACGCCTAACTGGTGGCCTGCATCCATGGGGTCTCTCCCTACACCCTCAAAAAAGGTGAAAAATTTGGGTATAATCCTGGATGAGAAACTCTCCTTTGGGGCCCAAGTAAATGCAGTAACCTCAACAACAGTATATGTTCTCAGAACTGTTAAGAAGGTACTGAGGTTTTTACCTTCAGAGACCCGGCAAACGGTAGTCACAGCATTGGTTATGTCAAGACTAGACTACTGCAATAGCCTATACTTAAATATACAACAAAGATTTCTGTATAGGCTTCAGCTGCTACAAAATGCTGCGGCCAGATTACTCACGGGCACCTCCAAGTTTTCTCCCATCTCCAAGGAGATTAAAAGTCTACACTGGCTCCCGGTGAGGAACCGGGTACAGTTTAAATCTTTGTGTATGGTCTTTAAAGCACTTCAGGGCTTAGGACCAGAGCATTTGAGGCGCCAGTTCCAATGGTACATACCAGCAAGAACTCTTAGATCCTTAGGAGCTAAGTTGGTGGTAGTCCCACTAACAAAAAAAGCTCAATGGGGAGGTAGAAGTTTCTCTTTGTGTGCAGCAAAGGCTTGGAATGAATTGCCATTCTATTTGAGAAATGCTACTAGTCTTCTAGCATTCAGGAAGGGGTTAAAGACCTGGCTTTTTGATAAATAATCCTCATTTTTCAGCTCAGCCTTAGGGAGTAGTAACTAGCGCCAGGACACCTCCGGGTAATCGTGCGCTCTAAAAATTCACATAACATAACATGTCATCAGTGATGTCACTGACCATGTCATGAGTGATGTAATATGTGACGTCATCAGCAGTGCATTGCGGGGGCGCGAGTTATAGTTAGCTGAACTAACTATAATGGGGGAATTTCACGGGTTTTGTACGAGTGCAATGTCCAACTAACTATAACTGTCCCTAAAACCTATGGTTTTTTCAGTGAATTTGTAAGGTTTTTTAAATGCTAATTTCTAACTATAACGTGCCTGAAACCTATGGTTTTTTCAGTGAATTTCAAAGGTT
Source organism: Calotriton arnoldi (assembly GCA_963921515.1). NCBI lineage: Eukaryota > Metazoa > Chordata > Amphibia > Caudata > Salamandridae > Calotriton > Calotriton arnoldi. The sequence goes on along the minus strand of CAWUFW010007345.1, from coordinate 740,352 downwards.
TTTAAAATGCTAATTCCTAACTATAACATGTCTGAAACCTATGGTTTTTTTCAGTGAATTTCAAAGGTTTTGTAAATGACAATTTTTAAATGTATTAATTGTTATATTTATTTTTTTGATACTGATTTACTACATTTTTTTAAACTATTTATTTTTAGATATTTTATTTTTTAATTACATTGTAATTACATTATACATTACATTACAAAATATACTTTCTCAGAATGAATTACTTTAGTTTAAATACTTTGCAAATAGGCAATAGACTTTTAAGTACAGTAGTTACAGTTGTTGCAATGGGCAACACAATTTCAAACACAATGCAACATTTGGCCCCTAGGAACCCTCGGGATTGAGGAGGAATTAATTTCAAAGGTTTTTTAAATGATAATTCCTATCTATAACGCCCCTGAAACCTATGGTGTTAATATACACACACTATCCCTAAATAAAGTTCTAGCGATTATAGTTCCATTCCATTCACAGCTCATTTGAGATGTCATGAGTGATGTCATGAGTGATGTAACTGACCATGTCATGAATGATGTAATGTCTGAGGTCATTAGCAGTACATTGCGGGGGCGTAAGTTATAGTTAGCTCAGGTAACTATAACTGCTGAATTTCACTGGTTGTGTATGAGTGAAATCTGAGTCTAACCATAACGTCCCTGTAATCTTTGGTTTTTTCAGCAAATTTCTAGGTTTTTTTTAACGTTAAGTAAGATGCATATCACAATGGATGGTGGGGTTGGAAGCAGGGCCTGGCCTGGCATTGTGCTGCCCCCACCCAAGCTTGCTGCTCCTGCTTCCCCTCCTCCTAGCCATCCACTGTCCAAGTCCATGTCCCTGCTCCCTTATTACAGCCCTGTGTGGCCGTTGTTCTGCCACTGGCCTTCCCGCCTTCTCTGAACAGTAAGCTTGCTTCCCCATCCACCTCCTCCCTATCCTCTGTTGTCTGAATCCATGCACTAGCCTCCTCCCTACGGCCATGAATGGTCCGATGTGCTGCCACTACCCTCCATTTAGCATGATGTCCCAGTCCACTCCTCCTGCCCTCCATTGCCCAATTCTATGCCCCGTCATTGACCTCCTGCTTAGCCTCTGTGCTTAGCTTGCTGCCCCTACTCTCCTTCCCCCTGCCCTCCGATGTCTGTGTACATGCCCCTGCTCCATCCTTTTTGCCCACCATGTTCCATGGACCTGCCCCTCCTATCTACTCTGAATGTTCTTTTGAGCTGCGACTCCCCTCCCACCTGCCTAGCATTGTCAGATGACTGTAACCTGTCCCTGCCACCTCCACCCTGCCTGTCCACATTCCATGCCCCTATCCCCTTCCTCCTGTCCTCCATGGTCCATTTTACTGCCACACCTTCTGCCCTCCCTGGTCTGTTGTGCTGCAACTGCTCCTCCTGCCTGCCCCGCGTGGTCTGTTGTGAGGCTCCTTTCCCATAACTCTCTTGTCTGTGCCCAGCTCCTACCCCTCCCTTCTATCCTCCATGGTCCTTTGTGCATGCCCCTGCCCCCTCCTTCTTGCCCATCATGCTGCCACTAACCCTCCCGCTTGCCATGCATGGTCCTCTGTGCTGCCACGGCCCCTCCCACCTTCCCTGTGTGGTCAGCTAGCTGCCCCTGACCCCCTCCCATCTTCCCTCCATGGTCTGTGTGTATGCCATTATAGTCTCACTGTTGCTCTCCATGGTGTGTCTTGCTTCTAGTGCCCATCCTGCCTGATCTCCATGGTCAGCTTGCTGCTCCTGCCCTGCCCCCTTGCCCCCTGCCCTCTGTTTCCCATGTGCAGACCCCTATTCCCTCTCTCCTGGCTTGTCTGTTCCATTGTAATGCCTCTGATCCCTCCCTCCTTCCCTTTATGGTCCGTTATGCTGCAGCTTTCTCTCCTGTCTGTCCATTATGGTCAGCTAGCTGCCATTGCCTCTTTCCCCTCTGTTCTCTGTTGTCCATGCGCATGGTCCTGTCCCCTCCCTATTGCTTTCTATGGATTGTTGTGCTGCACTCCCATCCTGCATGCCCTGTGTGGTGTATTGTGCTGCTGCAAACCCTGATGCCTGCCCTGTATGGTCAGGTTGGTGCACCTCTCCATGTCCCTCCTGTCCTCTGTTATCCGAGTCCATGTCCCTACCCCAATTCCTCCTGCCTTCCATGATCCAATGTACCATACTTGCTAACATTTTGACCTTGGTAAGAGGGAAATTTTGAAAAAAAACTGGGGTATTGATTTTCCCCATTGACTTACATTGAAAAAGAGGAGATTATAGACAGGAGGAAACAGATCAAATAAAGCCCATTTGGGCTTAAAAACATTGGGCGTTTCCTGGCTGAATCGGGTCTGTTGGCATGTATGGTTGTAGTACCACTGCCTCTTCCTTCTGCCCACACAGGTCTATTATATTGCCACAGCCTCTCTTGCCTGTCCTGTATTGTTGGTTTGTTGCCCCTGCCCCCCTTTCCACTGCCCTCCATAGTCTGTTGTGCTGCCATTGCCCTTCCTGCCTGCCCAGTGTGGTCAAATTGTTGCCTCTGCACCCTCCTACCAGCCTTCAATTTTCTGAGTCCGTGCCCCTGGCCTCTGCCTCTCAACAGTATCCTAATGAACAACTAGATTGCTAACATTCTATATTTATTACAAAGGTGTGGCACGCCTGACGTCATCTTGATGTAATCAAAACTGTAATACCTAGAGCATTTCCTTTAGAAATTACATAGATGAGAGGGTCTTATTTGCATCGAAATTATGGTTAGTGCTCTAAAAAACTAAAATGAGGACATATTTCTGAGTTTTCAAATAGCGACAAAGCACTTTTAAATTATTTGTTATCTTTATGTTTTTTTATCCAGTTGACCACTTGATTAAATGTTGCACTTAGGGGAGAGGATGTGGTGTTACTTCCGGAGCTGCAGACTTTGCAACTGGGGAACCAGGTTGGAGTTTCTGCTTCAGCTCGACATTCTGTGATTCTGGTCAAATCACTTAATCTCCCCATGTCTACAACCAAAATGAATTTGTCCTTATGTGATGTAACCAATGCTCATGTAAAGCACTCCAATACCTGACCAGTCTGCACTATATAAAACTGCAAAAACACAAAAAATAAAAAGTGTTTTGCACACTTCTGTCATTGGGCTACACGTAGGCTACATCTGGGTGTTATTTGTGCTACATTTGGGCTCTTTTGTCTCTGGTGGCCATCTTGGGAGATTTATTTGTTATGAAGTTTCCTAATTTCCTCATTTACTGCAGTCTCCTCTGTAGGAAATGCTTTCAGTTTTTTACTTTGATTCCATCATGAAGGCATTCAGATTGTCACACATTTGCCATAGATTCTGAATGTTAGCACTCTAGTTGCTGATTAGATCAATGTAGTAAAGCTACTGCTCACCAGGGAAGTCTGCTGCTGGTATTGAAAGTGCATGTTTCAGTCTGCATGTCAGAATTTTTTAATGAAATAGAAGAGGATTTGAGCAGTCACTCAAAATGTGCCCTAATTTTTCTTTCTTCAGCACTAATCATAATTTATATGGCAAAATGAACCCCCTCATTGTGTTCCTTTTGAAATTAAATGTTTTAAGTGTTACCAGTTTATTCCAACCAAAATGGCTTCAGGTGTGCCATACTTTTGTCATAAGTAAGACTGTTAGTGCTCTAGTTGTTCTTTAGAACACTCTGGGACATTCTGTCATTGGGCCATATGTGGGCTACATCTGGGTGATATTTGTGCTACATTTGGGCTCTTTTGTCTCTGGTGGCCATCTTGGGAGACTTATTTGTTATGAAGTTTCCTAATTTCCTCATTTACTGCAGTCTCCTCAGTAGGAAATACTTTCAGTTTTTTACTTTGATTCCATCAAGAAGGCATTCAGATGTGTCACACATTTGCCATAAATTCAGAATGTTAGCACTCTAGTTGCTCATTAGATCACTGTAGTAAAGCTACTGCTCACCAGGGAAGTCTGCTGCTGGTATTGAAAGTGCATGTTTCAGTCTGCATGTCAGAATTAATTTTTTTATGAAATAGAGGAGGATTTGAGAAGTCAAAATGTGCCCTAATTTTTCTTTCTGCAGCACTAACCATAATTTCTATGGCAAAATGAACCCCCTCATTTTGTTCCTTTGCAAATTAAATGTTTTAAGTGTTACCACTTTATTCCAATCAAGATGAGTTCAGGTGTGCCATACTTTTGTCATAAGTAAGACTGTTAGCGCTCTAGTTGTTCTTTAGAACACTCTGGGACATTCTGTCATTGGACCATATGTGGGCTACATCTGGGTGATATTTGTGCTACATTTGGGCTCTTTTGTCTCTGGTGGCCATCTTGGGAGACTTATTTGTTATGAACTTTCCTAATTTCCTCATTTACTACAGTATCCTCAGGAGGAAATACATTCAGTTTTTTACTTTGAATCCACCAAGAAGGCATTCATATGTGTCACACATTTGCCATAATTTCAGAATGTTAGCACTCTAGTTGCTCATTAGATCACTGTAGTAAAGCTACTGCTCACCAGGGAAGTCTGCTGCTGGTATTCAAAGTGCATGTTTCAGTCTGCATGTCAGAATTTTTTAATGAAATAGAAGAGGATTTGAGAAGTCAAAATGTGCCCTAATTTTTCTTTCTGCAGCACTAATCATAATTTCTATGGCAAAATGAACCCCCTCATTTTGTTCCTTTTTCAATTAAATGTTTTAAGAGTTACCACTTTATTCCAAACAAGATGGCTTCAGGTGTGCAATACTTTTGTCATAAGTAAGACTGTTAGCGCTCTAGTTGTTCTTTAGAACACTCTGGGAAGCTGCAATAGAACACAAAGGAATCAACTGACAGTCTCTGCCCTTGTTGGATGAACATGTTTTACTGAGAATGTCAGACTTCATTCTCACATGACTGAGAAAGACAATGTGAATTTACAGAAAATATGCTCTCATTTTAGCTTCTAGATCACCTTCCAAACCTCTGTGGGAAAAGTATGAGAAAATAGTTTTCTCTCAAACATGATTCATGATATCCCAGCAGAAGGCTTTTTCACAGGGTAAAATCACCTTAGAACACACCACAATTCCTAAAATTAGTATGGTACCATCAACAAATGATTTATAATGGAACTAAAGTCTTATCACTCTTTATACGTTCTCCTTTTGGTGACCCTCAAAACCTTCCATTCACTGCAATGCTTTTCAATGGGGTGCTATCATGTATATTGGTCCCAAGATGGCTGCCAACACTTCTTGGATGAAGTGCTGACAGCCAATCAGATCTCACGATGAGATGTGTGGTTAGGCTCCGCCCAGATATATAAAGTTCTTTTTCCTTTAATATTTAAAAAACGACTGAACGGATTTACACCATTTAACAAAAAGGTTGCTTTCTGAACCAAGAGCTACCTTTCTGCCAAATTTGGTGTAATTCCGTTTAGCAGTTCGGACTGTAGCTTTGTCTAAAGTTTACTATGGAAATTTACATGGGGAAAATGCGTTTTGGGATCCCCCTTTTTTCTCGGCCCCTGCTTGACAAATCACCCCGAAACTTTCAAGACAGGAGCTGACCGGAGCACCCCACTAGTTTTTAAAATTTCGCGAAGATTCGTCAAACGACGCCAAAGTTATTGTGAAAACAAAAAACGCTTTTCCTATGGAAACTAGGCCCTAACTATAACTACCTACTGGCGACCGCCAGTAGGATATATATATATATATATATATATATATCCCTGTCACACAGGAATGTATGTGCCATGAAGAATAACACCGTCTGATTCCTGCGACTGATTCCTGCGACTGATTCCTATAACAGAGGAATGTATCTGCCATGTAGGATAACACCGTCTGATTACTGCGACTCCATTTAAATTCTGATTGGCAAATACGACGTGAACTGTTCTTTTCAAGGTACTGTTGAAGTTGCAGTAAACATACTTTCATCTATCAAACAAGAAAAACAGTAGAATTATAACTTCCCACGCTGACAGCTGTTTTCAGAAGCCATCTAACAGCACGCAAAAAGGTTTCATAACATGTCATGTGTCATTTTCAGTGATTTCAGAACAATTATTGAAGCTGGCACTTTTTCTTGCTTTGTCTTGAAATGCACTGCGTTTTGTCAGATCCTGAAAAGACAAAATTGAGGTTTCAGTTAAAACGCATAGTACCATTTTAAGCGCATTACTCCCCTCAGAAGAATCCTGTCCTTCATTTTAAAAAATCCCAGCACCATATGAAGTTAAGAACAAAATGCAGTTTTCTGTGAACATATAGAACAGTGAAAGGTGTCTATCTCTTAAATTATAGCCTCCAAAACTTGAGCCTTCCTAAAATAATGCAACAACCTGATGTGTGCGCAGTCTACTTTTGTGGAATTTCCTGAGATGGATCGCAACTGGCAAAAGTGGCCCAAGGAAGTCTTATGTAAATTAGTTCCACATAGATTCTTTGGGCCTTATTTACAAAGAAATTAGCGCAGCGTGGTGCCGCAAGCCATTTGGCTGCACTGCGCTAATTCCGAAGCAAAGGGATGCGTCATATCTACAAAGATATGACAGATCCCTTTGCTCTCCCTAGCGCTGGCGCACAATTAGCTGCCATGTGCCGACGCAGGTACCCTTGCAACATGGTGCAAGGGTGCAAGGGTGCCTGCCTCAGGGGATGATTGTTTTTGTGCAGGAAGGGACACCTTCCTGCACAAAAACAATCACAAGAGAGGAAGGGACACCTTCCTGCACAAAAACACTTACAAGAGGCGATTTCCTCTTCCAATGTGTGTGGCAAAATGCAGCATGCATAGAAAGATAGAAAGGGGAGAGGATGTGGTCTGACGGCTAGATTGCCGGCTTTGGAGCTGGAAAACCAAGGTTCGAGCCTCGGGTCGAGTCCACATCCTGTGATTCTGAGCAAATCACTTAATCTCCCCGTGCCTACCAAAAAAATGAATGTGTCCTTGTGTAACGTAACCAGTGCTCATGTAAAGTGCTCCAATACCTTCGGGTCGAGTTTGCGCTATATAAATCTGCATAAAAAAAAAAAGAGGAAAAAGCATGAAGCATTTCTCCTCGTTGCGCCTCCCCACGCTTCCCCTGGGGTGGTGTAGCATTCTGATGCATTTCCAGGTAAATCTGGAAATGCGGCAGAAGCCATGGGTGTTGCATGGGAACACCCACAGCAACACCCATGGCACGCCCTTTTCACACAAAGTGTTGAGAGTAAAGGGGCCATATTTACAAGGACACGAAATGCCACGCAGGGTGACTTTACGTGTCCTTGTAAATTTGGGGCAGCAGGTTGCGCCGCCAGTGCGTCACAAAAAGTGATGCATCAGCGGCACAAGAAGCTTGTAAATAAGCCCACTAGTATGTAAATGTGTTTGACATGGCTATCCAGTAAATGCGACATGGATCCGTATTCCTGGACATGTGTTAAACACCCCTGGCATAGGCCAACAACGCTCCATATTGCAGAACCAGTATTGACCTAAGTTGCAGAACTTGAACATCAAATTCCAGGAACGAGGCAGACGGGGGCAGGGCCTTCATGAGTATTACTGTTCGATCCTGCACTTAATTTCCAAACATTTCACTGTGTCAATGAAAAATAGATTTAAAAATAAAAGACACATGGAAAAGATAAGAAGCAACAAAAGACAAAGCCTCCTGCAGAGGTCTTCTTTGAAGTGTTTCTTTAAAACCACTGTACCAAGAAATCAATCATAATTGGAAAATATTGGCCAAGATTTCAACCACCACAATAACCGCAATTAAAACTAATTTAATAACAGAAAATGAATTTAATATTGAAATTGCAGAAATGGAGTAGGAGCAAATACTGAACAATCTACCACTGAATTACAGACATCCACGAATTAGCTGATCGCGGCCTGAAAATTAAGAGAACATGCAATAAAGCCAAATGTGACTACCCACGCTTGTTCGTTATATGTGAGAAAATTGAAGAATTCCACAATGTAATAAAAAGAGACATGTAGCCGGGGGAACACATACAAACCAGTGGGGAATGGGCGAAATTACAGACCACTACTTCCATTTTTGAGATAACACATTATCTAGGAATAACCTGCCAGCAAAGAATGTGTTGAATTCTTCCTCGCTAGTTCCCAGCATTACTCAAGAAAGCATGTGGCATGGGGGAAGGTTAGCATGGCTTTTTGAACATGCAAGTAGGGCATGGCTGTACTATATTAATGTGTTACAAAAATTCCAGGCACATGTCCTTAACATTGACGGGAAGAGTCATGGCTTCTCTTCTTCCTTCCTAGAAGACAAATTGCCTGCTTTGTTCCACTGCCATGGAGGTGCTCCAGACCACAAACAAGGGTAGGAGAAATCAGAGTGGTTGAGGAAAGCAGGACTCGTAAAGTTGCCTACCAGACCCTGACTGAGAGTAAAAGATGGACAGACGAAAGGTTCAGAGCAAGAAACTCGAGAGAGTAGGCTGCATGTTTCAGGAGGAGAAAATAAAAGTAGGAACTAGATGTTCTATCAAAGCACTGAACATACAATGACCGATTCAGTTAAATAAATGCTTCTCTGTGGAATTTAGGTTGTTAAATGCTAAAGAAAGGCAAGCCCTTCTGAAATGGCAGAAGAAATCTACCAAACAATAAACTACAGTGCTAAAAAAAGAACCGAATTCAATATAAAATGCTATCCAAGAAGGGAAAAGAAGCTTATTCACTTTAAAAAAGCCCTTCAAAATGGTAAAAACTGCTCTTGTGTGGCTTTTAAAACATTGTGCACCACCATCAACCGAATTATCTATTCCATGATGGAATGGTGCCTAAGGATGCAGAATTATTTTGATGACAAAATCCTTTTGGCACAGCACTTGATTATTAGCAGAAAAATGGCCCTCATGGAGGTTTCGCAGGACACAGAAGCAACTCTAAGAGGCATGAATCCTACCACATCACATGCCCAGGTGATCCTTCAGCGTCTAGCTTCATTGTGTTGTACAGTAAAACTCTGGCACCTACTACAGCTGCATTTTTAATGAGACTTTTAGAATTGCCTTATTCCTGAACGACTTAAAAAATATTGTGGATAACCCTCTGAAAAAGAAAGCAAGACTAGACCCACTAAATCCAAACACTTTTTGACCCATCTCCAACATCCCTTTTTAATTGAAGTTGTTTGGGTGGCAACAATGCAACTAAAGGGCTCATCTCCTTTATGGGATAAGCTATGGTATAAGGCCGGTAGAGACCTCATTGCATTGGCGGCCGGCATGGCCCGCTGGTGGCGGGGCTGGCGTGGGGGGATTGCGCAAGGGGATGGCGGGGGGGATATACTTGGTGAAATAATAATTTTAAAAGAAATTAAAATAAACTTACCTCGCCCCCGGCTTGGTCTTGCGTCTCTGCTCCTGTTCTCCTCTTGCACATCGAGGAACAGGAAGCAGGCCTCACTGACAAATCACAACACTGCAATCCAGCGTTGTGATTGGTAAGCACCCAGGCTCCCTTGCCCAATCACAACGCTGCAATGCAGCATTATGATTGGTTTTGAGCGTCCTGATTCGACGCTCAACCAGGGAATGGGGGCCTGGGCATGTTCTCCATGCAGGCTGTAATGCAGCCTGCATGGAGAACGGGGAAAGTGCGCATGACTGGTTTGGGCAGCTGGAGAAGGCCGACCAGACAGTCACTGCGCACTTAGGGATGGGCAAACCACTCCTCCCCTGCCCTGCTCTGGGAGCAGAGCAGTCCCACCCACCCACCCGCAAAGCAGCAGGAAGCAGCATAAAATGATAATAACACAAAATTATTATCATTTTAAGTTTCTGTTTCCCACTGCTTAAAAGCAGTGGGCGACGCTTCTCCGCCATAGCAGAGGAGCCACCACTGCCTAATTGTCTTCCTGTTGTGAATGAGGGTGTAGAGGGGGAATGGGGACAAGAAAATATAAAGCAGAAAGAGCCCCAACAAAATGGAGTCCCACCCATGTGATGTACCCTCCCTATGAGAAAAGCGCATGCAAGTATATTGAATAGTAGGTTAAGTGCACTAGCAGTGAAGTTAAAATCATTTTCCAGAAGAAGTTACCCTTCATATTAATCTTAAATAACCTTAAAAAATATTGAAGGATCCCAAGTACAAATCAAGCTTAGAACACTGGGCAGCTTTCTTAAATTGGTAGGATGAAGCCATGAACCTTAGACAGGAATCTCAAGCATGCTTACTGAAAGACAACCATGAGAAGCTGAGATGCCAAATTAGTCATTTGAGGGATAGAGTTAGGGCTTGTGCCCTCGTGCGCCGCCTCCTCTTTAAATATTTCCCCAAATCACTGATGAGAGCTCAGAAGCTATATAGGAAAAGGAGGGGGAGGAATTGCTAGATGTTCTGAATTTTCACATGCTAACAGGAGATGTTGGAGTTCACCACAGGATGCCGGCCAATGGGCTGGCAGGTGGGACATAAGCAAATCCAGCACTAGCGAATGAGGCGACTGGAGCCAGTGACAGAAGGAATGGCTCGAGGGCAAGGTGAGAAGCTGACACAGTGACAAACCATTTGCCTCCTAAAGTGATCTTCCTCTGCACGCCACCATTCTGAAATATTGTGTTGGAGGGGTCGAGCTCACAGCTAAATTATCACCCAGGATAACCAGGGAAAGACCACAGGGTAGATTGCAAAAGAAACTGAGAGGACACTACTCCTAGAGAAATGCTTCCTAAAGGTATCCAGGAAGAAGGTGATGACCCCAGTGATGCTGCCCTTGTCCAATCAGATACCCTTCTGCCCCTGAGAAACTACCCTGGTTCTGGAGTAGGAGGTTTACTCACTGCCCATATTACCTAGTACTGTGCTGACCAAAAAAACATTAAACGAAAATTCCGACGATTCTAGCAGCAACTAGAGCAGCTATATCAACATGTGCTTAATGTGGCCAATCGGCTTGGTCAAATAATCAATCTCACAATTGATTAAAATCAGGCCAGTTAAGTTTATGACATTCAAATATAGTTTTTAGTTCTTTAGAGGATTTTCGTTTAACTGTTATTTGCAACAGAGTGCCCTGTCCTTAAAACTCGAAATTAGGACCGTGGTCATCAGATCCCTTTTTCATCTGTCGACAACCAATGGTTTTCAAAAGTCACAAACCTTAAATCCCAAATATAGTACCTCTACAGCACAAAAATAATCTTTCCTGGAGCGATCACTACAAACTGAAATTCTTTGTGATGAACCTCAGAATATTGACCCTCCTCGCCACCTTCCAGAAACAGCTAAAATCCTGTCTCTTCAGACTATTCCTATGATAAGATTGCAAACAATGTTTGGCTTCCAAGCACATATGCAACCGTGTACACAATTTTTGTAGTTCTTCTGTTGCCCTGCACTTCTCAATGTAACCCTTGTTCTGTTTGAAAGATTTCAATGCAAAGTACCCACAGACTCGTCAAGTCCAGGCATGCTATATAAATAATTACAATAAATAAAATAAATAAATATGTCTGCTTCCTAAATACGTAAGAACTCTGTAACCTTAATGGTAACTCTGTTGTGTGAAACTTTATGATCTGTCAAATTGGAATAATCGCTCTGCTGCGCAAGACCTGAGATTGTAGGATTCCTATCCTGGCCCTTGCTAGTAGGTTCTCATCATATACACAAATTGTGAATCTACTTGAAAAGGGCAGGATGGGAAAGTAAAAGGAAGTGAATGGCAGAACATAAAAGATGGTATATGCAATTTTAAAAATGGCCAGAAGCCATGTCAAATTGCATGCCAGGTTATTGAAGTCACTTGTAAACTTTGTGGCTTATCAGCAGTTTGACAAAAGGACCATTAGTCATCAATTCTTAAAGGTTTCCATGTAGTTGAACCCCTAAATGTTTTTTTAACAAAACGAATATTTAGGGGAATAGTCACAAACTGCATTTTGTAGTACCTTTAGTGGTATTACAATCGAACTAATAACATACTTCAAAATGCTCCTCATCGACTATCTTTTTCTGTGAGGAGGTCAATACCCCCACCAACTGCATATTTTCTGCACAAATGAGGATATGTTTTAGTAGTAAATGTGGGAGGGACAGCGGGAAGTGGCTGGAAAATGGGGAATACTTACAATTAAAGGGGAAGAGTAAGGAGGGATTTAGGGAGAGTTAACGAGAGATTTAGGAAGGGAAGTGGACCCACCTGCCAAAGAATGATCCCATTGCTATTCACAAACTGCACTTCTAAAGTTACTACAGTCAAGAGGGGACCCAAAACTCTAGTAAGTCACCCCAGCTCAGAACTGGAATAAGTCCAGCACAACGCATGGGCAACCACTGGTGCTGCAATGCCCTTTTTTTAGAAACTAATGGAGGTAGGGACTTAAAATAGAACCCCATAGGAAAGGATGAAAAAATTAAATTAAATATTTTAAATAGTTAAAACATAAATAAATATAATTTTATGGTTAAAACATTATCTAATGATAAAACATATTTATTATTTAATTATAGTATATTTTACTAACTTTTTTAATGTAAACAATAATGTAATGTTGTTATTCAAATATCATTAAATTAGTTTTAATTACTTCTATACATCACTTTCAATAAATAATACATAATGAAAAAGTATATATATTCACTGTAGGTGGGATTTTTTTGCTTTAAACTTCGAGGACAATAATATTTAATGTAATATATTTAAAGTAATTAAATATTTAATTCAGAATTAAGTTAATAGTCCTGTACCAGTTTTTTTTTCTACATTTAAAATAAATATTCAAAATAAATGTACTTTAATATTTAAAAACAAATTTTACTCATTGTATTAAAGTTTAATACATTTTATAAACATACTCTACACTTTACAATAGGGTGATTTCTCGCCTCCGCCTTCCCCGGATATTTGCATGTTCCCTAATGAATGTTGGATTGGAATTATAATGGTAAATCTGACGACCCTTCTACCCTCCAAATATGTTTGTGTGTTGGAGTTTGAACAGTAAGTCTACCCCACTCCAAGTTCTGATGTTTCCCTAATACTGATGAAATGAGAGTTAAAGTAGTAAATATGACTGCCGTCCTCACAAACATAAACAATATGTGAATTTTAATCAAAGATAGTTGCATTGAAGTTAGAATAATAAATCTGACATCTGTTCCCAGTTCTGTTGCTGCCCCAATCTTTGTGGTATTGGGGTTTAAATAGTAGTTTTAACACACACCCAATATTTGTGCTTGCCGCTGTGTTAACGAGATTTGCATTAGAGTAGCAAATCTGATCACCTTTCGATGTCTGCTCTTTCTTCAATTTTTGTGGGGCTGGAATAGACCATCTGACTCTCACTCACTATTTGCATTTTCCCCAAAGTTTTTGAGTTTGGAGCTAAAATAGTGCATATTACCACCTCACGAAATATGCACTTTCTCCAATGTTTGTTGGGCTGAATTAGAATAGTCAATCTTACTACTCTCCAAATATATCCTGTTTCCTCAAAGTCTGTTTGGTTGAAATTAGAAAGGTACTTTTGCTTCACCTCCCAATAAGTGCAGTTACCACAATTCTTCAGGGGTTGGAGTTAGTCCTGTAATTCAAACCCTTCCAAATGTTTGCAATTTACCCTAATGTTTCTCATTTACTAATCTTGCAAAAATAATTATTCTAATGTAAAATGAAATATAATTTATTGTAGTAAACAGTTTGTATTTAATTATTTTACATTTTTATTTACATTATACATGTTTTTATGTAGGTTGTATCGGTGTCTCCAAATTGCAAGGTTAAAATAAAGCACCTTTATATCTGCGTTTCAGGGTAGACTTTTAGGATTGTGTGGAATATAGCGTGTTCAAAATCTGCTATAGTCTTTGAAAGTCATATTTGCTTTTTGTTGTTTTATAGATATGTTCATGGTCAGTGTGACCTTGAAAAGAGAATAAATACTGGCAAACACTCCATACCTATGAGCACTGTTACAGAATGGCCCAATGAGGTCAGTCCTACCCAGAGTGCACTCCTATCCAAATATCTATCCTTAGTAGAATCTAGTTGGGTTTCTGTGCACAGATGATAATATCCTGGAACACTGGTTAAGGGTTTCAGGGTTTATTTTCCATGTCCTCAAAGGCATTCTCCTCGGTAAAGGCTGCTTGTTTGTTGCCAGTGATGGTAAAGTAGCCAGGGCAAAACCTGATGAGAGATGGCAGCAGGGGTTCTGGGGCCAAAGATTAAGGATTAAGAATGGGGAGGGGAGGGGAGGGGACAAACTGGAAAGAGAGTGATGCAGGATACTGGAAGTATGAAGTATTCCAAGAACAAAGGTATCACAGAAGAATATTTTTTTTAAAAAGTGGCAACATGCCAGCCAAATAATGCTCGCCATGCAGAGAAATTGGAGGTTCTGGGCTCTGTAGATCCCTCCTTTAATGGATGCATGTTTTCTGTGTATTAGAAGGTAAGAGTTCCCCCTTGGGCCCTCTCTTGTGAGCTGAAAGAAATCATAAAGCTCTTACAGTGTCTGAAGATATGCACCAGTCGCAGGCCAGAGTATTAAATCAGCAGTGGACAACTTATGCCTTTGGTATCATGAATCTACAGTGTCTGGGTTTCCATGCTCAAGGAGATGAAACACACCTACATGTCTAAACAACTACAAAGAAGTAGCTCTGCAGCACAAGAACAGAGCGATACCCCCAGACCAGAGCCCAATTTACTTTATTCTCCCAAGGGAGAAGGTGGGCTTTTCAGCCCAAGAAGCTTGTGATTTTGGTAATGCCAAGGGGGCATCTGACGTCAGCAGCAAATCATGGCTGACAGCCCTTTCTCCTTTCTCCCACCAGTCGTTTCCTCAATGAAGCTTGTTGTGGATTTGGGCCTCTCCCAAGCTAGAGCCTCAGAGAGTCTTTTTTCCCATAAATGCAGTTAACCAGGCAGGTGACTTTTTCCCATCCTGCATGGATGTCAAATGGAACTGCACGGGGATATGGCGATACGGATAGTGATGTCTCTGAGTCTTAATAGGAAGGAAGAAAACAATGACAGACTTGTAGACTGAAGGAGGAGATGGTGTTTGGAAGCTCCTTTCTTCAAAAGTATGTACCACCAAGGAATCCCCAAAAGCCACACATATGGGCACCTCCTTTTACAATGATGTTATAATATGGTTTCTCTGGAGTTGCTATAACTTTTTTTTCCGAGTATTATATAGCGTGAAATTGACCCAAAGGTATCGGGTATCAGAGCGCTTTACATGAGCACCAGTTGCTTACACAAGAACCCATTCATTTTTGTTAGGCACGGGGAGATTAAGTGATTTGCCCAGAATCACAGGAAGTTGATCGTCATTGCCGAGACTCGAACCCGGTTGCCCAGATAACTGATTATGGATTGAGGGTATTACGCGAATAACGCAAAATATTTCCAGCAGAATTTCACACTCATTTTACAAGGAAAATCCTTGCATTAGAATGCAAGAGTTCATAGTTTCAAGGTTCAAGAGAAGAAATGACACAACGTACATTCATTCAGTACTGTCCCAAAACAGCGAGTGCCGTAGCCCAGAGACTGGACATTGTAACAAGGGAAATTGATAATTGTGCCATTTCTTCCAACTTTACATCTGTAAAACAAATGGACGTTTCCCCACCTCTAGGCGGTATTGCTGTGTCTTGGTCATTACACTGTGCACGCATTTGGGAAAGAACTGAGAATTGTGTTCAAAACATAATTTATCTAAACGTTCTTTGTCATGACTTACATTTCTGTGACGTGTTGTGGAACTTGTCTTAATGAACATTTTTTAGGAAGTAGGGTCTACGCTAACCAGCCACCTTCGAATCCTTCACCTAATTCATTGAACTTGTATCAGTGTTTCCACCAGCGTCTGTTGGTAGATGGACTTCCTTGTAACATATTGAATGGTCTTAGTACATATTTCATTTTACGCCCTCATTCATAATCCTTTCATTTCAAGAATCTGCTTTTCCAAAAGTGTACAACTGCCTACAACGTTCATGAGGAAATGCTAATTGCTAATTCCACCTGTTTTGAAGCTTGATTTCTAAACTGAAAGCCCACGCGCTTAAAATTAATTTTCACATAAGTATATTAAGCAGGTTCCTTATCCCAAGGGCACGGGCGATTATTTGCGCACCTGGACCAATGAGAGCTCTCCACAACATCTGTCATTCCGAGGGGGCAGGGTTGACGTGGTCTTTTACGCTTTTCTAGAAAAATCAGGCGCGTGCAGTCACAGAGAATTCTGTTGTTGCCATGAAATGCACTATTAAGCTTAATTTGCAATGCTGATGAAGAGGAATCTATCTCGTAATTCGTGTGAAGGTAATTGTTTCATTTCACTGCAGTCACTAAGCATTGAAACGTGTCCCCTTCTTGGAGACATGCACTTTACATGCGTTCCTCATAAAACAGGAGGAGGACAATATTGATCTGTTCACATTGTTACTCAGGTAAAATGGCTGCCATTCGTTGTAAACTGTGGCAAATGAGTGCACATTACCGGAGGAAGCGGGTTAACCTAAGATCTGTGTGATTAATGGGAATTCCACCCAAATTACTGCTACATTTCTATCATAGCAGTCGCAAATTAGGAACATTCACACGTCCATTCCTTATTTTCATAGCATGAGAGGTCTTCAGTTCCATTCCTTTTCCAAATTGGGCCAAAAGGGGCAGCACAGACCTCATACTGCTCATTTGTATAAAAAAGGCCACTTTATTTAAGACAGGTGCACATCACACCAATAAAAACCCTAGGCCTCCACCTCACAAAACTACACCTCACTATACAATAATTCAGCTACTTCCACCTACCCCCACCCCTAAGACTCCTGCCCTTCTTAACATCTTTATCTTGCAACGGTGCAACTCCTACTGTCATAGAACTGATTGACCTTTAAATCCATGAACAGTTTAACTTACAGCCATTAACATGTAACTATCTAAGTATCCTAAACCTTAGGGGCTGATTACGAGTACACTCGCGATGGTGCATCAGTGGCGGTCCACCATCCGTCGGATTACGACTTTCAAAGTCATAATAGCGGTGGCGGAGCTGCGCCACAATGTAAAATGCTCAGCGGGACTGCGCCAGTCCCGCTGAGCATATTATAATTTCCTGCACCGCCAGCCATTTCATGGCAGGAGCCCCGCCATGAACAGACTGGAGGTGCATGACCAAAAGGGGCCCTACTGGACCCCCATGTCCCCCGCCATAGGGATATATTCAGGGGGGCAGACCATGTGACCCCCTGTCTGTATTCCGCCAAAGTTAGAGCACGTCACCATCCATGCACTGCTGGAACTTTTTTTGCTGTTCCCATTGAGGTGACTGTTTTCCAGGCACCGCCATGGGAAAGGCAATGGACCGTCTGCCTTACACGAGTTCAACTCGTAATAAGGCAGACGGTCCTTGCGCAGCTTTGGCGCGGCTGTGCCGGTAAAGAGCCAGCGCAACTGCGCCAAAGTCGTATCCGGGCCCTCAACTTTTATTTTGTTGCTTCCAGGTTTAACTTTATTACCAACCCCTATTGTCCTGAATCCCCTATGTTCACAACATCACTCTTTATGTATTACGATTGCAATTGAAACTGCCAACTGCCTTGCACCTGCTCCAAGAGACAAACAAATAAAACCCCAGCGCACCTATGCTCAGTGAAAAAACAGCCAGGGGATACCCAATTAAATTCTGTCCCGTAATGAAAAAAGGAGCCCGTCGTTTATAGGGACTGGAGGGTGGGGAAATTCACTTGCTGCTTAAATGGCCACCGTCTCACCAAAAAGGTGCCTACATCTCTAAAATGGCTACATCTATATTGGGCTGATAGCCCAACGGTGTATAGCCCAGGATAGACCAAAGAAGCACAATGTAGCCTGGGCTGGCCCATTATCCCAATCTCCCTGGGGAGCACTCCTCCCTTCAGCCAGCTGCACCCTCAAAGCCCAATGGGCCAAAAGGGGCAGCATGGACCACATACTTGCTCATTGTGTGAAAAAGGGCACTTTATTGAAGACAGGTGCAAATCACAGCAATAAAAACCCTAGGACTTTGCCTCACAAAACTACACAAAACTACACCTCACTATACTATAATTTACTTACTTCTACCTACCCCCACCCCTAAGATTCCCACCCCTTAACATCTTTATCTTGCAACTGTGTAACTCCTACACTGTCATTGAACTGATTGACCTTTAAATCCATTAACACTTTAACCTACATCTATTAGCATCTAACTATCTAAGTATTCTAAATCTTAACTTTTAATTTGTTGCTTCCTCCAGGTTTAACTTTATTACCACCCCCCATTGTCCTGATTCTCCTATGTTCACAACAATAATCTTAACATCTAACCATGTCAACTGAAACTGCGAACTGCCACTCAGAAAAGGCCTTCTCCCAACTTTTCTGCCCCCACACCCACCAGAAACCTCTGTTACACCTGTTCCCATTCAGTGTTCTTTCTAGCAACTCTTTCACTAGCAACAAATATAGCTTCCCGACCACTGCAGCTTAATTTACAGCATATCCCTCTTTATCTCTTTTAACAAAGCCAGTCCTTTACATACCACCAAATCATTTTCACCCACGTGCAGAAAAATAACATCTGGACACCATGCCTCTTCAATAACGTATACAAGCATTGTAACAGCTCCCGCTATCTCATGCCACCGTTCCCATGCCAAGTCGCTTTAAAGAAGCGTTCACAAAGCCCAAGAAGAGTGCCTTGTCCTTTCTGGATTTCGTGCTTTTCAGCCCTCTTAATAAAGGAATGTCCTACCATCAATAACGACAATTTGATTGCCTCTGGCCCAGCAACTGCACCTGAAAAGAACAACAAATGTGAGATACAACCAAAATGTCATGCGTCATAAACCTCCCCTTTTCTCCAAGCGCACATACCGACGAAAGCACTCCAACGACCAATGCCCCAACTGCATGATCCAACCCCAGCTCCGCTGAGCTGCTTCCATTGCCACACCAGTCCTGAAAGAATGTGTTCCATAATCCCCCCTGGGGTTCCCCAAGACTCAAGAACAACTTCTGCAGTACCCCGACAGCTTGTAAGAAGTTACCTGTGCCCCATTAGCGTGGCGCAAAAACGCTCCCTGAGAGGCCTCGCTAATCGCCCTCAACATTGTGCCCCAACGTACTGGGCACATACCCATAACTGGGAATGCCAGTAACCCTTTGATCTGTCTTAGATTGATGAATTCGCAATTCAATATTGCCACTCATACCTCCCACGTCTGCCCAGTCCAACCCTGGGACTCCTTCTTTCCCAAGTAAATCAGAGATCCTGAAGGCCCCAAAAAGCATCCACAACATCAGAGTTGAAAACAAAACCATCTCCTCTTCCCCATTACATAGCGTTGGCAAAACACCCAAAACCTTGCCAAGCAAATACCTTGATAACGGCCTCCTCACCCATGGCTGGCAACCCCTTTCCCTTGCCCACCCCCCAGCATCCTCCATCCCAGCTCTCTGGCCGATGGCGCATATCCACAGAAAAGCTTGCCCATGAAGGCAATTCCAGCCAGTTTCCCCGCTTTTGTTACTTTAGACAAACCTTTGTCAATCAATGTAAGGATGAACTGTACTATGTCTTCTTCCCTACTCCAACACTCCGACCGCCATTTAGCCCCTGCTAAAAACTCCTGCTAATCCTACGAATATGATTTCCTGGTGTATTCTGCCAAAGACCCTACCACCAACAGAAGCATCCTTTCTCTCCTATGTTCCACATGTCCGCCGGCACAGGTGTCTTGTCCTTGTCTGCCTCCGTGGCCAGCCCATGAAACTTCTCCCACTATAAACGAGACAGAGCAAATGCAATGTCATCGTCTACCCCAGCACATGTCGCACTTTGAGGGCTACATCATGTCTCAAACAACCAATCATGAAGAAATGCAGCAGCTCAAGGACCTGCTCATCCCTTGCAGATAGCCTATTTACCACATGTACCACTGCCATATTGTCGACTCCGAATAACACCTTCTTGTGAGCCTGTTCCTGTCCCCACAGAGTCACTGCTACCACTAGGGGGAAGAATTCAAGGAAAGTAATGATCCTACCTCCATGCTTCCACGTCGCAGGTCAATCTTCTGCACAACACCTGCCCTGCCAAAACAACCCGAAACAGAAGCCCACACAAGCGCCGGAATATATCTGCATGTCCCAGTCACATTACTTTTGGGTTACCATTGGAATGCCATTGAAACCATCAAAGTGACTACGCCACATACGCAGGTCATCTCTTGCCCACGGACAATCGAATGTGGTGATGAGACAATGAAAGTCCAGCTAAGGACATGCCCAGACACCTACAGAAAGTCCTACCCGTCCTGACTATCCGACAAGCGAAATTCAAGTACCCTAGCAGGGCCTGCGCTTCCTTGACAGTCACCTTGGGTTTTTCCAACATCGCGTCTAGCAACAGTTGCAGCTGCACTTTCTTGTCAACCAGGCCTCCATAGACACTGAGTCCAATTCGATACCCAAAATTGAGAGTTCTGTGGCCGGCCCCATTGTCTTTTCAGGAGCCAGTGGTACCCCGATGTCACCCATGGGCTCTTGAAAACTTTCCAAATGTTGTTGACAGTCCGCAGAACCAGGTTGACTCTCTTCCCCGAGTGCCACGTGAAAACACACTGTAGGAAGGAGCTGGACCACTCAAACAGAGCGCAAGAGATGGAACACCCCATTGGTAATGCTTTGTTGACGTACCAGTGCTCTTCAAACTGTATGCCCAGTAACTGAGAATCTTCCAGATGGACTGGCAGCAGCCAAAAAGCTGACTTAATGTTGTACTTTGCCATGTGTGCACCCTTCCCACCTGTTCCACTAAGGCCATGGCCCCATGCACCGAGGAATATGATACCGATAAATGTTCCAGTGCTTAGACCTTCACAAAGAGAATACACCATCCAGCTTATGGCTAAAGCGCGTCGTTGGTTATGCAACTATGCCAGGGTACCTAATTCAGAACCACTTGTTAATGGCACGGAGAACCCTGTGGGTTGGTTCGTCCCGTAAGGTATATGAGGGCAATTGTGTCATATTAAATTTTGATTGTCCACAGCTTGTAAGAAACTTACTTTCTCAGCCCCTATCAGCCCCCAAATTAGCTACCAAGATCTTCTCGGTATCCCTGGGTTTTTTCTACAAAGCACAGACTACTCACCACGAAAAGGTTTCAGTCACAGCATTAGACCCCGCCATAAATGCTATCAGGCCTTCACTGAATAACCACATGCACCCGTGCACATCTAACACGTTCGCTCCACTTTCAGGGCTGGATTCCTGTGATTGATAAGAGGTTATTAATCAGAATCCCCAGAATCCCCAGAGGTTATATCGAACAGAGAGTGAAGGGGTTGAGGTAAATGGTGTTACACGGTCCTCACAGGGGGAAACAGAACATCTGAGCAGCTTGGACTCACATATCTTAGGTCCTTTGAATGAGGTCACCAAGGCTCATACTTCGGGAGTATACAACTTAGTTTACTCTCTTTTGACTTGGAACATAGCAGGCTATAATAGCAAGCTGAAATTGAGGAGTGGCTTACCGCTTTGGCTGATTTTCAGATTATTAGTATACAAGAAACCTGGGTGATCGCACCAATCATTGTTATGGGTAGCGGTCTTACCAATCTGCAGCCTTGCCCTTTCCAGGGGGTAGGCCCAGGAGAGGTTTATTCATACTGATATCTAACGTGGTCGTTTTTAATGTTTTAAGCTTTATAAATACATCCCTTTATTTTCATATTTTGGTTATTAAAGGGAATGAAATGTGGGATCTAATATTAGTGAACTATTACAATAGCAAATTTCAAAACCCTGAGGTGGCACCCCTGCTTTTAGACAACTTAATAGAGTACCTAGCAGAGTCCCACCCCAAACCTATACAAGTTATCTGGCTGGGAGATTTTAACACAAAGACATGCACACGGGACCCTGTGGATTTATGCGGGATTCTAAAATGGGACAAGGTTGACTTGGCCACCCTCTTTACGAGTTTCATTGTGGCAAATCAGAGGACATAGAAATCTGCCTGGATCCATCCTTAAACCAAGTGCAGGTAACCGAAGCGTTCAGCAAGCTATTAAACTATCTAAAAATCACAGCTGACTCACCCGATATCCGCAAGAGATAGCACACCGCATAGGTGGTTCGATCAGAACTGTTCCTTGGCCTCTTCAAACCTGCGTAAGGCTCTCAAAATATTACCTAGAAACAAAGAGCATGTTTGTATGCTGAGGAAATCTAATAAACTAGCAAGGGAAAGCAGATTGACGCAGCTTAAATCAGAGGCCTGGGATAATCTAAAGCAAGCCTCAGCCCTTCGAGACAGTACCGCTTTCTGGAAGGTAATTAACGTGCCTTTTCTGAAATATAATGGTGGACCTTCCTTAGAGGTACACATCGACGAAGACTCTTGGGTAAGGCCTTTTCAGGAAATCTTCCAAATTGGAAGTATGGGCAGAGGAAAAGAAAATCCTCACGGAAGTGCAGTACGGGTTTAGACAGGGTTGGGGAACCATAGATCAGTGTCTTAATTTGACATTGATTTTAGGAAAGTATACTACGGTAAAAAAGGCCCAAATATACATGGCTTTCATGGACTTGTCAAAGGCTTTCGATAGCGTGGCACACAGCAAACTCTGGTTCATTTTAAAGGACATGGGAGTGGACGACGCCATTATAAATTTCATAAGAGAGCTTTATAGGGACGCCACCGCCATGGTGCGCTATGGGAGGCAAGGCAAATGCACAAACTTATTTAAAATTGAAAGGGGCATCAGACAAGGATGTGTTTTGGCTCCTTTCCTGTTTGCCCTTTACACCAACAAATTAAATGATGCCCTGATTAACATCTCGAAAGATACTCCACAAGTTTTGACATCTCCCCTCCCTATCCTCCTTTATGCAGACAATGCAGTTTTATTGGCGAGGACCCCTCTGGCACTTCAAAATCTCATCATACACTATACAGCATTCATGCATGATTTGAACCTACACGTAAACAAAGCCAAAACCTATATTATGGCAATCGGTGTTGATAAAAAGAAGATGATGAGGTATCATCTAAAGGGGGATAAAGAGCAAGTACAACATTTTAATTATTTAGGGATTGTTTTTGATTTTAAACAAAATTGGAAGATGTTGCAAAGTCGAGCAAACTTAATGGCCCAAAGTATTGCTGCGATATTTAGATTTTCCCAAAAATTGGGTCGTAAGCCAATTATAGAAATGTCTCAAATTTATTTGGCTAAAATATTATCAACGGCTATATATGGGGCAGCAATCTGGGGGATAACTGACGTGACATCACTCCAAGTTTTAGAAGATAAATTTATCAAAAGGTTGTTGTCAGTCCTACTAACATGTAATAACTTTGTTGCACATAATGAAGGCAGTGATCGAGCGCGATACTAGCAACGAGCATTCATACACCAGATACTCACTTGGGCCCATACATTCATACTACGCTAGCATTTCACACTGGGGTATCAGTTGTTACTCTTTGTCAAAATCCCTGCTACCAATTACCTTCTGATTGAAGAGTAATGACTTACCAATGAATCCTTTGCTAATTGGGAAATTTAAAATGAGTGACATTCATTACAGTTCATAATCCTGAAATAATCACAGAGTCAGGAAGTTTTAAAATGTTTATCTAAAGATTTAGCAGAGTAAATTACAGAGCTTCATGATACTCATTCGCATATCAAGGATGAAGCACAAGAAATCAATTTATCGATTAATGACGGTCCCTCAGAAAAGGAGAAGATAGAGACAGCAGCGCAACTAAAGGTTGCATATATTTACCTAAGTGCGAGAACCAAACCCCTTGGCCAAGGAGTTTGGAAAGATAGGACCCAGGAAGGATGAAGAGCAAGATCTCCTCCAGGTTCAGAACAGGACCGGTGACCTCTCTACCTACGACGCCTGCATCGTTCCCCTCTCTGATACTCCGCTTCTCCTCGATTCTCCCGTGTCTCCCTTCTAATGGACTCCGCCGCCCCCTCCTCATGACCTCTTCTGGACAGGGATTCAGTCTGCAATCGATCAGCTTGGCGGTCTGGAGCTCTTCTGTGC
The DNA here is from genome assembly GCA_963921515.1 of Calotriton arnoldi. Classification (NCBI taxonomy): domain Eukaryota; kingdom Metazoa; phylum Chordata; class Amphibia; order Caudata; family Salamandridae; genus Calotriton; species Calotriton arnoldi. Next base: position 716,267 of record CAWUFW010007345.1, on the reverse strand, counting down.
GTTCTGAGAGTGTGCTTTGTGCTGTCTAGTCTCCTGTGCTAACTAATTAGTTAATTCTATATCTATTATACCCTTCTACGCCCATGTACCTCCCATTAATGTTGCAAAAATATGGGACCACTACTTCTTATTGGACAGGGACAGGGGGTTGATCCTCACACCATATGAATTTAGTTCGATTTCTGAAGACCATTGTTTTTAAAATACCACCCATCAAATTTATACATTTGCTTTATTTCCCACCCGTCTCACGACAAAAATGTATACATTCTCCATGTACAATGTTGCATTTTTAACAGGAAAGACATGGGTACAGCAGTGTCGGCCATCAGGTCGCGGCCTTGGACCTCGTCCAGGTTGACTTCATCCTTTTCTCTTGGCAGACATGCGAGACGCATGCGCAGAATCATTTGTCTCTCGAGTTTCAGTTCACTAACCCCAGGCCCAAGTTTCCGAACTAATAAAAGTCAAAGAAGAAAATATTAAAATCACAAATAAAATGTTTCACTGTATACCCACTCTTTCTACACTATTCCCATTTACTTATAAATTCTATCCCGCATTAATAGCGTTAAGGAAATGACAATTTTATTATAACACGAGAGCAAGCTGTAGCATGTGAAAACATTAAGCAGCCATTTTAGAACACACTGCGCAGAAGCAGAATTTTCCCACCAAGCAAAGAAAGACATCACACCACGTGATATGGTTGAGACATGCGCAGTAGAGTTCCCGCGTTTTAGCGGCCATTTTAGAACAGACAAGCGTTATTTGTTAGTTAAAACACATAGGCAAGCTTCCTTACTATTTATGTCGTGTATGCAAGAATTAGTATGAACAATACAAAGTTTAATAAATTAATACTGTGAGGAGATTGCCTCCGAGCAAGTCTCATTTGTGAGTCCTTGCTCCATCAGCAGCATGCCATTTATTACTGACGCCATTATATTAGCACCACTCTCTCTTTGGTTATCAGTATGAAAAAGAGGCACAGTGGGTTTGAACCAGAAAATCTTGAAAGATATCCTGAACTTGGATCATGTTCATAAAATCCCCTCGCTATCGTATGTTAGGCAAACCTTAACTTCGCTGGGACTTGCTTTCGTATATGATACCCCAACCATTTGTCAACATTTTCCCAAATCTAGATTGAAGGACATTTATTTAACGAAAGTTACTTGTGACAGGTGGGATAGTCATAGAGAGAAACAATCTGTAAAGTTTTATGAAAGCATATTACAGATACCTAAACATTCTCTTTATTATTTAGGGTATTTCAAGAACAACCAGCATCGTTTTATCCTGACCAGATTTCGATTGAATTTCATCCCGCTAATGTTGGGCCAGCCAAATAATTTATTCTCTATAAGTAATCTACCGCTCTATCCATGTAACAATAGGGCGACCCAATCGACTACACACTTTCTATTTTTTTGTCCTTTGTATATAGTAGAGAGGAAGATTTGTATTATCCCACTTTTAAAGAAATTCTCCTTGCATACCCCAGTCTCAGCTCTCTCCTTACTTCATCAATTAGAAACCCCATTGGTTTGCTTTGTACTTGCTTCTTTTCTACTGGCTGCCTTGAGAACCCGTAAGGTTTTTAGTATAACATCTATCGCATTTTAAGACCATCGCTCCAATTGATGCATTTGCTTTTAATACTTATGATTGCTGCTATTTGATTCTATTTTTAACCTAAAGGGTAAAATCTCTCTGGTTTCTGTATTGTATTTATTCTATGATTTTCTTTTTGAATGTAATGAAATGGTTTTTTTATTATGTGTACTTTTATGCATTTTCGAAGTGCAAAATAAAGTCGGTTGATGATGATGATACCGATGTGCCCTCCCCTGGAATAAATCATTGTCAGAACTCCCTCCTGGCCATGACAAGTGCTGTATAAGCTGAAACTGACATTTTTCCTTTTTTGGCACTACCCCAATGGGTGATAAGATCAAATTAGGCATCAGCCATGTCCCAAATCACCCTGCCATTCTGCCCTCCTGAACTTCCTTCTGTAGCTTTGCCCACACCACTTGCTTATGTGACTGTGCTGATTTCAAGTTCTCTGCCCATCTAGGAGCTATGGGGCCCTTGATCCCCAGCTGAAACCCTTTCTCAAAACTGTCGCTCAAAAACTTTGCATCTCCTTTGTCATGGTAAAATGGCAACCAGAATTCCAAGCACTCCACATCAATTGGCGTATGAGACTTTGCCCCTATTGCCATGTGTCCTGTGTCTTCCCCTGTGTCTTGTAACCTGATTACCCTGCTGCCTGCTGTACACCCCTTGGTGTTGGTTCCATTGGCCTGGCTGTGTCCCCTGTCCACTAGCCACTACCCCCTGCCCCAAATCACTGCAAAAGAGCGTGTCTACCTGCGCACTTGGAGCATTCGTGGCTGAATTTACACTACTCCCTTGTACATAAGCCTTTGTTAAAATCCAAGCATGTCCCAATCCCTCCTCCCTGCGTGTTGGCCATCGTCCCCACTCCTCCCCGGGTGGGGTGGGGCTGAAAGGGCCGATATACCAATGGTAGGCCACTCGCCGTAAATATGGTTTTACAGAATTTTTACAGATCGGTGTCAATTTCTCCCCATTTTGCTTCAGGTTGCCATGCTAGGCGGGCGCAAAACTCCTCATCATCATGTGTCCAGGCATACCCCTGTATCTGATCTGCGCTCTTCAGATCACGTCCATATATTTGAATAGCGAAATGCACCATTCTGGGTATTTTTTGCAATATACACTCGCGGAAATTAAGAACGCCGCAGTCCAATTTTCAATTGTCGTAGGCACCCTAGGCCATTCTGACAACTCAAATTCCTCTTCCTTGCACCCCTCTATTGCCCAAAATTCTCTATGGAGGAGCGTCAGCATCTTTACGTACTCCCTTTTCCATATCTTCTCGTTGGTTGCCAATATTAAGTGAGCACCAAGGGGCTTAGCCCCCCCCCATAATTTTTTTATCTTGAGTTCCTTACTCTCTTTTGCTCCTGTGGCCCCTGCCTTATCCAGTCCATCCTCCCCTTCTCCTTTTCCTGAGGCATGCCCTGTTCCCTTTTAGCTCCTATCTCGGGCGTCCTTGTCTGTGGTGCCTGCCCCACTACCCCTTCAACCTGCACTTGGCTGATTTCGGACTTCCCCTCAGAGGGTTGCACCTCTGTACCTAACCTTGCATCCTTGACATACAAACCTTTCCTTAAATGTAGTTTCCCACTACCTCATTCTCCCGCATTCATTCCAAGGACACCTTGAGTGTGTGTACTGTTTTTGACCCAGACACACCAGCATCCATACCTGGTGTCAAGGTCAGCTTCCGCTCCAGATCTAGTCATCTAACCAGTTGCAAGGGGCACCAATGCTTTCTGACGTGCTCCCTGATTATCATGACACTCCTGCAAAATACTAGGAACAACCATATTATGCGAACCCCCTCATCTGCACCGCTTTTCCACCACATGTTTTCCTCCTTTGCTTGAACCTCATCATCAACCACATCATCTTCTCCCAAGCTCAATTCTTCATAATCCAACTGTGTATGATCCTCCCCTACACCTCACAGCCCAGTGGGCACCATGAACTGTGCATCTGCACCACAATCGGCAATTGATTCAAACCCTACCGCACTACCTGAGGTCAGCCAGGGTTTCGTGTTACACCTTCCTGGCTGTGCCTCACCTGCTGCTGCCCCGCGCTGCTGCCCGCCATCCCGGGGGGCCCTTTGCGCCATCCAGGTTGATGCCCTGCCGAGGCCACACCAGACCTTCGTGTGGCAGTGTTGTGGCTGTCCCACATTGTCATCCGGCTAGCTTCCCCTCAGGGTCTGTGAGCTGCATAAACCTCTCTCGAGTCCACATATACGTTGTGATGCTGATCCTGGAATATAAAAGGAAGGTCCGGCGGGCGCAGTTAGTGTACCTATCTCCCTGATCATCACCCCGTTCTGGCACCCAAAGCCCCCTACTGTCCTGTCCCTGCCTACCTACTACGCCTTCCTGTGCCTGCCGCAGAAAACACCTCTGCCCTAACCCTACCCACTCCTGCTGAGTGACCGCCTCGCTGCGCCGGCGTCACACCCTTATCGGTATCTTTTTGCATTTATATCCTGGAATGTGGCCTCACGTCAACTCTCTGGCGCCCTAGCTCCTCAAACCCACCCCATCCTCATCATCCTGCTCTTCCTCGTCGATCCACTCCAGCATTGCACTACCAATGCTGTCGCGGGGCCCCCCACGTGACCCTGGGCGTCTCCCATTGTCATCCCTGAGGCCTCCCTTCCAGGCTGCAAGCATGAAACCGGGGCAGCCTCCTTGACCCACCCACCTTCTCAGACCATCGTGACTGCAGTGCCCTGGGAGCACTCTCAAACCATTCCACGGTTGACAGCGACACAGGGGGCCACTTCCTTGCTACCCCACCCTCACTATCCCCTCCCCCACCTCCCTGTTCTCCCCTCTCTGGTATGAGCCCTATGTTGCTTCCTGCATCCCCTCCCTCTGTGTGAGGATATCCTGGCCCCCTTAACTACTCATCTTCCCCTTGCTTGCAGTCCTTTCCTTCTGCGTACATGGCTTTATGCCAAAACTACCGCCCTTCTGTACCTTGGCTGGGCACTCCTGTACGGTTCCCAACCCCCCTTCCTCTCAGCCATGCCTGCACCCTCTTGCCTTTTACCTCCAGGGTGACACACTTTTCCTGGGTCCCCGCGGGGCGCCGCTACTGCCTCCTGTGTCCCCTCCCTCTCTTTCACTTGCGAGGCCTCGGCCGGTACTACCGCCCACACCCAAGGCCCGCCCCTTTCCTGGATATAAATTCAAGCGCTGGCCACCGCGATGTGCCTCTCATGGCACGGCAGGCTCACGCACATCCTGTGGCTGCTCTCTTCCCCATTTGAGTGGCCCCTGGAGCTTACCTTAGGCCGCACCTCCACATTACGCCCATGATGCGGGGGTGAGCAGGCCAAGATCTCCGCCACCACACCACTTGCCGCATGCTGTGCCAGCGCACCACTACACACGTCCCAGTGTTAGTACATCCATGCGCCCTGCCTCCACAAGCAGGAGCATGGCTTCTTCCACCCTGGCATCTTCCATCCCGAACACTAGATTCCTAAATTTCACTGCAAAACCGAAAATTCAAAGAAATTTGCTGCAGTTCACTTGCTGCTTAAATGGCCACTGTGTCACTTACCAAAATGGTGCATACATCTCTAAAATGGCTGCATATATATTGGGCTGTTAGCCCATCGGTGTATAGACCAGGATAGCCCAATGAAGCCCAATGTAGCCAGGGCTGGCCCATTATCTCAGTCTCCCTGGGGGGCGCATCTCCCTTTGGTCGGCTGCCCCCAAAAGCCCAATGTCTGCAGCCCCCAGGATACCTTTTAATTCTATGTCAGCAGATGCAATAGTTGGACACCTGGATGAGGTACAGCGACCTAAAACGAATGGGCCCTAAGCCTATTGTTAGCCGCTTAACACCTTTTACACCAAATTGATAATATTTCAGCACAAACTCGTTTTGTTTTTTTCTCTTTTATCCCCTACAACACACGCAATCTGCCAATTATTTAGGATGCAGAATTGAGCTTCGGTGCCCACGCCTAATCAGTGGTACAAGCCTCGGTTCTTCGCCTATGTCAGATCAGCTACATCATCCCCTGCACCAAATGGGGGCATCAAGATGGAGATGTGCGAATTATGAACAATGCTGAACTGGACCACGCACATGGCCATCAGTAGCCTGCCAGCCTACCAAGTGCTGTGATGCCAATATGCTCCAAATGCTGAAGCCCCTCTCAAATTAAAGGGCAATAAATACAATCACATCTCCCAATGCACTTGCAAATTGTATTGGATCCCTGTGCCCAAAAGAGCGACCTTTGAACTGGCACCGCTGACGTTCAGATGTCTACATGGCTCAGCCCCACGGTCCCTCAGGGAAAACTTCATCCTTATAATTTTGGGTTGTTGTCAATATCTAGTAACATCTGTCTACTCCAAAATCCCAATTCCAAAATTCAGATGGAGAGGGATTTGAGACGTTTGCGATCGTCCGAAGACCATAGAAGACTGAGCCTCTAGAAATTTAACTACTTGTCAAATTGCTCTCCGTCATAAGCATGTTGTGTCAGCAGCTTTCTTTTTAGAATCAAGTGCCCTGAGCAAGAGATTAATTTATGACATAATTCAACAATTCTCATCAGTTTTTGTTTCTGCTCTGCCCATGTGCAAAATGTCAATTTGATTCTACAGTGTGCCTTCCAAGAATCAATAAGCAGTAAAAATAGCACGGTCTGGACATCACACGAGCAAGCCTCAAACAATGTAAATCATACCTGTGTTAGATGCAAAGAGTCATGACAGAAATCACACCGCCTTGGGAATATTTAATGATAGTTTAATGATTCAAAGACTTAGAGAGGTAGGTGTGACTGGATCAGCCTTAAAATGGTTCCAGTCCTTCCTACAAAACAGGGTGTTCACAGTTTTTGAGGACGAATGTTCCTCAAAACAAATCCCTCTGAAATGTTGGTGTTCCTCAGGGATCCTCCCTCAGTCCCACCATGTTCAATGTGTACATGCGTTCGTTGGCTGAAATAGTATGTCCTTTTGGGGTTCACATTGTGACGTATGCGGATGATACGCAGCTAGTCATCTCCATGAAACAAAATAATCAACAGGGAGGTGACCTATTCACCTGCCTAGAGAAAGTTTCAGAATGGATGAATCATTCCTTTTTAAAACTTAATGGATCAAAAACTGAACTTATGTTGTTGGGTAAGTCTGCTCCTTGCAATATTGACCTTCTCTGGCCCAGCGTTTTAGGTCCTCCCCCGGCCCCCAGAGAACAAATTAAAAGTCTTGGGGCTTGGCTTGACCGCAACCTTGATTTTAAGGCTCAAGCGCGTACAGTGGCAGCTTGTTGCTATAGTCTTTTACGAATGATCAGAAAAATCCTTCCCTTGTTACCATTTATAGCTAGACGGGTGTTAGTCCAAGCCCTTGTCCTATCAAGATTGGATTATGCTAACGCTTTGTATTTGGGAGCCCTGCAGGGCACCATTAAAATCCTTCAAACCGCACAAAACTGTGCAGCACGCATGCTGATGAACATCTCCAAACGCTCCTCGGCAAAACCCGCACTCGCAACTTTACATTGGCTCCCTGTTCAGGAAAGGATCCAATTTAAGTCCTTATGTATCACTCACAAGATACTTTCTGGCAAGGGCTCTTCCTTGATCAGTTCCTGGATCCAACCTTATGTGCCTAACAGGGCTCTTAGATCTAACAACAAAGGTTTGGTCCGAATTCCTAAAATTAAACGATCACGTAGTGGAGGTCGAATGTTTACGTATAATGCATCCAAACTTTGGAATGGTCTTCCCCTCCACATACGTTCTGAACCAGATTATCTCAAGTTCAGAAAACTGTTGAAAACCTTCCTCTTTCCATAACTTCCTTGCTATAGCGATTCCTCAGGGTGTCATAGCGCTGGGATGCCTCCGGGTAACCATGCGCTCTATAAGTGCTCCTTCATTCATTCATTCAATATGATGGCACTGAGAAACTTTGCTTGGAGTTAATGACGATGAGAAGTTGAAAGTCTAGTGAAAAGCTGCATACTCTGGGGCATATTTACAAGCCCCTATCGCCACAGGAACGTCATCTTTAACGATGTTCCTGTGGCGATAGGGGCTTTGCCTTATTTACAAGGTGGTGTTAAGCCACTTAACGTGCTTAACGCCGCCTTGTAAATAAGGCATCCTTTCAGTCTATACTTAGCGCAAAAGGGGTGGGCAATGGGTTTTGTGGTTGGGCATTCTGCCGCAACACCCTTTGATTCTGGCGCTGCCCCCTATTTACAAGTGTGGCATAAATAGGAGGCAGCGCCAAAATTAATACCAAGGAAAACCTGGTCTTAACATGGTGAAATGAGAAGAAATGCTTTATTTCTCCTCGTTTTTGCTGCTTCTATGTGTGCTGTATTGTGCAGCCACATAGAACCAGCAAATTGCCATGAAGGGACACCTTCCTGCACATAAACAATAATAAAAAAAATGATGATTTGCAACTTTTATGTGGGCTGCCCAATGCAGCACATATAGAAGTTTCAAATCGCCATTTGTGATTGTTTATGTGCAGGAAGGGACACCTTCCTGCACATAAACAATCATTCCCTCAACGCAGGCACCCTTGCACTATGGTGCAAGGGTGCCAGAATTGGTGCTAGGCAGCTTAATTTAGCACCAGCACTAGGGAAAACGCAGGGATGTGACATATCTTTGTAAACATGGCACATCCCTGCGTTTTCGGATTGGCAGAGTGTGGCGTTAGCATTTTGTGCTTGATGCCATGCTCCGCCATTCCCTTGTAAATATGCCCCTTGGTGCTTCTTTGCTGGTGCCCCGATTCTTATGCAGGGGCTGTGTGCTTCTCAGATGACCATGAAGTAATATATTTTTCTGCTGCATTTAAATCACTGGGATTCTCAGAGTAAAAGTGTCTCTGCAAATTAATAATTTCAAATAGTTTATTTATAGATCAGTCTTTAAGTTTATTAAATGCGAGCCAACCTAAAAAGTTCATATTTCATGATATCAACAAGTATAAAACAATATTATCTACAAGATATATTTACCTTGCGTCACTGATCATTTTGTGTTCAAAACACAAATCTACTGAAGCAGCTTTGGTTGTATATGTAACACACAAGCCCTACAGCAACTCCTAGAGTGCTGTCTTCGAAAGAGTTTAAAGCAATGGTGTCCAACACAGGCTCCGGAGAGCCAGATACATGCAATGGTTACACAATAACCATTGGTTATGTAAAATATTTCCATTTAGATGTACTGTATGAAAATGTATTCCATGTAGATAGCCTGGAAATCTGGTGGGGATTCAGCCCTACTGAACCTACCAGCAGCGGTTACTCCATAGGAGCGGAGGAGCGTTGCCCCCCACACTGCTGTGCAGAAAACGTGAAAATAAAATGGTAATAAAATGATTTTATTGCCATTTTATTTTTACTCTCTGCCAGCAAAAGGAGTGTGGGGGCGGGCCAGTGCGTCACTGCTGGAGGAGTGGCCACTGCAGTTTGAAGTGCCATTTTGGTTTCGCCAGCTACCTTGCTACGGCCAGACTGACATGCGCAATTCAAACCTCTCTAACCCTGCTGTCTTAGACAGCTGGGTTGGAGAGCAGGCACAAGCCTCCAGTGCCTTTCGGAGCGGAGAGCCAGCCCGCCCTAGCCAATCCAGATGCTGCACTCATGCTGCTAAACAGCAGGAGAGCAGCGTCTTCATTGGATAAGGGAGTTGGATGTGGGACCTCGCACTCAGCCTGGATCCACGAACATCGAGGATGTGCTGCAAAATATCGAGGACATGCAGTGTAAGGTAAGTGAAACTTATTTACTTATTTTTCTTCTGCAAATAGATTTTTTGCACCTCTCCTATTTAATATGTCAGCAACCGCCACCGGAACCTACCTTGAAATCCCTGGGCAAAAGCATGTACCAGGCAGTGAGAGGAGTCAGGCATATTCGGAATGGGATATGAGTGTATGCATGATAACTGTATTTGGTCTTAATTCTTGTGGGGTACCAGATGTAAAGATCGGCCCCCTTATTTATTGCACTTATTTAGCTTGTGATGTTTGCTGTAGGAAACTCCATATCCTATGGTGGCGAGGAATAAGAAACTGTTTAATGTGTAATACTTGGGGTATGACAACAGATTTACGTAATTGTGACTACATGGGATAGCCTGGGGCAATAACATGTTTGCATTATTCAAATAATCACATGCCTGCTCAGGACCATACACTTTAAACAAAATATCTTAGAAAGGACAACACAGTGCAATAACCAGTCAAGTGGAGTATGATCACAAAATCCCTCAAAGGGGCCTGGAGAGCTGCTCAAATCTGCCAGCTTACTAAAAACCATAAACTGGGCACCTATGTCCCACTCTTGTTTGTCCATCACAGTGTTAAGCGCTGTGATCTATTACATGATAAACGCACCTCAGTGATCATCAGGCACGACATGGAAACACTTCCTAAATAGAATCAAAACAAAAATACTCTACAAACCAAACCCCCTACACAGTGGAGCAAGTTTCTCTTGCAGGCAAGCGCTTCAGCGGCCCAGTTAGGGGTAGGAAGCACTAAATAAATACTGCAATGCAATACAATATTTTCATACGGTTTAATATACAAACAATTGAAAACTCACTAAAAGGAGATTATCCCGGTGTAACATCCGCAGTGTGTCACTCATCTATTAAATAACATTTAAGCCCATTTCCGACCACTTTTAAGAGACTTTCAAGCTTATTCGTCGGGAAAAGATTTTAAGGAAAAAGACCAGAACCTACAGAATTTTGATATTGAAAAATACGTATAATACTACTGAACACCTGAAGCACCACTGTATGTGCGCTATTTCACTTCCCTCCACATATCTCTGCCTTGAATGACTCCCAAATCCTTTGCCAATAGCTCCAGGTTTGACAGATGATTTCAGGGAAACCTCAGTAAAGACGTGCAATTATGAGTTTACATATATTACTCAAATTAGAATGCATTTCTAAATTACAACACCTGCTGCATTTCTTAGAGAATTATAGACCTTCTAAGCATTCCAGTAGGATGATAGGGTCATTTTATGCACTGCAATATGTCTTTGAGGATTCCTGTGCAATTTAGAAGTTACATTGTTCATCAGACCTTTCGCGTGTTTATCCATTTGCTTACATAACATTTTCTGAGACATATTCGCAATGTGTTTTTATATTGTGAAATTTTGTGGGACTTTAAATTTTCCATAACTTAGTATTGCTCTAGATATAGGTGGGATTTTGTTAAATGAAAACGTTTTACGCGTGATCTTTACCTGGAAAAATCAGACTTGTTGATTTAGTTTGCTAAATTCTCTCAAACACAGCAGCGTTTGAAATGAAGTGATAGGGGCAACAATACCGAAAGCACAACAAATTATTGTCTTTTATTTTACTTCAGCTATGCAAACTCTGTTTCATTCAAATTAACTCATGTTGAAATGATATCATTTTCCAGGCATGGAAAGAGTTGGGGGCGGGTGGGTATGGGGGAGGCATGCTTTTAGGTCTCCTGCAGGAAATGAGGACATCACAGCCATGCGTTTAAAAGGGAATTTTAAATGAAGGCTTCTTAGCCTGCTGAGATTTTTGTCATAGAACACAGTGGGGAGATGCAGGACCAGCAACATTCAAAGATCTTCCCTCGTCCCCTGTGGCTCTGTGCAACACCAATATTTCTAGTTTCATTTTCAAATGGTATTGAGATGCCTGTTTCATCTGAGCAGTGAATTTCGATGCCTTGGTACCTACCTCCACGACAGTGCACTTAACTGATAATTAGCCCTGAAAAAGCCTGCCCAGTAAAGTATGTGATATCATCGTCTTTTTATTAGTCAGTGCATGAGTTTCAAATGGGTGAGATGCTTTGGCCCTCGTTATGGTACAATATAGAGTGCTTCGGTGATCTGTTGTGGTATGTAGAGGGGAAAAAGCACTTTTCTCAGGTGATACCAGAATACACATTTTTTAGACTCAGTACGTCATCTGGTTCCCCGTGAGATGAGGCCTGTATAAACATTGGGGCTTATTTATGAGAGGGTTGCGTCACGTTTGCACCTTGCAACGTGGTAAATGCGTGACGCAAACATCTATATCAGATTTTTGAAGCCATGCAAAGCCACTTTGCGTGGTCTGATTGGCTTCAAAAATCTGGAGTAACGCAGTGCAAATCACTGCATTGAGTTACTCTGCCCTGGGAAGGCGTTCTTTGGGTGTGTGCTTGGGTGTTCCCACAGTGGCGTAACGAAACTTGAGGGGGCCCCCCTGCAAGGTACGTGGAGGGGCCCCCTCCGGGCTCAATAAGGAGCTCCCGGGCCGAAGCACTGTGCTGAGGGAGCCCCCTGGAGCTTCGGGAGCCCCCCGCACCGCGGGGGCCTGTGTTACGCCCCTGTGGTCCCATGCAACTCCCATGGATTTTGAAGCATCCCCAGATTTACAAGAACTTGTAAATCTGGAGATGTGTCAAAATCTTACACCTTCCCAGGGGAGGCTTAACAAGGAGAAATATCTCTATTTCTCCTTGTTTCTTCCTTGTTCTATGTGTGCTACATTCGGCAGCACACATAGAAAGAGAAATATGCCTCCCAGGATTATTTTTGTGCAGGATGATGCCCCTTCCTGCACAAAAACAATCTTCATGCAACACAGGCATCCTTAAACCATGGTGAAAGGGTGCCTGCATTGGTGCTAAGCTGCCAAAAGGGTGCCAGAGCAAGGGAAAGGACAGGAATGCGCAGTATTGCCTTAAATACGACTCATTCGTGCCCTTTCTCTGTCACGCAGTGCAGTGCAGCAAGGTAACTTGCTGCATTGCACTGCGTCACAAGCTCATAAATGAGCCCCCTAGAGTTTTACAGCTTAATCGGTGAGCAATAAAATGAAAACAAGGCTTCCTGCAATTAGGAACATGACAAAACATGACAATATGTGAAATGCTTAATAGTTCACCCTTGTACATTGATATATGGTAAGCAACGTGTGGGAACAGCAAATGTCTGAAGCCAAAAACGGCTTGTTTGCATTGTCCCATGGACAACAGAGGATGAAAAGTGACCTGCACAGATATTCTTGGTGTTGAAGAGAGGAACCCTGGTCAGGAGGACATAGGATACAAGTTTCAATCTGCAGACACAAATTTTATATTAGGTGGAGACTGTCATCAGTTTTGGAAGTATTGCTTGGATGTTACTCTTCTACTAAGTTTCTCCCTGAAAAAACTAATAAGACTGTCCATTGCAGGATATCTCAGCACTCCCTATCAGACTCCTGGGGAATTTTCAATCCAGACCTCAAGGAATATTCCTTTTACCCTGCTCAACATTCTAAAACCAGGATTGATTATATTTTCTTAAGTAAGAATTTGCTAGAACACTTGACCAATTCGGAGATTGGGTCAATTTTGATCTTAGACCATTCTCCCATTTCAACAGATCTTGAAATTCTCAGTGATCAGAATCGCAAGTCGCTTCGGAGGTTTAACAATTCCTTACTCTCAGATAAATGTTTTCTTACTTCTTATGAATCTTTGTATCAGAATTTTTCAAACAGTATGATACGGGAGACTCTCCGTCTCATTTTGTATGGAATGCTTTTAAGGCCGCATCTAAGGGCTTTATGATGAACTATGTCTCCTCTAGAAAGAAACTTAAGGAAAAAGAATAGCTATATTAGCAAATATCAAGCACCTCAAGCATACTTACTATACATCCAAAAATAGGAAAGCTGATCTGGAAGCACTGTTTGCAGCCAAGATACAATTTGATGCACTATCTACTGAAAAAGATTGGAGACTATTAAATCCATAAGAAATACCTCAGGTACCCAACTGCTCCATGACACTGATATAGCAGCTTGCTTTGCAGATTATTATAAACAATTATACACTCCTGAAATCAGTCCGCCAGTCGACTTTATAGATTTCTACTTCTCAAATCTTAAACCTTGGATTTCCATTAATACTAAAGCTTCTTTGCTTGAATCTGCTTTAACAATAAATGAACTACAAGCGGCGGGTAAATGTTTGCCAAAAAGTAAGGCACCTGGGCCTGATGGCTTCACTGTTGAATTTTATCCCCAATTTTCTCAGTTACTCTTTCCTAAGCTATTTAAGCTTATCGATTATATTCTTTCTCTAACTCCTCCCTGGGTTCTTTCTCGGAGGCGATGATATGCATTATTCTGAAAATGGACCGCTACTTGAATCTATGTAAAAATTACTGTCCAATCTCTTTGAATAACACTGACTCCAAGATCTTTGCTAGGGCCATTGCTCTCTGATTAATTGATCTTATTCCTGATCTCATTGCCCTAGAACAATCCGGGTTTGGTAAACACAGGAACATTGAAGATAACTCAAGTACCTCTTTGAATATTATCATTAAAGCAAATAGACTCAATTTCTCCCTTACTGCACTAACCCTTGATACAGAAAGCGCTTTTGATAGAGTCAATTCGCAGTTTCTCATGAAAGCCGTGGAATGGCATAGTTTAGGTCCCTGATTTCTACAATTATTTCCTTGCTTTACTCATCATTTGGTTTTACTGTCAGGGTAAATGGACTCCAATCTCCTTATTTTCCTCTTAACAGAGGTACCAGACAAGGTTGCCCCTTATCTCCTCTATTATTCATACTCGCATTATAACCCTTTCTACCTCAGTTAAAATCTTCAGACACCCTTTCTTCTTTCAAATTAAATACACACATATCAAATACACTGCCTATGACGACAACATTCTCCTTTTCATGTCAAGACCTGATTCCTCACTTCCATCTTTTTTTGATGAGTTGCAATTGTATTCTGAAGTATCAGGCTATAAGCTCAATTTGGACAGATTTGAAGCCCTGCCCCTCAATAAATACGGTAGAAAGGTCCCTTTTATCCAGGCAAGCCTATCTTGGAACCCTATTAAGATTAAGAGCCTGATTTAGATCTTGGCGGATGGGTTGCTCTGTCACAACGTCTGCCAAAATATAAATACCATTATATCCTATGAGAATTATATTTCGGCGGAGGGGATATCCGTCACCTTTGTGATGGAGTAACCTGTCCACCAAGATCTAAATCAGGTCCTAAGTATTTGGGGATTTTTTCTACCAATAATATTGGAGACACATTAAAGATCAATATGGAAAGTGTGACCTCAGGCTCACTCACCTCACCCAGGGTTAGGCACCCCTATTTCTGTTTTGGTGGGGTCGTTTAGATGCTACTTCCAATTGTGAATTTGTTTCCTTCAGATGTAACCCACAAAGATTCCTAAAGAGTATTTTAACTCTTTGGATAAAATGTTATCTCGGTTCCTAGGGAATGGGAAAGCATCTCAGATTTCATTAAATAGATTAAAACACCCCAAATCTGCCAGCGGTGCTAATTTTCCTGACTTCTCTATCATAAAGCATTTGACATTAAGCAGATTCAACACTCCTTTTCCCACCCTAGTAATACAAACTCTAAATTGTGGATCTTATTGGAATCCTCCATGATATTCCCTTTCTCTCATAAACATATTGTTTTCATGTCCCAACTCCCCAGGTTTTGGTTACCATCAGTAATATTGTATTCTTGTTCCCTGATTAAACCATTTATTATTTCCAATACATCTACATATCATCAATTTCTCCAAAGCTCTATACTGTACAATAAACAGCTGACAATAAAAGGGAAGTCTCTCATTTGGAGAAGTTGGATTGATAGAGGTATTTTTACCATCTCACAACTTATCTTAAATAAATCAGTTATTCCTTTTGAAACTCTCATTCATGTAAGCTACCATCTACATTCCTTAGACAGCACAAGTTACTGGAACATCTCCTTCTAATTGTCTTAAACTGTTTTCCCATTCTTTGGGGCGAACTGAAGACATGCAGTCTCCCCCTTATTCACAAAACAGCACTTCCACAGCTTCACTTATCTACATAAAACTAATTACAGCCATTTATGATAGACCTAATTCCAAACAGGAAACCTTGCGGGAAACTGATTTACAACACATTTGGCCTCGCTCCATTAGTGATAAGCTCTGAACAAGAATTCACGCAACTGATCGTCTATTCAGCTTAACACAAACATTATACTACTTCTACAATAGATTACTTTACACTCCAACTCGCATGTTTAAACTCAAGCGTCTCAGGCAAGATACTTGTTGGCGCTGCAATTCCTATACTGGCTCCTATGTTCATATGTTTTTTCATTGCCATGTTTCTATTTTCTGGACTTCGGTATGGGATAGAATTGTAGTTATTACTGGAATTTCTGCACCATTTTCTTTAGATAAATTATTCCTAGGTGGATTACATTTCATACGGTCAGATAACAGAGGTATTGGTAACTTAGTAGACCTTTTATGAGCAATTTGCTTACAGGTGATTACATCCAACTGGAAATCTACAATCTCAACATTCAACAATGGTGGAAATTAGTATGCCATAATCACAGAATTGATAGATATAAATTTCATTCTTTTCCATTGTCTGTTAAATGAGATATTCTCTGGTCACCTCTCACTACTTATCTTTCTAATGCTGCAATTCTTTACGCCTTTTGACCTCTACTAATGATTATCTTGACTTCCTTATTATAGTGCTAACGCAGTTTTTGCTTCTCCATGATATTGTTGTATTAATCTAATGCATCTTTATATATAGATATTGATATATGAAGGTTATTCTCTGATGTTCCTACCTGGCTTTCTCTTTCTTTGTCTTTTTTTTCTTCTCTCTTCTTCTTATGTGCTCTTCATAGAATGCCTTCCAGCACTATATTCCTTCTAGATTCACTCATAGTTTTTATATACTGATTTTAATTGAAGTTCGTTTTTTTCATACAATAATATTTTTCATCGATGGACTGGCATGATTATCGCATGTCTACATGTACACTCAAATAAAAAGAGATCTGTGCATACATTTTTTTCTTATTTACATATTTTTTCTCATCATGAGCACTGTTGTTTTATTACTTATCTTCAACAGGTAGATTAGAGAAATGTGTCCCTCTTCATGGCCTCTCAAGATTCCTGGTAACAGGTGTGATTTGCTCATCTAGTTCACTTTATTAACCTTCTTGGATTTGTAGCCCGTCTCATAATATGATAAACAGAATGAAATAACCCAGAATGCAAATAAGCAAACCTAGACTGGATGAGCTACTGAAGCATGGGACTGGGAAGCTTGAAATCACTGATCTCTTATGGTTGGTGGTAACACTGACCTTGGAATCCGTGCTCAGCTGGGTGGTTTTAATCCTGGTACCCACTGAAGTGCTACTCAAACTTATACATCTTGACACAAGGGAGTCTGTATGGTTACCCAGTGCCGCCTGCTGGTACCTCAAACAAGCTCAGCAAGAAACTGGACTAATTTTGGGTGGTGGCAGCCTTTCCTCTGACAGATCTATAATGTCGCAAAGGACTAGGCTGCTGGCATAGACCAAGAGCAATCTTCACATTTAAATGCCACCTTCAGTGAAGAAAGGAACCCTTTAGTATAGGGAATTAAGGGTCTTCATCGATGAGCAGATGGACAGATGAACTAAGATTAATTAGTTCCTGGCTCCTAAGTAAGCATTCACTAAAATGACCATTCACAAAGGAAAGCTAAAAGCGTAGATTTCCTACTTGACAACTCCTAAATACTCGAATGACCAACCCAAGAATCTGATGTTGCCGGTGCTCTCCATGATAAGGTCTAGTAGGAACTATAAAGTCTACATCCCATGCACTAACTTGAGAAATATAGTCCAGAGGTTTACATCAGGTCATCTGCATTATTAGAGCACACAATACAAGAGTACCACTATCAGAGTAAAATGCATTGTAAGAAAACGGGCCAATAGTTGTGTGGCCTGCACAAGTAATGGGTCCACATTTTTCCTCCACTGGGAAACATACACCCCATTGTAGTGCTTGACTCTCTCAGGGTAGCGAAGCAGAGCAAGGCAAGGCCTAATCAAGGAAGGTGGTGGGGGCTAGTAATCACCATTCACTGGCACACAATAAATCTTGAAAAAGAAATAGAACATTTATTACACACACACTACTCAATATTACGCAGTAATTTACAAATATACGTAAGGCTGATGGAAATACCTCTTGGTGGCATTGCATAATTACTTTTCTTTCTTTTTTTTTTTTTACATTTGAATATATTTTTATAGAACACAGTTTGGACTATATATGTTTCACATTAAAACAAAGGAATGCAAGCTTTTTACTCATTGTAGGAATCCCGCGCAGCCTCTATAAGTAGAGTACTTTGAATTAAAAATACAATTTGCGTCGCTTGGGTCTGTCAAACGCTCACAAAGATAATCGAAAGTTCCACCAATTCTAAGTACAACGAGGCTTGCACATTTTCAGACCAAATTCACATTACTTTTTATTTGTTGGGTATAAAATGTATATTTTGCACTTTTTTGCTACAGCAGATGCTCACTCCAGCATTTGCAAGGTTAGTGTTAGTTAGTTCCCTCTTTATTTCGGTTCTTTAGACCATAAAAGCATATGAAAACATTGTGTGCAAACAATTAATAGCATTGTCAAGTAAGATTTTAGTTTTGATAAAATAATTAAGATCTTAAAACGATTTTTTACAAGTAAAAAAGATCAATTAAACCCAATAAAAACAAAGGGTCCAGATACAGAGTCCATCATAGCTTTGGGCAAGTAAGTAACCAAGAAAAGAGCTTGATCTAAAAGAAGTAAATATAGCAGCTAACACATTTCCTTTAAAAAGTACAGTGCTGCATTTAACATAACACATCGGCCCAGGGGCCATCATGGGACACATGTAAGATAAATAGACAATAATAAAAGGAAGTAAATATCTAATTAAAACAGCACACCCTGCATTTTTCTTTATAGCTACACAGTATAGAGGTATCGACTGACTCCAAATACCACTGCCTGCCTAGTGTCCCGTCTCAAGATATGATAAGCCTCCCGATATGCCCTCACACAGCGGTTTAATCCATCTCTGCCTAGGTTTGGTATGAGTAGGACAGAAAAAGAGAACATATTCAACATCCTCAATGACGTGTTTGCAAATATCACAGGTTGGAGAAGTAGTTTGGCGACACTTCCATCTAGATGTAAAATTATTTACGTGAGGTTTTCCCAGTCTGAACTTAATGTACAATGTGCGCACCATTGGTAGTTTGAATCTGATCAATGTATGCTTCTTTGGGGGGGAGGACTTTACAAGCCAAGAAAGCTTCTACCAACTCCCTTGAACTAGCTTTTTGATGATGTTAATTTATTCTCTTATCCCAGAAAGCTGCTTTAACTCAACTTTTTGTATCTGCCCCCATTGATGTAAGGTGGCTCAAGCCCAGGTCAAATAGATGGAGTTTGTCATGCTTTAGCCAGGGGAGAAGGTGAGCGTCCCTTTGGCACATGAATGTTGAAGTGCAGGAATCGCCCACAGCCTCTCCCAGTAGAGAAGCGGTTTTAACACTGCTAAGTCACCAACCCTTTTTAATCGTAATTTCTGTTGATCCTCCAAAAGGGAGGTCAACTTCAACAAACCACATGTCAAAACATTAACTTGTACTTACATGCAATAATTGAGCATAACTTGGAATGAACTCACTGAATTCTGGCAATAAAGCATGTATACTTTGATCACGAGTGGCTGTCAGCATCTTTATTTAAATAAAGCGTTCACAAGACAATTGTGTATGCATATCTGAATGATTTGTGTACTCATAGGAAATTTACACCATGAAAAATGCAATTTAAGCATAGCCCATAGAGAGCATCACATTTCTGATCACAATAACTACACTCATAGCCTTTTGCCCCAGAGGGTGTTACACACCATGAAAACTCATGTTAACCTCCTTCAGGCCACAAGAACTGCAGCCATAGACTTTTCCTTACAGGGTGATGCACTCCCAGCTGAAGAGCACATGCTCCAGCCTGGGGAATGCTTGGAAGTACCTTAGAAATCCTGGTAAGTCATTCCCTTTTAAAATCCTTTTTAAGGGGAGGCTGCACTGCTCCTGCAGCCCCCACCACACACGTTTTAATCCTGTTGGTGGTGATCTTGTCGTCCTGGGGCCACCACAAAGTGAGAAATGGGCAAAGATCAGGGCCAGGCCCACAGAGCATTATGGGGGGCTCCTCAGAGCACGTGCATTTTCATTGGCATTTCCTTTTCCCTTTCTTTTGCTTTGTGGCTGTCTTCGCTGCGTGACATCATGCTGCATGGCATTTCCCTTTGTTTGGGGGTGCCCAGTCACAACTGGATATCCCATATAGGAACACATTGGGGGGCAGCCCAGGGAGCCTACCACTGGCTGTCCCTGCCGGCTTACCACTCGGCAACACTCTTCCGTGGTGTCGAGGGAGCCGGCAAGGTTCCTCTGCCCTACCTCCTCCGGTGGGCAGGCACTGACACGAGTGGTGGCCTCCCTGTCCCCCAGACATGGGCATGGGGAGCAGGTTGGGCCAGCCATGTTGGAGGGAGCACAATGGTGCTTCTCCGACAGCCTACTCTTCTCAGGGCCCTGGGACGGGGTCCTGGGCCCCTTCTCACACTTGCGGGGGAAGCGCAATGGTGGTCCCCTGCTGTTTCCTCTTCTTGGGGCCAAAGGATGGGCTTCCACATGTGTGCAGCCATCAGGGGCCCAGAGACGTTATCCCAGGCCCCTAAATCATACACCTGGCCCAGGGTTTGTGGTCCCTAGGCCCTCAGCAGCATCGGAAAGGGGGCCCCAAGCATTCCTTTTCCCAGCTCCATTTTTTCTAGGATTTTTTCCCCGCTGTGACCCCCTGGCCCTCACCCACCCCGGGAGAGGAAATCAGCCAGGCAGCAGCGCTCCAAGTGCTCCAGGATTGTGCTGGGGTCAAAGGTCAAATTTCTTCTTGTGCTGATATCTCAGGTCCCATTAGGCTGTTTTGCTTGTTTTTGGTCTTGTTGTGCTCCTGGTGGTGAGCCCTTGCCACCTGGTGCCCTTTTCCTAAGCCCTCCTGGCCTCCAAGATGATGAACATTACAGGGAGCTGGTTTCACTGACTCCCTGTGCCAGCCTTTCTCCTTGGTTTTCTTCTGGACCTCTCTCCTTGGTCTCTTTCCTTGGCTTCTCTCCTTGGCGCACAAGCCCAGTCTTTGCCCCAACTAGTCCTTATGTAAGGGGACCAGCTTTCCTAATCCTGGAGAGAGCCCCATTGGTCCTAAGGTCAATTAGAGTCAGAGTCCTTAGTCCAGATGGCCATCAGGGGGTTCTTCCCTCCAATTGTCCATGGCGGCTGCCTCCAGCTCCAGTGTTCAGCAGAAAAGCACACCCAAGAGAGAGCTCTCCCCCTGCACAAGACCTTTTAAGTGGGGGCAGGAGATTGCAGCAGGGATGACCCCTGGCCTATCCTAAGGTGCCCCATCACCTCTCTTCCCCTGTCCCAACCTTCCTACAGAGCCTGCTGGGACATTTCCAAATGGCTTCACCCAGGAATCACTTGTCACATCTGCTCTGGAGGCTCAGCTCCACCCCTCACTGACATCACTACCAGGACCTATCCCAGCAATTCTTCAAAGGAAGCCCCCTACTGGGTTGGCTCCAGAGGTTTGGACTCCCTCCTTTGGTTAGTGGGCTTGGGCAGGCTCATCCCTGGCACAGTGTGGCAGCTGGTTGATTGATGCAGAGCATTCTGCCCCGCCCATTTCTTCCTCAGGAGTGCTGGGATGCATGGTTATTTGCTCCCTTTGTGTGTGGAGGAATTTGTTCCTTCTGCTGGAGAGAAAATGTAATTAACTTAGTACAGCTGGGTGACAAAAGGCCTGGGCTGTGATCCTGGCCTGAGCCAGAGAAATATGGCATTCCTGGATAACCCATAAGCTTACAGATATCTCTTTGGACATTGCAGAATTGATCTTTTCACACAGGTTATGCTATAATTTGGTATGTCTCTGGTGTCTATAGGCCAAGAGGAATCAAAGGTGCACTCTAAGGCAGCCCTCCCCATAGGTGTATAATGGAGTGTCAATGCAGACAAGACAGTAAACCACACTGACTTTCTCTATAAGTTTACACTAACATTATGAGGCCTACTCCAGGTCTATACCCAATCCTGCAGAGTCCCCTCTGCTCCAGGATGCATGTGTTCAGTTACCACGCAGCACACAACAGACGTCTCCCATGTGCAGCCCTCACACATGTGCACATGCATGTACACACGTGTTCACATGTAACCAGCCAAGCTCCTCTTACACTTGCTACAACGCAGCAGCCTTATCTTAAAAGGCGAACACAGGCGGTAGACATGTGTGTTCCATTTACCATGAGTTTACTGTAGGCAAGTCACAGGTGATCAAAAAGCGAAAAATCTATGTAGATTAGATGGGCAGAACCTGCCTTCTCACACACATTTAGACTGAAGCAATCATGGATATGTAGGCCCGTAGGGAGAGACAGTGCGCTTCAGGTAATGGTACCCACATTGATAGAAATCGTGGAGGGGCATCCAGGCAGCATACTTTCCACAGGGAGCTATTGTCCATAGCTCATTGTATAGGTAAGCACTGCTTATGAGAGAGCTGTTAATATTGTTAGGTCCTGCATTGTTTGCTTGTGGATGGTGGAGTTGGATGGGCAGTGATTTTTGTCATCTGGGTGTCTCATTTATTTAGATTTGGATGCTGAGTTTCATCACTTTTACCTCCCTTGGTTTTGCTCTTACAGTACCCTATCATGAACTCTAAAAGTCTCCTTCTAGCAACTCTGCTCTTAAGGAATCCTGACAGCCCTCTTCTACCCACTCATTACTTTGCCTTTCTCTAATTTACCAGTGGCTCTTCTCCCCAAGGAAAGTGACCGCAGGGCCCAACATGCACACTGCCACAACCCGCAGTCGCACCTCCGGTTCCAAACATAACTGGTTTCGTCTCATAATGGCTGTGTAGAGGCTTATTACAGACAAGGGTGGTAAAATAATGGGACAGCAATGAAAAAGCCTCATTCACACTTGCCCTTTCCTTTTGTTTAAGAGCTGGTAATACAGCATCACATTCAATTCTTTATGATAATAAAATGATTCATATGTGATATTCGTGTATATGATTGCAAGGATTTTATTTTTTGTCATGTTTAGATTCCTCGCACAGGATAGACCTACACACAACCGGACATACTAGACAACCTTTTCTATACAGCCTCAACAGTACAAATAATTTTTAAGACAACTTTAACAATGGGTTTTCACTGTAAGGACATGTTTCACACTAAGGGGCTCATTACTATGTTGGGCAGAATGCCTCCTACCGACAGTCAGAACCTCCACGACCGCTTTGGAGCCCTTCTGACCGACTCAGTCAGTTTACATTCCGACCGCCCAATTCCGATGTTCGCGGTCGGAATGTAAACTCGCGGTCATTCTGACTTGGTTCTGACCGACTCACGGCTTATTCCTTTCGGTCTGAACTGCATCGTAAGCCCCTATGGACAGCGTTTCCGCTGTCGGGATTACGATGTCGATTTCCAACAGCCTTTCTGTGTCGGCCTGTCCGACACAGAATGTTTGTCGGAAAGTGACTTTGGGGGCCCCTAGCAGGGCCCCCTAACCACCGCTGCCTATGGTTGATGTCTGAGAGGGTACCTAAGGGACCCCCCCGTAAAACCCTGCACCCTGTGTTACGGCAGGTTGTCAGGCGTAACACGAGCTCCCATAGGAAACAATGGGAATCCGGCCGAACAGTGTTCGGCCGCATTGTAATCCGGCGGTCGGTCGGTCCCGATTTCGAGTCGGTGTCGGGCGGAGGCTTTCCGCCCGAGATCGTAATGAGCCCCTAAATGTTTGCATGTCTTAATTTTACATACCATGCACTCTGCCTTATGGACAGTTAGGCCTACTTAAGGGTGACTATTAATATGTAAAGGGAACGTTTAGGCCTGTCAAAATGAGTTATTCAGGCATGTCAAATTTGTAGTTTAGCTGCAATGCTAGGCATGCAATCATGATTGCACTGTCACTGTGGTGGATGGCAGTATATGCATTACAGTCCATTAGTGACATTTAACTTACAATCTGTGGGTACAGTTTGTACTATATGCTTGGGGCTGATAAGTAAGTTAAGTTTACTATAGGGGTATACCAATTTCATCATGTTAGTTTAAAGGAGGAGCACAGGCACTTTACCACTAGTTAGCAGGGGTAGAATGTACAGAGTTATATAGACAGCAAAAACAGTTAAGGCAAAAATCTGGGTGTGCACCACGCAATAGATCATCATTTCCTACACCATATATATATTTTTTTTTGTAGATCTATATAGCATGAAGGTATTGGAGCGTTTTACATGAGCACCAGTTACGTTACACAAGGTCACATTCATTTTTGGTAGGCACGGGGAGATTAAGTAATTTGCCCAGAATCACAGGATGCTGAGCCGATGCCGAAGCTCGAACCTGGTGCTCCAGCTCTGGCTGTAAGGCCACATCCTCCCCCATATTAACAGTAGCAATACAGTGTACAAATGCTGATAAGCCAGTATATATTATAGAGCCCTGATACTTTTACCACCCACCAAGGCACTTTGTTTGTCTGTTCAACAGTGCCTCAATATGTTTTATTTTATGCTCAATTCACTCAAAGGCAGGTTCTTCACAATCTAGTGGCTTTGGAATGCTATGCACCTTCAGGCAATCCCAAGCAATGCGCCTCTGCTGTACAGCTATTATGAAATTATTCACAGAACTTACATGGCCTAAGCCACAACTATTTGAAGGAAACTTGCTATTTCAAGGACAACCTTGTTCTAATTAGGGTGATTTATGACCTAATAAAATGTAAAACATAAAATGTATTTCTGTTCTTCAAATAGGAACACAAAAAATTGACTCTATAACTCAACAGCATTTGTGATATGCTACACAATACAGTGGATAGAATCAGCGAGTCAAAATAATAAGGTGTTGGAGAGTCTTGAAAGGTTTATTCAAAATAGCATCCCTTTAACTGTCATTAGGTCCTTGGGGACCTGCAGAAGTGCTTGTTTGTGAGAACTTATTTATTGAATGCAATGGAGCAGGACATTATTACAATGCATTTGGTGCCCCCATGCTAAGATGTCGGTGTGCCAAGCACTTTTGACTGGATGAGTAGACACAGAGGAGGCTTTGTTTGACACCGTTATTATCAAACTTGCAGTGCACCTGGGTATCAAATAAACAAACAAAATATGTTTGAATCGCGTTTTCTGGAGTGAAATTTACCAAGGAAGAGTTGGCAATTTAAGGACTCTACCTTAGTGCCCAACTAATCAGGAAATAAATTCGGAAGCAACAATAAGACACCACTGATACCAAAGATCTGGAAAGCTTCTCAGAGTGGTGTAGTGCTAGAGGCACTCTTGTGGTCTGACACCCTGTGATGACCTTTGACTACCATTATTTTAACTGACTTTGGTGTGTTATTTTATCCTAGCCTGAATGTACGAGGTCCTGCATATGCCTTGTTTCTCTTAAAGGTTTCTTTCTTGTAATCTTGTAGTCTTTCAGTGGGAGCTGTCACAGAGTAGGACAGCCTTGCCAAGAACAGAACGTGTGGGATGTGCATTTGAAAGCATGAGCGAGAGAGAGAGAGAGGTGTGGAATGTACTTTTTGGTCTCGAAGTGCAGTGTTATGAGCAGTGGTGCGCAAATGTGCACTGTGTTGTACATTGAGAGATGAAATATGTGATGCTATAAGCAGTGGTGCACAAATGTGCACTGTGTTGTACACTGGGAAGAATTATTAATTTCTTACTATTGGCTTTGACATGGCCTCATGTCATCCTGAATTCTGATTCTGCCTGACTTGAGCTTTTTCTGTGCGCACAGACACACTTGCAAGTTGTTTGGGTTAATCACGTTCAAGGATTGTTTTTGTGAGAGATTGTTTAATGTACCCTGGAAGGCTTTCGTGAGCTTCATTAAGATAAAGGCTGGAACATGCGAGAATGTAGAGGGAACGTGGGAACTCCTTCCTGCCATGGAATGCTTGCTTGGAAGCTGGCCAGTTCCAGTAAGTTTCCTTGTGCAGGGAGGAAGACTCTCGAACCTTCTAGTGTGTGTTTTGAGACTATAAAGCTGAGGTTTGTTGACAGCTGAGTTGGGAGCTCACTTACAGAGTAGACGTACTGCTGTAAGACAAATGGAACCTGAGTCCCGGTCGAGATTCCAAGCCAGCTGTGAACGGGCCCCCCCAGCTTGAATTGGCAAGGATGTCGAGTGAACGATCGGGTGAGGTGACTTGTTTCTGACTAGTGCCATTGTGATGTGTGGTTCCAGTGGCTGTGGTCATTTGAGGTGTTTGAGTTTTGATTATTGCCATTGTGATGTGTGGCCAGTGGCTTTGATCATTTGAGGTGTTTTCTTTGTGATGTGTAAATGAGTCAGAGTGCACATCAAAAGTAATCGTTTGAAGAATTCAGTGTATATATCTTCCTTATCTCTTGCAGGACGTCCAGTATATTTGCTTGAGTCTTATCTCATATTATTTGCTGCTTGTATTTCATATCCATGCATTTAACTGTTGCATTTACCAAGTGTGTTATTATTGCTTGTATATAAATATATATCTCTATGTTTATTTGAATGGGATTCATTTTGGCATCTGGGAAAGCCTTTCTGTTAGAGAGCATTGCATAAATAAAAACCCCAAGCCTTATTCTAAAAAGAGAGTCTTTGCATTTTGTAAAATAAAACCCTTTTCTAGGTGTTGTTGTGTTTTACGTTTTGCTTCGCCGTGTTTGAGCCACGTGTGGGAGATTTTGTATTATCTGAAAGGCGGAGCAAGACAAGTGGCCACATAGAATGTATGTAAAAATCAAGAGAGGGAAGGAAGAGGGAAATGGAGGCTGTGACTCACTCTCTTCATATACAGTGTCACAATCAAGAGAGAGTCAATCTCAAGTCATCTGTGGTGGGCCCACTGAATATAGGGAAAGACCTTTTTCTTAAAGGAATTCTCACTCACTGAATGTTATTCAGTGAAATGCTTCATCATCAAGTTCTTCCCAACCCTCTGAGGGTCGGGCATAATGCGACCTCTTTCTTTACAAGGGAGCATGTTTTATGGAAAAGGGTGTGTGATCTATATGAGGTAATCTTTAAAATTGACTAGGTGGTGTTCAAATCAGTATTTATTTACAGGTCCCTCTGACAAGGTTAAAAACTGGGGAAAACAGGCTAGTTGGAGTTACTATCACTCCTAGGCCCTTAAGCATGATCATTTAGTTTCTGCCACATACCCCAATCCAGTGGCTTTTGTCAATCAATCAATCAGGGATTTTTAGAGTGCACTGCTCACCTGTGAGGGTCTCAAGGCCCTGAGGGGGGTGGGAGGGGTTATGGGCAGCTCCGTGGTCATCCGAAGAGCCAGGTCTTGAGGTCCTTTCTGAATAGGTGCAGTGTTGGGCTTCGTCTGATGCTGAGGGGTAGTTCGTTCCAGGTCTTGGCTATGATGTAGGAGAAGGATCTGCCACCCGTTCTGGCCCTGTGGATGCGGGGTACCATGGCTAGGACTAGGTCGGCGGAGCGGAGGTTTCTCTTGGGGGCGTGGAAGGAGATTTTTTCGTTGAGGTGTTGGGGTCTGGTGTTATGGAGGGCTTTGTAGGCATGCGTGAGCAGTTTGAAGTTTATTCTTTTTTCGACGGGGAGCCAGTGGAGGTCGCAGAGGTGCTGGGTGATGAGGTTATGTCATGGGATGCTGAGGAATAGGCTGGCTGCGACGTTCTGGATGGTCTGGAGATTGCGAAGGAGTGTTTTGTTGATTCCGGCGTAGAGCGCGTTTCCATAGTCCAGTCTGCTGGTGATGAGTGTGTGGGTGCCGGTCTTCCTGGAGTCAGGGGGGATCCATTTGAAGGTCTTGCGGATTATGCGGAGGGTGTTGAAGCACGTGGAGGACACGGCGTTGATCTGGCGATTCATGGTGAGTGAGGAGTCGAGTATGATGCAGAGGTTGCGGGCGTGGTCCATAGGGGTGGGTGGGTTTCAGAGGGCGGTGGTCCACCAGGTGTTGTCCCATGCGGAGGGGGTGTACCCGAGGATGAGGACTTCGTTTTCTCCAAGTTGAGCTTCAGGCAGCTGCTACTCATCCAGGATGCAACGTCCTTCATTCCTTCTTGGAAACTGTGCCTGGTGATGTCGGGTTCCTTGGTGAGGGAGAAGATGAGCTGGGTGTCATTGGCATATGATACTATGTTGAGTTCATATTTTCTGATGTTGTTTGCGAGGGGGCCATGTAGACGCTGAAGAGCGTGGGGCTGAGGGAGTATACTTGGGGTACTCCGCATCTGATCTCTGTGGGTTCGGAGAGGAAGGGCGGGAGTCTTATTCTTTGTGTTCTGCCTGAGAGAAAAGATCAAATCCAGTCTAAGGCAGTTCCCTGGATACCGGCGTCGTGGAGTCTGGTGGCTAGTGTGTGGTGGAAGACGGTGTCAAAGGCTGCTCAGAGGCCTAGTAGTATGAGGGCTGCAGTGTGGCCTTGAACGAGGAGGGTGAGGATGTCATCAGTGGCGGCTATGAGGGCAGTCTCGGTGCTGTGGTTGCTGCGGAATACGGATTGAGAGCAGTCAAGGATGTTGTTGGTTTCTATGAAGTGCGTTAGCTGGGTGTTGGCGACTTTCTCGATGACTTTGGCGGCAAAGAGGAGTAGAGAGATGAGCCTGTAGTTCTTGAGGTCAGTCGGGTATGCAAAGGGCTTCTTGAGGAGGGGTTTGACTTCGGTGTGTTTCCAGTCGTCGGGGAATGTGGCTGTTTCAAGAGCGTAGTTGATTGTCTGCCATAGTTCTGGTGCAGTGGAGGCCCTGTGGAAGATGTGTCAGACAAGGGTCAGTGGGTGCTCCGGAGTGGATGCTTTTCATAGTCCTTGCGGTGCCTTCTGTGGTGACAGGGGTCCAGGTGAGGAGGGTCGGCTGGGTGGCATCGCTGGTGGAGGGTGTAGGGTTGGTGCCGTGGTCTTGGTCATCAAAGTTGTCTTAGAGCATCTTGACCTTGTGGTGGAAGGAGGAGCTGGGTTTCTTGCAGAGGTCTTGGGAGGGAGGGATGTCGGTAGTTTCGCAGTGGGGTCTGGTGAATTCTTGTATGATGGCAAAGAGTTCCTTGGAGTTGTGGGAGTTGGAGAGGATTCTGTCCTGGATGAAGTTTCTCTTAGTTGATTTGATGAGTTGGTGGTGTGCCGTGGTGGTGGCCTTGTAGGCGGTGCGTGCTTCCGGGGTTTTTCTGTTTCTCCATGCTTTCTCCAGTCATCGGCACGAGCGCTTGGATTCACGGAGGTCCGTGGTGAACCAGGTGGCTTTCGCATTCTGTCATCTGGCGGAGTTCTGGAGGGGGGCGAGAGTGTTGGCACAGTTGGCGATCCATTGGTGGAGGTTGTTTGCTACTGTGTTGGCGTCTGTCGTGGTAGGGGAGGAGTGCAGCTGGGGGAGGAGTGCAGCTGAGGGCGGAGGTGAGGTGTCCTTCTGTGATTTTGCTCCAGTTTCTGCATGGAAGGCGTGGCGTGAGCTTGTGTGTGATGGGTTTCGAGAAGGAGAAATGGATGCAGTGGTGTTCTGACCAGAGAGGTGGCGTGGTGTGACTGAAGTGAATGTTGTTTCCTCCGGCGAAGATGGGGTCGAGAGTGCGTCCTGCATGTGGGTGGGGGTGGAGATGAGTTGCTTCAGTCCAACGTTGGCGAGATTCTCTAGGAGGGCAGTGGTGTTGGGGTCCCTGAGGTTGTCTAGGTGAAAGTTTAGGTCTCTTAGCAGTATGTAGTCTGTGGAGGCAAGGGCGTGGGGAGCTATGTAGTCTGCAATGGCATTGCTGAACAGGGAGCAGTGTCCAGGAGGTCTGTAGGCGAGTGTCCAGCAGAGTGTCATTATAGGGTTGGGCTGGATCTGGAAGTGGATGTGTTCCATGGGGGCGAGGCATCGTCCGAGTTGGAGGTTGTCAGTCAGAGGGAGCTTTTGTGAACGATGGCGAGGCCTCCTCCGGGGCGGATGGGGCGATCTTTCCTCAGGATCCCCGTCAGGGATGGCGGTTGTGATGTCAGGAGCGGAGCTGGTGTTGGTCCAGGTCTCTGTGAAGAAGGCGATGTTGGGCGAGTGAGTGTTGAGGAGGTCCCAAACTTCTACTGAGTGTCTGTGCAGGGAACGCACATTGAGGAGGATGCAGCTCTGGGTTTTGTATACGCTGGCGTCCAGTGGGTTGGGGTGGCTGTCTGGGTCCGGAGGTGGGTGAAGGTGCGGCGGCAGTGTCGGCAGGAGAACGGGCCTTGAGAGTTGCTCAGCATCGAGAGCTGGCAGTTGTTATTGCATCCGGGGTTGAGTGTGTGGAGGGTGCTGGGGTCGTAGCAGTGAGGGGTCGGGGGACCTGGGCACCCGCTGCGCACGGTCGCCATTAAGTAGGGGTCGGGGAAGGGAAAGCAGCTTGGAGGCGGGAGCAGGAACGCGCTGGGGGGAGGGGCCATGGGGGCAGCAGCGGCGGGAAGAAACCAAAAAAGGAAAACAGAGGCAAAGAGAGAAAATAGGCAAAAAGGCAAAGACAGAAAAACAAAACAGAAAAAAGACAGAATAAACAGCAACAGAAAAAGACAGAAAAAGGCTAACAGAGCGGACCAGCAGAAGAGCAGGCTCTACCACTGGACCACCAGGGATGAGGTGCAGGCAGGAGCCTGCGGGTGGAGGACGGCCTCGAACACCTACCTGGGTCACCAGAAGGCACTGGGGGCAGTGCCTTAAGGACGGAGCTGCGCGAGGGGAGAGCAGTTACCCTGACCAGTAGGTCAGAGGTCTTGTCAGGATAAGTATGTCCCTATTAATGCCCTTTTGGGAAAGGGTGGCTGGTTATTTATTTAATCATCCATACCATGCCACCCACATACATGGTACACCACTGTAATAACTTTTCTTAGAAGAGGGTCCACTTAGCAGATGTCTGGTACCTCATTAGGGCTCTCTGGAGGGTAGTGTGCCCAGCAGTCACACAGGTATCATGGGTCCCCACTCGGCCTCAGATGTATTCACCTCCTCCAGAGCCTGCATGTAGAAGGTATGTCAACTAAGCATTCTCAACATTTAAACAGAAATGGGCAATTTAGTAAAACTGGATAACCCTACAGCAGGGGTCTGTCTTAAACTGCAATAAAAGGCATTGCAAATGAGCACTTTGATATTTAATGCTGATGATAGTGCATCAGAATTCGCACTCACGTGAGGTTATTATGCAATGATCAAGTGTTTATTGAAAAGTGAGAGAGCTCCAGTTGTGCTCAATGCCATAGAAACAGGCCCACTGGGGACTAGTTAGATATTTATAACAGTTCTGTTTGGGTTCGGCTGCAAACCAGTACCTTATAGATGGCATCACCAATGGAGTTCCCCTCCTAAGACCGCTTTCTTTCAGGCACAATGCCCTTGTGCCTTTGTGCCTGGAAGGAACAGCATGCACATAATATGCATGAAGGAACCAGACTACAGCCTAACAGAAAGAACCTCTTCATTCTGCTGCCATTAAGTACCCAAGAGTGTATAAGGGACTAGACTTTCACCGGGTACTCGCTTGAGATGCTTACACAATGGAAGGGATAAACTAGTATATGGGTGGCATTGGATAATCACATCCTCATCCATGCCATGCGGAGGTGTCCCAAAACCACTGCTGCCAGAAATGTTGTTTTATCTCTGGCAGATTGACAGAATGAAATTGACAGTTGTACACTGAAAATGGTAAACACTGATACTATTGGTCGCACTGGAAATCGCCTCTATGTCTATTATTTCTGATTTCGGGAGCATCAATGACTTTTGCTAAAGGCTTGCTATGCTAGTAAGTATTTACTTAGGGGAGTACTCGGATCTGTTGTTGCCTCCTCTAATAATGTGTGCCAGTATTTGGGTCCATCTGGTAGACTTTTCTTGGAACCCAAGGCTTGTGGTTATAGCTGAGGAATCTAGGAGAGCAGGGAAAACAGACTGGGGTTTCACAGGCCCTCTCGTATAGCAAATATCACAAGCAGGGTCATTATGGACACCTAGAATTTCCTGCCAAAAAATCAGCGGGGTATTGCCAGATAGGACCCCCTTTGTCAGCCCTTGGATTCACTGCACAGACACACAGTCTTCAATCTACAATCCCTTATTGTACACTACCTTGGTGCAGAAGAGATGGGAAAACCATTGTGATGATTATTATGGCATTGGCACAGGCAATTATATAAGAAAAGAAATTAGTATTAAATATCGAACGTTGTATGCGCACCCTAAAAGGAAACCTGATTCATTGTCTTCCATAACGAGAAATGTGCAGACAATGCGCTATATTCCTAGGCTGAACATAGCCCCATCTTTGTGGTCCAGGAATGCCCTGAGCTGCATGCTCGCAGCATGTGAATGTTCCTTTGAGTGGCTTCCTGACAACCAGACAAATATGTTCGTCTCTCCTTAGCTAAAAACACAGGCTTTTTATAATGGTTCACTTTAGGTGATAAATATGTGAAGATAGCTTTATATATCCCCATGAAATCTGTGAGAATATGTGGTGAGAATTGCACTCATGTAGAGCACAATGCTGTCAAATGACGACTTTGTTTCTCAAGCTGCTTGAGGGATTATGTACAAGAAGGCATTGCTCAAAGGGAAAGCCTGAATTTTAAAACGTGTTCAAAACATCACACATGAACGATCTATCGTTATATAGTAAATATTACAAAGAACCCATAATACAATGTTAAGTTTTGGGGAAAAGAGCACAGGGCACAGATCATAGATTAGAGCTTATTAAAGGTGGTAGGCCAAATGGAAATCCATCACAGGGCCTGAGTCAGGAAGAGCCCTTTCTAAGCCAGGCCCACATTGTTTCTTCTTGTGCCCAGTTTTTAGGTCTCGCGCCTAGCGTTGCAGTGCGTAACACTGCTCGCGCAGCGCGAGACCTCTAGAAAGGGCTTCTGAAAACGACCCACACGCTCGTACGTGTGGTTTTGTTTTCAGAAGCCCTCATTGGCTGTAGCGTGCGTTTTTTAGAAAAACGGCACGCGATTGGGCAAAGGCGGGCGCATGTCCCGCCTTTGCCGCGCCCATTCCCGACGGTGGCCAGAACGCGCAGCAGCGCGCGTTCGTCTCGCTTTGCTGCCGCGCTCTCTAGCCCCCGCTCCTCTGTGGTGCGCGCGCACCACTTGTTTTCCAAGCTATTTCTGCTGTAATGTTATGCAGCAAGGGGGATTGCTTTCCCCTCCAGCCGCTGTCTAGGTCAAGGCGACGTTCTGCAGACAGTAAACCATGAATGAACGAAAACAAACGTGCTCTCCCTTACAATGAGTTTCTGAACACAATTTTTCTTCCTTGTGTGAAGATGTTTTGTTAAAAAGTAATATCTACCGGCATTGTCCGGGGAAAATTTAATGAAGGGTCGATTTTGTTTCCATTTTACTGAGCTACATTCAGAGAGGCAGCGATGCCCACAGGGCACCGAGGTGTGACGCCATCCGAGCCATGCCCAGAGTACCGTGTGACTCACACCTGCAAACAGACGGGAAGCAGGGACAGCAAGCTGCAGCCTGATCCTGCAAGAGGCACGCGTTGTGTTCAGGAAGGCCGACGAGCTGGCACCACACCAAGGGGGAAGTGGGGGCAGTGGGGGCGCTCTGTTCACCCAGGACAGCGTCTGCCAAGCTGAGGGGCACAAATGGGCCTCTGGGTCATCACCTGCCCCCTGCTGAAGGAACAGCTCCCCTGGGAAACGGGCGCACTCTCTGCTCCTGGCACCGGTAAAACAAATCTACCATGAGACGAGTTTTCCAGAGCCCGCCGGCCATGGCAGCAACAGGCCCACGCTTGGCACCAGCAGCCCGCCTATAAACAAGAAGACAGACTTTACTGTGCGCGCTGAGCAGTTACCTTTAAGAGGGCAGGCTGTGCCACGCCCGCGACCCCCCCCAACCCTCCTCCGCCCCCAAGCAATGTCCGTACATGACCACATTGGCCTTCCAAAGCGCACAGAACTGCAAGACATGAACATTGTAAAGATGAAAAATAAAAGCAGTGTTTCCACGTCTTCCCACCTTTCCCGGCAGGAGGAAGTCCAGGGGGCTCGCGGGCATCTCGATGATCTCGTAGTCCTCCAACAGAAACACGTACTCATCCTCCAGCACTCTGTCCAGGAGCCCAATGGCCTCCTCTTCGTCCTCCATGACTGGGTTTAATAATGTGGGCTGGGGGCAGACCCTTTAATCCTATACAGCGAGGTTTTCAGGGGTGCAGCATCGCATCCTGTGAGAAGTAGAAGGTGCCACTCCGTGCAGCGCACGCAAAGTATTGGCACACACTCCCAAAAAATCACTTCAAAGCGCCCGCTTTCTTGCACCTCTGATGCGGGCGCTCAAAATGTTATAAGTGGCCACCGCCTGCTAGAGTCCAGCCGTCAGGCACCGTAGCCAGCCCCAACACAGTGCAGGAGCACACCTGAAGAGGCACTGAAGCTGTATGACTGGAAGCTGCTCTCTGCCAATCTTGTCTTCCTCAGAAAGCCCCGTGCCAGCCAGGAGCCAAGGGTGCCAGTCTCAGGAGCAGCCCAGTGCTATCCTCAGGAGCCGCCCGGTGCCAGCCTCAGGAGCAGGACAATCTCAGGTGCCAGCCTCTGGAGCCGCCCAGTGCCAGCCTCAAAAGAAATCCAGTCTCGTGTGCCAGTCTCAGCAGAAGGCTAGTCTCAGTTACCAGCTTCGAGAGCAAACAGGTGGCATTACCAGAAGCAAGTGGGTGTCTCAAAGGTCAGCCTCAAGAGCAGGCATCTGGCATTCCCAGAAGCTGCCAGTGCAAAGTGCCAGCCTCAGAAGTGTCACAGTGTATGGCGCGGGCCAGTCTCAAATGCCAGCCTAAGAAGCAGGCCGGTGCCAGTTTCAGTTGCCGACCTCGGGAATAGTTCGGCACCCATGTGCCAATCTCAGGAGCGCCAATACACCATCCTCTGTGCGTGAACGCCAATAATCACCCACGGGTCTCTCCAGCGGCAGCTCGGTGCCAGCTCCAGTGCCAATCCCTACAGATGGCAGCCTCTGAGACTGGAGGGCGCTCGGCCACTCATTCTCTTTCCGAGCAACGTGGATCCCCCGTTGCCGTCGGCGAAGTAAACCAGCCAGAGAGCGGCGTGCTCTTTGTTTTCAGTCTCTCCAGGCCACGTAAAAAGGTGGGGAAATGAACAATGCCCCCAAATCCTGCTGCTGGTCCAAGCTGCGCTGCTGGCCTCTACAACTGAAACGCCCAGCGATCGACGACTGTCGACATTTCATGTGCGGTCTTTGCGCTCCTGACAGAAACGGGCGAGCTGAGGAAGCAGAGAAAACACATCGCTAGCATCACTTCCTGATTGCAGCTTCAGCGGAATAAACAAGCATTTGCAATGCAATAGGTCTCGCATTATTAAAGTTTGAGCTATTGGTGTTGCATTATTTAGCAATGCCAATAGCTCAAACTCTAATAATGCGAGACCTATTGCATTGTAAATGCTTGTTCTGTTTGAGGCTGTTAATAGTCTGAATCAAAACATTTCACCTACTTGTGGTTCGCTTCTAATTGGCCGGGTAGTGAATTTCTGAGTTGTTCACGATCTGCCAAAGTTGAAAATGAAATGGATTCACAATCTGATGTCACTTTGCTGTCTAACGTCAAATACAGATTCAATTTGTGTTCTGTGGCAGTGCAATTGCAAAGTGATTTGTACTTAACGGGTCGTTCTGAGATTCTCAATTCTTGATATTTTGCAATGAAACAGAAGCACAAATCAAATAAAACATGCACTAAATAATTAATAGAGCTATGAAAATTGGGAATATGATAATAACGCGGCATATGAGCGACCATACCCTTTTCTGCAGACAAAGCATGCACAAAAGGGCCTGACATCCAACCATATTCCCTCATGTACTTTAGTCAACACATAGTGAGTGGGAAAGACTAGTTTGAGAGGAATATGGCGCTCACCTATATTACAGGCCCCAGCTCCCTGGTTTCCCATAGAGTAGGCAGCCATGGGCACTGGTGTTGGAAGCAATTATCTGAATCAAATATTGCGTGCCCCCAGCAGGGAACGTACAGAAACAATTTACGTTAACAACGTCTTTACCCAAAAGATTGCTGGCACTCAAACACCACCTCATGCACCTGTGTTTAATCTGTGAAATAGCGGTTTGTGTACACTCTGAACTACAGCCCTTAATTACCTCGTACACAAATCAACACACAAACAACAATGTGCATGATCCACAAAGTGTTGTATTTTAATGCCACCTTTAGACATAGAGCACAAAAAGGGAAACCTAAAATAGTGCACTCTGTACTAGATACTAACATTCAGGTGCAAAAGCTTAATGAAGCTTAGTGGGAACAACAGTGAAGGTTAGGACAATTCAGAAAAACGCTGGCATTGTGTCACAGTTGTAGCTAACTTACAACAACCGTTCATGCTGGATACCAAACAATAGCCCTGTGTGTACTTCTTTAACTTTCTTTAAACAATAACGCAGCACAGTGCTACACATGTACTATTCTAATATCATAGGGGCTGATTTTGAATTTGGCAAAAGGAGGTAAATACGTCAGTATGGCGGAGCACTTTACTCCTGCCACACTGAGGGTTCTCTGACCGACAAATTTAGAGATATCCTCCGGCCCAGTGGACATTTCTTAACATTGGCAGGAACCGCTGTGGTGGCAGTTCCGGGTTCGTGTATTAAAAATTTGACTGGCGGCACAGTCAAAATGACGGTATTACCCGTCTAACGTTTAACATGTTTTTGCATTTTCAGAAAGAAATACCCAAAGCTGGATTTTGTTTTGGAAAATATAAAAAATAAGGAGTTCTCTCCCAGGGTTATTTCGCAGTGGAAAGTGTCCATTCAACTGCCCTGTCAAAAACGAGTGGGTCTTCGAATCACCGAACCTTTGACTTTCCTTACTCTGTATGGCCAGCGTATGTCAGCCATCGAGACAAATTAGTCTTTGTTGCTGACATACTTACACTCTACTTGTCTGTAATTCAGGTGTGCGAACCTTCAGTTTGGCGGAGACAGTACTATTACGTTGCTGTAACTGAGTATCCTGCCCACCAAAGTCTAAATAAGCCATATACTCTTTACAAGTGATTATGTCATAGGTAAAGCAAAAATATCTTTGTGAATGTTTCTTTCGTTAGACAGTCTTTGAAGAAAAAACATTATTGTCTTTAGAAAAACAATAACTATTATCTACACTATCACCTTAACCCTTTCGCTGCTAGGCCTTTTCCCCCCCTTTGCTAAGCCTTTTTTTGGCTATTTGGGGTAGTTCGCGCTTAGGCCCCTGTAACTTTTTGACCACATAAGGTATCCACGCCAAATTTGAGTCCTTTTCTTCCAACATCATGGGGATTTTAAAGGTACCCAGGGTTTGTTGATTCCCCTGGAGGCGACCCAAAAATTAGCCAAAATACAGCAAATTTTAGGTTTTTGGGGGAAAAAGTGCTGCAGATGAAAGCGTCTGGTTTTTTCCCTGCACATGGTATCAACAAAGGGTTTGTGGTGCTGAAATCACCATCTTCCCAACTTTCAGGGATTGATAGACTTTTGTCAGAAAACCAAAATTCTTTACACAATTTTGGCATTTTACTGGGACATAGCCTATTGTTGCTATTTTTTGTGCTTTCAACCTCCTTCCCGTTAGTGGTAGAAATGGGTATGAAAGCAATAATGGATCCTGGAAAGCTATACATTTTAGAAAAGTAGACAAAATTCTAATTCGGCAAGGGGTCATTTGTGTAGATCCTTCAAGGGTGTTTTATAGAAACTAACAGTTGAAAATAGGAAAAATTGAAAATGAGTTGAAAAAACAGCCATTTGTGCCAACGTTTTCACATGTAACTTCTTCTAAGTATGACAGATTTGTGAAAGCAATATATCGTTACATCCGCTGGACCCTTCTGGTTGTAGGGATATATAGGACTTGTAGGTTCACCAAGAACCCTAGGAACCCAGAGCTAATAACTTAGCGGCAATTTGCAATGGTTTTTGTTGTGTACCGGGTATATAGCAATTCATTTGGGAAAATATAAACAGTGAAAAATTGGTATGAAAGACACCTATCTATTTATGAAATGGGAACAAAATATAAAGTTTTAGAAACAGTAGCTATTTGCACATCTCCGAAATTGTGGGTACCCATACTTCTTTTTACACATTGTTTTACATTTGGAAGGCCGAAATGCATCGAAAGTAGTAATAACAGTTGCTCCACAATTCTGTGTTACCCTAAGTCTCCCGATAAAAATGGTACCTCACTTGTGTGGGTAAGTCTAGTGCACGCGACAGGAAACGGCCCAAAACGCAACATGGACACACCACATTTTTACAGTGAAAACTGACCCTTTTTTTGCAAGGTGCCTAGCTGTAGATTTTTAACCCTAGCTCTGCCGGCACCTAAGGAAACCTAGAAAACCTATACATTTTGAAAACTAGACACCCAGGGGAATCCACAATGGGGTGACTTGTCTGGCTCTCACCAGGTTCTGTTACCCAGAATCCCTTGCAAACCTCAAACTTTGTTAAAAAATACATTTTCCTCACATTTGTGTGATGGAAAGTTCTGGAATATGCGTGGATCCACAAAATTCCACCCACCCCACATTCCCCAAAGTCTTCCAATAAAAATGGTACCTAGAAATAATAGTAGAAGTAGGGTTTTTAGAGAGGAAGCTTGGCGCTCAAGCTGATATGCGGTGTGTGTGTCGTACTGCGAGTGAGGACGGTGCCACCTGGTCGGAGGAGGTACCCTGTAACCCCCGTAATTGTGTAAGTCGTGAAACTCACACCAGAAATGTGAACAAAATCCTGGGCACACGTTATGAGGATAACTTACTAGTAGAAATGTCTCGTATAATCTCTAATTCTTAATGGTCAACACCAGAGTGATTTTATAGAAGTATTTATTTGAGCAACCACTTCAAGAAAAACAACCAGCCGACACGTGTTTCGTCACACGAGGGAGTTATCCCGTGACTCTTCAGGGCTTGATGGGGAATCCGATTGTGACGCCCTGGGAACTGAATATCGCTGATAGAAAATGAACTCGACAGGGTGACGTCAAGCGTATGGGAGAAAGTAGGATGAAGTTCGATGTTCCAGGGTGTGCGGGAGGCGGGTAGGCCGTCCGACTCTGTATCGGGCAAGGACGGATGTCAGACACTGGTTTCGTTGGCTTTCCGGAGCTCTCACCAGGGTCTGTTACCCAGAATCCCTTGCAAACCTCAAACTTTGTCAAAAAAACACATCTTCCTCACATTTCTGTGATGGAAAGTTCTGGAATCTGCATGGATCCATAAAATTCCACCCACCCTGCATTTCCCTAAGTCTTCCGATAAAAAGGGTACCTCAATTGTGTGGGTAGGCCTAGTGCCCGTGAGAGGAAACGGCCCAAAACATAACGTTTGCAGGGAATTCTGGGTAGGAAAACGTTGGGGGATCCACGCAAGTCATATACCTCGCTGGACTCCCTCGGGTGTCTAGTTTTCAGAAATGTGTGGGTTTGGTAGGTTTTCCTAGATGGCCGCCGAGCCTGGGGCCAAAAACCCAGGTGACCCCCCTTGCAAAACCAGGTCGTTTTGTGATCGGTAATTTTAGCGTCTCCTCAATACGTTTTGGGCCCTTGCCTGGAGCGGGTACTTGGGGCACCAACACGAATGAGGTATAACTTTTATCAGGAGACCTGGGGGAACG
This sequence comes from Calotriton arnoldi, assembly GCA_963921515.1. Taxonomy (NCBI): domain Eukaryota; kingdom Metazoa; phylum Chordata; class Amphibia; order Caudata; family Salamandridae; genus Calotriton; species Calotriton arnoldi. Next base: position 676,952 of record CAWUFW010007345.1, on the reverse strand, counting down.
CTGGGTGGTAGGATATTTGTGTCAGCTCGGTGATCCCACAACTTTCCCACACAGAAATTTGAGAAAAATTTGATTTTTTTCAGCTAAATTTGAGGTTTGCAGGGGATTCTGGGTAGGAAAACGTTAGGGGGTCCACGCAAGCCACACCTCCCTGGACTCCCCCTGGTGTCTAGTTTTCAGAAATGTGTGGGGTTGGTGGGTTTCCCTAGATGGCCGCCAAATCCGGGGCCAAAAACCCAGGTGACCCCACTTGCAAAACCAGGCCGTTTTGTGATAGGTAATTTTGATGTCTCCACAGTGTGTTTTGGGCCCTTGCCTGTCGCGGGTACTTGGCCCACCCATGCAAGTGAGTTACCATTTTTATCGGGAGACCTGTGGGAATGCTGGGTGGTAGGAAATTTGTATCAGTCCGGTGATCCCACAGTTTTCCCACAGAGAAATTTGAGAAAAATTTGATTTTTTTCAGCTAAATTTGAGGTTTGCAGGTGATTCTGGGAATGAAAATGTTGGGGGGTCCACACAAGCCATACCTCCCTGGACTCCCCGGGGTGGCTAGTTTTCAGAAATGTGTGGGTTTGGTAGGTTCCCCTAGATGGCCACCGATCCCGGGGCCAGAAACCCAGGTGACACCCCTTGCAAAACCAGGTCGTTTTGTGATAGGTAATTTTGATGTCTCCACAATACATTTTGGGTACTTGGCCCACCCACACGAGTGAGGTACCATTTTTATCGGAAGACTTTGGGTAATGCGGGGTGGGTGGAATTTTGTGGATCCACGCAGATTCCAGAACTTTCCATCACAGAAATATGAGGAAAATTTGTTTTTTTGACAAAGTTTGAGATTTGCAAGGGATTCTGGGTAACAGAACCTGGTGAGAGGCACACAAGTCACCCCATCCTGTATTCCCCTTGGTGTCTAGTTTTCAAAAATGTACAGGTTTTCTAGGTTTCCCTAGGTGCCGACTGCGCTAGGGCCCAAAATCCACTCTTAGGCACATCGCGAAAAAAAAATTAGTGCCTAGTGGGCTTTTTGCCGCCCTGGGGGGATGGGGGGAGGTGCCCTGATATGCCCCCAAGGGGGGCAGAAAGACTGTGCTATATTTTTTGTGGGGTGGGGGCATTGGTATGCCCATTCTGGGCAACCCCCACATATAAAAAAGCCAGCGTAATTGCTGGCGCCTAGAGGGCTCTCTGCTGGCCCCTGTGGGGGCAGATCAGGGGCTACTGCCCCCATCTGCCTCCTGGGGGGGCAGAAAGACTGTGGCATTTTTTGGGGGGTGTTGGGGGCATTGGCATGCCAATTTTGAGCAGCCCCAACCCATGAATTTTGAAAACAAATATTCCCTGATGCCTAGTGGGCTTTCTGCCCCCCGGGGGGCAGGTAAGGGGCTATTGCCCCCATATGCCTCCCGAGGGGGTAGAAAGATTGTGGCAATTTGTTTTGGGGTGGGGGCATCGGCATGCCCATTCTGGGCAGCCCCCACCCGTATGTATAAAAAAAGTAATAATCCCTGGTGCCTAGTGTGCTTTCTTCCCCCTTGGGGGGCAGATCAGGGGCTACTGCCACCATCTGCGCCCTGGGGGGGAAGAAAGACTGTGGCATTTTTGGGGGGTGTGGGGGCATTGGCATGCCCATCGTGGGCAGCCCCCAACCCCTAAATCAAATTTAAAAACATCCCTGGCTTCTAGTGGGCTTTATGCCCCCCCGGGGGGCAGATTAGGGGATATTGCCCCATCTGCCTCCCAGGGAGGGAAGGAAGACTGGAACTTTGCTGAGGGGGGTGGGGGCATTGGCATGCCCATCTTGGGTAGCCCCCACCCCTAAATAAATTTTTTTTTAATCCCTGGTTTCTAGTGTGCTTTCTGCCCACCCTGGGGTCAGATTGGGGCTACTGCCCCCATTTGCCCCCCAGGAGGGGCAGAAAGGCTGAATTGCTCCCCCCAAAAATTGGGGGAGCAAAGGCCCTTGCCCAAGGGGCCGCACCCTTCCCTGGTGTCTAGTGGGTGGATCCCTGCTTGGGGATCGCCCTCCTGGGGTAATCCCCAAGCAGGGATCCACTAGGGAGGGGTACCATTGGAAAGGGGAGATTCTCTCCTTTCCAATGATACCCCTCTTGACTTTCTACGTGCTCGGGGGCTGCGGTCATCTTCTGTGTTTACTGCCAGCCGTGGAAACTGCAAGGCAAGGTCCGTGGGCCTCCAATGAAGGCCTGCAGGGCCGCTGGCGGCCCGCTGGCCGTACTATGAGTACCACGGTTCTAAAGGGATATGTACTCATTTAACCTTTGTTCTATTGCTATATTTTTCTCAGTTGAAAGGTAATCAGAAAAGTCTTACCTGTTTTAATGTTTATTGAATGCATTGTCAACTATGCTTGTTTGTCAACATTACAGAATATTTCAAATAAAGTTATTCTCAAATAGGATCTTTACAAACTTTCTGACATTCCCTTAAAGCTGCACGTTAAACGACCATTAGCCTTCAAAAATTTCTGAAAGTCAGATTGACTGTTTTTTATTAGAATCAGTAAACTCTGCTCAGTTATCCAGTGCAATGGCTCTTTCACTTCTGCCCAGACCTTCTCAAGGGACATGGTTATAATTTGGAAGGATGTTAGTAAATCATCTTTTTAGCCAATTGTTTTGTAGGACACATAGATCTAATAACTCCCAGAAGAAAAAAAAACATGCTAGACTGAAATGGTCTTTTCAGATAACTCTTCTTCAAGACTACCCTGAAGGAAACCCCCATCCTTTTTTGTGTTTTATATTCCAAATCAGAACACCCATCAAAGAGAATACTCAATTGCTGCCAAATTACTTATAAAAAGACATAGTAAGTCCATCATCAATTTATAAACAATCAACATGATTTGCTGCATAACTTCATGCATCTCTAGGTTTCGAAATCCCATGTAAGGAGGATGTTATTATGTACAACTAAGTTAATTCATAATAACATAGCCCCTTCACGGTTTTCATTTTGTAAATAAAATCACACAGGTAATACCTGGAGCACATACAGTAATTAAACTCACTTTGGATTGTATTGATCAACAGCTACAAATACCTTAGGTTCCTCTGTAAATTGAGAGAGAGCATCCCCTCATTCACTATAATAAATGCAATTTTACTCTACATCTCTGCACCAAGACTATGTCATAGTAGGATCCTCAGTAGCTTGCTGTAACAGTCAGTAAAGTATTACTCAGTTAACATGAATGTTACATATTACAGAAGCAAAGACATCATAATATGTTGCTTCAACAATAAATTGCAAAAGTCATGGAAATGCATAATGGGTATGTTCATAACATATGGAATAAAAAACACCTAAATGGTGGTAACTTACTTCAGAAACAATGGCACATTCATTGGACTAAGGAGAGAGAAAATGCCAATTACCTTGCTCAGAAGGTGATTATTGAATCCCAATATATGCCACCGATGAAGCTTGCTCCCTGCAGACAGCTGAAGGGCAGGGCCGCAATTCAGGATCTTACCAATATATAGAATTGTTGACAGAGGACATGGTCAGTAATGCTACATGATGCATTAGTCTGTGATGGCAAGGGTGTTTATTTTGCAGCAACAAGACTTGCAATTATTAATTTTTTGTTTTCCCTTAGACTTCACAGCAATCACAACAATAAGACACATTGGCAGGAAAATTAGTTTTTTGTAATTTGGAGGCAGCTGCTGCTACTGCTTTCAATGTCAATATATTCCTTAATGTTCAAATTACTTACGGGTAATTTCATTACTCTGAGTCCATTATACCTCATTCTATATCTAACGCTATTGAGGTATGTCTGCCTTTCCCGCACAGGCACCCCATTGCCCATTCACAGTGATCCTAAAATGTCCCTTCTTTTTAAGAAGGTGATTGGGCACTGGAGTGGCTGTCTGTGGGAGGCGGGATCAAGGAATGGAAGAGGAGGTAGTAGTGGCTAGCAGAGGGCGGGGGAGAAGCATACTACTTGCCCCCAATAATGAAACAACTGACTGAGCATTCAGAAATCTGTTGATTGGAATAGATCGTTATAAGTGATTCCGAAAAATATGTATGGCATTTACTTTTTAAAGAAATTGCACTTGAAGTCTACAAAACACTATTTTCACATGCATTATTATGTAGATAAAGTTCATGGTTTTTGATAATCTGTTATCTTTATGCTCACGTAATGCTACTCCAAGCAGGCAGAGGGTTTTGATGCAGTGTCGTCCTAGAAGTGGCGTAGTCAAATCTTGTAGATTTCACTGCATCACTTCTACAAGGCTTTCTCGCGTGGGAATGCCCACGCTGCATACATTATACCTGACGCAGGTATAATGTGGCGCAGGGCTTTACTGGGTGACGCATCTCCCTAGATGCGTCACCTTCTAAATGGGCCGCAATGTGGCGTATTGTTTACACCACTGCCGTCACAAAAGTGACGCAACGGCGGCGCAAAAGTGTTGCTAGGGGCTTGTAAATATGCCCCTAAATTAATTATTTTGCGTTGTTTTTCAGAGTTAATGATGCTAATGTTACCTTCTTGGAAATTAGCTTCACCTCGACTCTCCCTTCAGTACGCTTGATATTTTCAGGTAAAAGAATGGTATTATGTGTTTCTGCCCACTTTTATAAAGTTTTGTTGTTTGATAAGAGATGAAACCTTGCCAGGCCTGTGCTCCATCAACGCAAGTAAAACCTGGTCTGTGAATTCCATGGTCCCTGAAGAAGCCAAAAGCCCCGGGCATGGTCACTAGCTCTCTAATAATGACTTTGGCTGTTAGAGGCCACCTATTGCTTTTGTATCCTTGCCGTTTTAAAATTAAACAATGTTTTTTTGTGTTTTGGACCTGTTTGAGAAGTCTATCAGGTCTACACCTTCCTCGAATGGGAATGAACCAGTTTCCAGTTTAGGCTCGTTTTCTAGACAATCCATGGTCTTTTATCTCTGGAATTATTCCTTGTTGTTAATGGCAACGTACACCCTAAAAACCACAAATCTAATGGACTCTGATTCAGAATTAGGCAGGAAGAAGCAGCTCGGACCATGAGGTAATTCTTGTGGGAACCATGACTGATCGATATATGGTTGGCCACTGTCTGCTTGCACACACAAGCGAAAAAGGTTAAATTGAATGCACACAGAAGCTAAAAAGATTAAATTGAATGCATGCAAAGTAATTTCCAGCGGCTGACTCTGTTTCAAGTATTTATTACCTTTGTGCTTTTTGGCCAGATGCACATAGACTTCCGTTTACGATTTCCTATTAGCGAATCTTTACGATTCGCTATTAGGAAATCGCAAACAGCCATGTACAACAGTGTGTTTTACACTGTTTGCGATTCCCAATGGGTCGCAAAGGACCTGCCTCATTAATATTCATGAGGCAGGTCACAATTTGCGACCCGTTGGGAATGGCTAGCACTCACAGGGATGGTGGCCTGCTGGGCTCAGCAGACCACCATGTCTGTGACTGCTTTTTGAATAAAGCAGTTTTTGATTTTGAAATGCAACCCGTTTTCCTTAAAGGAAAACTGGATGCATTTAAAAAAGAAAAATGAAAAGTTTAATTTTTTAAGAGTAGGCAGAGGTACGTGGGACCACCGCCTGCTCTTAAAAAATGTTGGCGCACACATTCACAAAGGGGAAGGGGTCCCTTGGGGACCCTTTGCTGTTTAAGAATGGGTTACCACCAACTTGAAGTTGGTTGTAACTGTGAGTGTTTTGCGACCACATTCCCGGGCACAACACATTCCTGCCTACCAGTGCGACTTGCTGTTAGGAAGGGCCGCCCTTGGCACACCCTATTTTAATAGCGACTTGCAAACCCAATTTGCGATTCGGTAATAGCTTACCGAATCGCAAATAGAGCTTTGTACATTTATGAATCAGGCCATTTGTGAGCTGAAAAAAGCTTTGTACATCTGGCCCTTTATGAGAGAAGGATAGGGCCTTCACCTGTGAAGTTCACAAACCCATTTCCAGAACCTCAGACATTTTCGGAAGCAGGCATCACTTAAACCTCATGGTAGATTTCCATGCTGCCTACAGTTCACAGTCATGTATCCATCATGTTTGAACTGAGAAGCACGTCTCCAGCACAATTTAGACATTGGTAGCCAGGTTTCATGGGTGGAAGAGAAGTGACCCACACGGGCGCTAAATCAGTGCAGGTGACAGCCCTTTGTGTCCCAATTTCCTCATTGAATCGTAGAGGGTTCCCTGTGACCTGCCATGCATATACATTCTTGGTCCTCCTCATGAAGGTCTGCAGGGTCTCCTGTAACCTTCCATGCCGGTGCTGTCAAAGCCCTCCCTAAGCCAAGGGAGGTGTACAAGGTACCTATCACCCTGCATCCACAGGGCATGTTCAACACCTTGGGTTTACTTCCTCTGTTGTGCCTGCAAACACTTGCCATGAGAGAGACTGGTGATTAACCACAGTGCATGTGTGTTGTAGTCATGGGGTAAATTCTGGAATGCAGGTTTCCCTATGTTTGCGTTATGCCTCTACACCCAGGTAATCAGTTTCATTAGTGCCTGGGAAATGGTGTTAGAGTCCCTCTGAATTGTGGGTGGTAAATGCCTGGAAGTGCTGGAAGAAATCACTTCAATTTGTCATGCCACTAGCACTCTAGATTCCTGGTGACCTAACTCAATGTTTCGGTCACTGTAACGTTAGACTCAATTCTCTATTGTTAGAGATGCCACCCTTCTGGAAGGTTAATTGTGAAATTCATGAACAACAGTGCCCAAGCACTTCCATAATTCTTAGGCCTTGTATTTTCCCCCTTTATATCTCTGCATGGCGAGCACTGCTTGATCTGGTGATGTGATGCGATGACTGTAAGATTTGCTGAAAGATATAAAGACCGTGTAGGCCATCAATTAGTCTTGGACAGAGCCCTTGGCTCCACCTTTATCTTGTCTCATTCTCGCTCACGGTGCCACTGGCCCTTTTAGCTCTAATCATAGAAAGTGGCTGGCCATTGTTGAGTGTAGGTGTTTCCATTTAGACATCGGGGATTTTAAGTTCTTTTGGGGTTCTTTTGGGGTATAAACCTGCGAAACAGGACTCCAGCCCCTCTGCCGTGCTTAAAATGGTTTCCAGTATACCTCTTAGTGCAGTCTTGCTAATGCAAGTCTGTCTTGGCCTTGGCTTGCATATGCAATGCCAATGTAACTGAAAAGCTCACTTGCACCAACACAAGGATATACCTCTCATTTACTATACTACCTGTAATATCTAAATGAGGACAAATGTAGCTTTAACTTAGTCTTGGTCTGCAAACCAAAAATGAAATTAAATTACCTTAATGTGGGGAGCAAGGATTGTAATATTGTAATTATATCAAGTAACTTAGGAGACTATTTTAATGCTAAATTCGCATTGGTACATACATGTTTTATCAAAGTGCTTTACTAAGGTGTAGGCAAGAGAAATGTAACAACATAGGCTCATATTTATAGAATCAAGTGCAGGAAAGTATGCATTTGGAAGTTCATTCATTCAGTCATTAGCTCTTTATTTCGATTAGCATCAGCAATCATAAAAATACAATAAAAACATCAATAAATTAATGACCATAGCATACAAATCAACAAAATTACAATATCATACACAAGCGAAATACACCCCTGCTAATAATCTAGATAAATACCAACATACTTTATTATTATCTATAAATTGCAGATATAAAAGAGCTGGTCATGCTTGCTGAAAATTCAAAGACACAAGTAATGGACGAATATATTTATGTCGCAGGTCGTCCCATTTAGGGCAAATTAAAACAATGTGCAAAGTGCCTAGTGCAGAGGACGCATCACATGTAGAAGAGGGGGCATCTGATGGCTTGTGCCATCCAGCTAGTAATTGAGGGAACATATTCAGACGAAAGTATGTCAAAAACCTGTGCATAACTGGCATATCCAGTGTTAGGTAAAGTTAAATTTATCCATAGATTTCATCATAACATAATGTGTATAGTAAAGTTTATGCTGTGAATCCAAGGTTCTAATTTCTTGAGTATGTAACTTAAACGCTCTCTTAAACCATGCTATATCTGATTTAGAAATTAGCTCTGGAGTATAAAAAAAAAGATGTGATTTACCCCAAATTGTCAGTGTCATTTTTATATAACTTAGCCAAGGTATGCACAGGCTAAGTTCCATATTCAGACAATCTCTCAGAATCAATCTGCTGAATTCCAACTTGTTTTTGACCCATATCGAAAGACATAAAAGTATAGGGCGCAAATGTAAATAATCAGCAATAAAGCCTGCGCCTATCTCATCATGCACTATTATTGACGGTACATTCTGCGGAATTCGTGACAGTTTTCTAAAAAATGTATTTTCATCCACTCGTATAGTAATAGAAGACTTGTAGCCCCAAATCTCTGCACCAAAGGATACAGTTGGAACACACTTTGCATTGTAAAGGTGTAATACAGATTTTATATCGCTGTAGCCTAGTTGCCTAGAGAAGGCATCAATACTGAAGGTGACCCTATTAAAAGATTGAATGTGAGCTATCAATAAGGGATCCCAGGACAATTTTTCATCCAGCAAGATGCCTAAGTAGCAGAATTTATCCACCTTTCCTATAACATGATCCCTTATTGCGTTGGTTTGGTTTTAGTATTTCTAGGTCCCATTATCATAGTGTATGATTTAGAAGAATTAATTTTTAGACCCATATTTTCCATAAAATTATATAATCGGCTCAATAAAAGTTGAATGGTTCCCGCGTACAGAAAGGCGGGAACCATTCTGTGTCCTACCTTCGGCACATCTTTGCAGTGTTCCCTTAAAAACTAATTTAATTGATTAAGGTATAAAATAAAAAGCATAGGCGCTGAAATCCATCCCTGCTGGACCCCCTTCCCTAACTTAAAGTGCTCAGTGTATTCCCCAGTGGGCCTTATCTTACTGAGGCTTACTGAGGCTTCAAGCCCTGTGTGCAAATCATGCAAAAAAAAACACTAGGGCCTCATCCACCCCCATGTCCCTTAGCAAAAACCACAGTTTAGATCTCACCACTGTGTCAAAAGCTGTGCTGAGGTCCATGAAGGCTAGATGTATACTTTCCCTTTTGGCCACTGGGTATTTACTGACCAAAAGATATAAATTCAAGTTTTGTTCTATGGTGCCACAACCTGGTCTAAACCCATATTGAATTTCTGACAAGATTATTAGCCCAGTCTGTTAATCGCTTCATCAAGACCCTACCCAAAACCTTTACTTTCGCGTCTATCAGGGAGATTGGACGGTAGCATGCTGGATCAGCTTGGTTCCCTTTTTTAAAAATAGGTACTATAACCGATTGTTTCTATGATGAGGGAATATGGCCTTGTGCTGCCACATTCAGATGTTGGGTAATTAATGGGGCCCACAGATCAACACATGATTTAAAAAGGTCGCCTGGAACACGATCTGGCCCCGGAGCCTTCCCAGGTGTTAATTCCAATATGTCATCCCTCACCTCTTCCAACTTGAAATAGACAGTAGTTTTTTTAACCGGAGGTTCAGTGGGATCAAAATCACTGTCCCCGGCATATATGTGACCAAAATGATCTACCCACTTTTGCGCAGGTATAGTTAGGCCAAATCTGGTACTGTTCCCTCGTTAAATAATGGCGGGTTAACAACTTTCCAGAAAGCTGCACTGTTTTAGAGTTGCAGGCCTCCTTAAGTTTATCCCACACTTCTCTCATCAGGGCACTTATTCTATTCCTGCGAGCTAAAGCATATGCCCTCCTAGCCACTTTTATGGGGCATTGTGACATTGGTTTTGATTTAAGGGCTGCCTTTAGATCTTTATAGGCCCTTGTACAGTTCTTATCGAACCATCAAGGTCCTGAATTAAATGTCTTGTTATTATGTCTAGTCAGGGCTCGCTGGACCTCCATAAAAATAATAAAAAATGAGTCTACAATGGCTCGATCATGTGCATCAGAGAGACACCTTAAATTCCTGGCTATAGTTTTTGAACAGATTCTTCAAGAAGTCCTCCGGGATAATCTTACCCCAGCTAATACACCTCCTTTGAATGTAATCAGGGCTTTATAGATGATGGGAGACTTAGCTGTAAAATCACACCAGCCAAATTCTGCCGTAATTGGCTAAGTATACTCCATACAATACTAAAACCCACCAGAAACTGACTCAATCGTGCGGATGCAAAAATATAGGGCCCGATTCACAGAACTAACAAGACAAAATTCTAAACTTACTACCATTTTGGTATTCACAGAAGGCACTTACTCATTTTGGTATTCACAGAAGGCACTTACTTACTCATTTTGAGTAACTTACTCATTTTGAGTAACTTACTCATTTTGAGTAACTTACTCATTTTGGTATTCACAGAAGGCACTTACTCATTGATGAGTAAGTGCCTTCTGTGAATACCAAAATGATTAACTTACTCAGTTTGAGGAACTTACTCGTTTTGAGTAACTTACTCATTTTGGTATTCACAGAAGGCACTTACTCATCAATGAGTAAGTGCCTTCTGTGAATACCAAAATGAGTAAGTTACTCAAATTGAGTAAGTTACTCAAAATGAGTAAGTTAGTGCCTTCTGTGAATTCCAAAATGAGTAAGTGCCTTCTGTCAATACCAAAATGGTAGTAAGTTTAGGATTTTGTCTTAAGTTAGTTCTGTAAATCGGGCCCATAGTCGATAGTTGTATTATTACCTCTACCCTTAAAATTCGGGACTGCCATAGGGGAGACACTTTGGATAAAAGATTAATAAGGTTTTATTCTGAGACCAAAAGGTTAAAATTATGAACCTGAATGCCTAAAATGTATCCGCTCCAAGACTTCACTATGTGCTTGATCCCTCCTTTTCTCAACACATGTCTCACAAGGGTGTAAGTTAAAATCCCAAACCAGCAGGACTAATGGAGAAAAGGACCACTCTAACAGTGTTTTTTTAAAGAAACTTCTCAACTCTATGTCCAAAGCTATCTTTGCAGATGGTGAATTATAAATATTCATTACCAGCACCCTAATATAGTGTGGAAAAATTAGTAACACACCCAGGATAATTCTGGAATCAAATGCTATTTGTTCTGTGCAGCGATCTATTCCTAAGCTTATGAATGTTGCCATGCCCCCCTTTGCTCTGCCATGCGGGGAGGCCTCTGCATAAGCCCAGAAGGTAATAAACCCATCCAAAAACAATATCTCCTCTACATCCCAAGTTTCTTGAAAACACACTATACGAAATGATTTGCATAGGTCCGTCCCCCGTTCATCCTCTAATAATGAGCTTAGCCCTGCAGTATTCCAACTAAGTTTTTTTGAGGTTATCAAAAGCACTTCTTGCCTAGTCGTCCTTCCTGTTGTAGCACTATCCTACAAATTCACCTCCTCTCTAAGCTCAGTCTGAGATGGACCATTATCTTCTCTAAGAAGTCAATCTACATCTGCAAAAAACATCAAATCAGTTGATACCCCAGGAAAACTGGACAGGCTCATCAGATCCCCGACTGATGCTGTTGAGGCTGCATGTATACTTCCCCTGGGTACATTAGGTGCCCTAAAAGGAACCCAGATTGCCTGATCATTAGGTTAGTAGAAATAGCCCAAAGGCAGTAGAACAATGTTACTAGATTCCACTTGGGTGCTCAGATTCCAAAATAATAAGCTTTTGGCCAGATGTTGAGTGTTAAAATTAACAATAATACAGTCTCCTTGTACTTCCACCCTCCTGGTACCAATCCACCCCACACGCCATAACATCAAGATGTTATTGGCCAATCTAGGCTGAAAACGTCTTCAACGGCCCAACCAGTTCACAGTCTTGTTGAATAGCTGTTCATATGACTCCTTTTGACCCTTCCTTAGACCAGGGACACCGGCAAGGATGACCACATATGGGCAAGAAGCTGGGGGCAATCCTATGAGTGGTTGCACATCCACTTGGGTTTCATCCCTATCTCCATAATCTTCGTTTCCTTGGCTGTTAGGCACCATGGAGGGTGATTCCTCAGAACGGGTTTTGTTCTTGGGTGATAAGGTGCCCCTCTGGATATCTGGATGTGGAGGAGTGTTAGGGCGAATCCTGCCTATTTTGGGGGGCTCCAGGAAAGAAATTTGTCATATTGGCTGGGGACAGGGTGGTGGGATCCCCTGATGGTAATCCTCAAGCCTATCTGGCGGGGCTTTGGTACCTGCCATTCAGCTATCCGTCTTATCTCGCAGAGAACATATTTGATCCTGGTTGCCCACCAACTTCTTAATATCCAGTGTAGCATTATTTAAAGCATCCAATTTGGTGAATATTAGAAGAAATTCAGCCCGTAGAAGTTATGTAATTTTAGCCAGGACCTCCCCCTCCAGCAACCAGGTGCCCTTCACGTTCTGTCCTTCCTTTCCCCTGGTTAGTTCCCGGAATAACTGAGAAAAATCGTCCTCTATTGAGACTGTCACAACTTTAGTGGGCTTTAAATGTAAGAAACTTTGAGTTACTTTTTTATTGACCTTAGATTTAGGTATTCGTTCAAACGCTTAGCCTGCCTGCAACGGGGTGGGCTATCGGGAGAACTTTCTCTTAGTATCATCGGTATAGCAGATGTTTCTTGAGCCACTGCAGCCAAGAATAATTGCTTTTGATTAATTGGTGAGGGAACTATAGAACCGGGTGAACCCATGGAACCAACAGGATCGCCAGCCACAGCCACAGTAAGGGACAACGTTCTCTCCATGTGATCAATCTCAGTATTGATTTCCGTCATAGCGCGTTGTAACATAGCGTCCAAAGAGGTGGGCATAGAGGATATTTTGGGTGTTATTATCGTGAAATCTAATGCAATAAGTCTGCAGTTTGACCAAGTGATTATCTTAATTTCAATTTACCCGCCAAGTAATAGATATGTTGAGGTTCCGAATTTGTACCATTGGAAGTCCAGAACTGCTGGTAACAAATATATTCAGTCAGACCTTTCATATCAACCCTATTTTAGATTTTTCTACAGCTATTCAACACTGAATGACCCATTACAACTCTATGACTGTAGCTCTTGAATGATGTGGTTGCCTCAAGGGATTTACACAAAAGAAGGACTCGTCCACTCCTGCTCAGCTAATTTATTTTCCTCTTTCACTCAGCTTTTCTCCCTACTTAAACATTTGGTACACCTAGGCTTTAAGGGTACATTCCCTTTCCTGATTCATAGAATCAAGATTGTCAGAAATTTACAAATATTATGTGCAAATGCAGAAATTCCGCCAGTATGATCTAATGTTTGCTTTTTAAAATTTTGTGTTAGAGCTGGGTTTGTGACCATTTCTAGCTGACACTTCCTGGTAACGTGTGTTATGGTATGTTGGTGGCATTTGTATACCGCCAACCACTATTTCCATAACGTCTTAGTACAGTGTTTCCCAAACTGTGGGTCGCAACCAATTGGTGGTTAGTGAGCAAATTTTTTGTAGGTCTCGAAAATCCAAGCAATAAATAAAGATCCCTTGAAATTCTGTATTTATCTTGTCACATTTGCTGTGGCTTAAAAGACAGAGGTCAAATGTCAGGCTATGCCTTCTAACAAGTTGCTGCTTATGTTTTTTAATGTGGGATTGGTGTTTACAAACTCCTCTCACTTTGCAGTTAGAGAAAGAAAAGTGAATTATGTGACAATCTTGCAGGGGTACAGAGGGAAAGCTGTAGGATGTCATTGTTTTTGTGACACACAATAAACTGTAAATGCCCAAAAATTAACTGTACACATTCAGCAGTTAGGAAAGCAAAAATGGAGCACATTGTTTAAGAATTCTGAAATGTGATGGAAACAAAGATTTTAATAGGATAAAAATAAATCATCATATTTTACTTGGTAAATATTCACATAAACCGGATTTCCGCACATCATTTGTGTAAAATATAGTTTTGTCAGTAAAACTGTATGCCTCTGCAAATGTAGTGCCCATTTCAATAGAAAACGTGCTGCCTGTAAATGGCAGTGCACTACCACATGATGCTTTAGTTATATTAACAACAAAGTAGCGCCACCTGAGTAGGGGCGTCCCCCTGAGCACAACGTAAATCCACAGAAAAGTGGGTAAATGTTAAAACGAGATGAAAAGAAATTTGTCGCAATAATCAGTATATCCAAACGTTTTAATTTGTACTGATCAAGTATGATATTGAAATCTTCATATCAAAAGAACATTCCATGGGTGTACAAGTGGTTTCTCAAACCCAAGTATACAGGCGGTTTTATCAAACCCAATGCATTTCGGGCCATGTGGCCCTTCGTCAGGGGCCAAAGTTCTGTAAATGACAAATAAAGGATACCATGAGGCGAACGCACTCTCCAGACAACAAAATGAAAATGACATAATACTTCCATTCGAAGCATGCCGGTGATTAAATATAAACCATCAAGACGATGGTGAGTATACAGTTAATGAAAACAATGTTCCCAAAAGTACCCAAACAATGTGTGTGCGCGGGCCGAACTAATTAAAGGAGTGTGTCTAACAAGAGAAAAATAAAACAGTGAGACGCAGTGAGACGCTGAATAAGTGACTAGTTTAAGAAGGAAACTATCAGTGCGTCAAGACAGTGAAAACAACCGTTGAATACGAACCAAACCCAGTGAAAGCAGCTAAAAGAACGTAAGTACAAATCACGTGTATGGCGTGCAAAAAATTAACAGTGTGTGCAATGTTGAACGCATATAGCAAATGTAACATGCAGAAGTCACTTACATGCACTGAGTGTATGACAGCGTGATCGTTCTCGAAGTCTGTGAAATCGCGGAATTGAACCGGGAGGTTATACAAACTTAATGAAAATGAATGAAGGACTAAAGCGAAGCTAATAGGTTTGGCGGCCATCTTGGAAAGGTGAAATAAGCCGATGCCGGCATAAGTACAAAACTACATGCAATACGAGGGAACAATAAAGCACAGTACTAAAAAAAGAAGATCAAGCCTCCAACACATGTAGAGAACAAATCAGTGAATGATAGCCACAACGTTACATGGGATGCATATAAAAACGATATAAGATGAAATGAACTAATACAGAAAATACTGCAAGTATCAAGGGGCACTTCTGTGAGAGTGAGACAAGTGATGAGAAAATGTTGAAACAAAGAATCAGAGTGCGACAAGACAAAAATTAAAGAAATAATGTGGATGAGAAAATGTAGATAAGAAAAAATGAAGAAAATGAGGTGAACATAAGATTAAAACAAAAAGAACAATCAGAGTATAGCAGACCAAGGGAAATATGGAAACAAGAAATCCAAGTGCAAGAGTGCAGACAAAACAGTGGTGATATAAATGAGAGAAAAAAGTGTATGAAAGAAGTGAGGTGAAAATGAGATTAAAATAGAAGGAATAGTAAGAAAACATCAATCCAAAGAGAACAAAAATACAGCAACAAAGAACCTTTCAACCACTGGCAGACGAGTGAAGACGAAGAAAACTTAGTGTCACCCA
Organism: Calotriton arnoldi; assembly: GCA_963921515.1. Lineage (NCBI taxonomy): Eukaryota > Metazoa > Chordata > Amphibia > Caudata > Salamandridae > Calotriton > Calotriton arnoldi. The sequence goes on along the minus strand of CAWUFW010007345.1, from coordinate 661,496 downwards.
ACGTTGAACTGGATAACCTAGTTATTAACATTTCAGCTCACCAACTCAGTTCTTTTGAAATTAAAACCTTACAGAAAGGAACATCCTTTGTACCTACCAGCCACACCAACGCTCTCCAATTGGAAATCAGCTTGTTTTCGTTTCATGCGCAACCTACGTCTTAGAATTTTTTTTGAAAACATTGTTGAGAATGCCGACTCTCAAGACGACAACCTACTCATGGGTTTACGTCCTCCAAGTACTTATATGGCTCCGGTTAGTCACAAGAGTCTTGACACCTTCGAGATGCTTGTTAAACATGAATTACAGTCTTTCAACTACAATAAAAAATCCAAGCTTCGTAACCTCACTATTACGGAAAAACAAGTTTTTATCAATCACGCAAACAACCCAGCAATAACCTGCCAAAATGCAGACAAGGGCGGCGCTTTGGTCATCATGGACACCAGCTTCTATAATCAGCAAGTATATAACCATGTCATGGATACGAACACCTATGCCTTACTGGATTACAATCCTACCGATGATTTTGCTCACATACTTAAAAACCTGCTGAAAAAAGCAGTTGACGATGGTGTCATCACTGAAAAAGTCCAAAAATACCTGACTAAACTTCATCCAAATCTCCCATCATTTACCTGTTACCCAAGGTGCACAAATGCCTTAAACAACCTCCGTTTAGACCGATCGTCTCAACCCGAGGTAGCCTACACGAACCCATCGGTAAATTTCTTGATAAACATCTGCAGCCCTTTGTGTCCAAAATGCGAACATATCGCAGAGACACCACGGATGTCATCTCTAAAATTGATCAAGTCACTTTTGAACATGATGATAAAATTTGGCTCTGCACCATTGACGTCAAATCGTTATATACGTCCATACCTCATGATCTGGGCATGACTGCTATTGAGAACGTATTATTGAATTCTGATTTGGACGTTAATCTGCAACTATTTCTCATGGAATTACTCACCTTCACTTTATACCAGAGTTATTTTAAGTGCAATGATCAGTGGTTCTTACAACTCTCGGGAACTTCCATGGGCAATTGTGCCGCTCCATCATATGCAAACATTTTCATGCAACAATTTGAAGAGAACAACATTCTCAACTAGGCTACCTGGATAAACCACGTTAGAGTTTTTCTGAGATACATTGACGATATTTTTATTTTATGGGATGGTCAGTACAATGAGCTTATGTCAGCTCTCAACAATCTCAACGTCATCAATGATCGTATTCAGTTCACCTTTGAGGTACACCATGAACAAATGTCTTTTTTGGACGTCCTGGTCAAGAAAGAGGCCAATGGGCTTCAGACAGATTTGTATCGTAAACAAAACTGACCGTAATAATCTTTTACATTACAAAAGCTTTCATCAACAACCGCTCAAGAATCACTTACCTTATTCTCTGTTGCTGAGAGTTAAACGCATTGTGTCACAACCTAAACGATGTACACAACAGATGGATCTTATGCTCTCTCGATTTGTTGACCGTGGTTACCTGCAAAAAATCTTGAATCAAGCCCAGTCACGTTGTGCCAACACAAACAGATCTGAACTGTTGATTAAAAAGGTCAAAACGAGTTCTAACCGCATGGTTGTGGTTTCCAGATTCTCGACTATGAGCCAACGATACAAGAACAGCATTCAGAAACACTGGCCAATTTAGCCATGGAACCGGATTTCAAAGGCCTCTTCTTAAATCAACCCATTTTTGCATACACAAGAGGGAAAAATTTGAAAGAGCTGCTTACCAAACCTATCACCAGAGCTCCGGCAAACACGTATAAGGGTACCATACCCTGCATGAATTGTAGCAACTGCAACAACATTATCAAAGGCTCTTGGATGACCCATCCCATGAAAGGTTCCCGTATCAACCTACAAGTGACTGCTACTTGTGACACCATGAACGTAATTTACCTCTTGAAATGCCCATGCGGGCTACCATATGTTGGGAAAACTGAGAGAAAGATCAAAACACGAATACACAAACATAAAAGCAACATAAGAACCAGGAACTTGAAATCTACAGTCGCTACACATTTTGCAGAACATGATCATAACATTTGCCAACTTAAATTTTTGATCTTGGAAACTGTTTCGAAGATTGAAGGCAGGAACAACAACAACTTTCTTTTACAACGTGAAAATCACTGGATCAAGGCTCTCAATGCTTTGAAACCTTTTGGTTTGTATGACCGTATGGAGTTTTCGTGCTATCTCTGAACCCGTGACATTCTCTTTGGATTGATGTTTTCTTACTATTCCTTCTATTTTAATCTCATTTTCACCTCACTTCTTTCATACACTTTTTTCTCTCATTTATGTCACCACTGTTTTGTCTGCACTCTTGCACTTGGATTTCTTGTTTCCATATTTCCCTTGGTCTGCTATACTCTGATTGTTCTTTTTGTTTTAATCTTATGTTCACCTCATTTTATTCATTTTTTCCTATCTACATTTTCTCATCCACATTATTTCTTTAATTTTTGTCTTGTCACACTCTGATTCTTTGTTTCAACATTTTCTCATCACTTGTCTCACTCTCACAGAAGTGCCCCTTGATAATTGTAGTATTTTCTGTATTAGTTCATTTCATCTTATATCGTTTTTATATGCATCCCATGTAACGTTGTGGCTATCATTCACTGATTTGTTCTCTACATGTGTTGGAGGCTTGATCTTCTCTTTTTAGTACTGTGCTTTATTGTTCCCTCGTATTGCATGTAGTTTTGTACTTATGCCGGCATCGGCTTATTTCACCTTTCCAAGATGGCCGCCAAACCTATTAGCTTCGCTTTAGTCCTTCATTCATTTTCATTAAGTTTGTATAACCTCCCGGTTCAATCCCGCGGTTTCACAGACTTCGAGAACGATCACGCTGTCTTACACTCAGTGCATGTAAGTGACTTCTGCATGTTACACTTGCTATATGCGTTCAACATTCACACACTGTTGATTTTTTGCACGCCATACACGTGATTTGTACTTACGTTCTTTTAGCTGCTTTCACTGGGTTTTGTTCGTATTCAACGGTTGTTTTCACTGTCTTGACGCACTGATAGTTTCCTTCTTAAACTAGTCACTTATTCAGCGTCTCACTGCGTCTCACTGTTTTATTTTTCTCTTGTTAGACACACTCCTTTAATTTGTTTGGCCCACGCACACACATTGTTTGGGTACTTTTGGGAACATCGTTTTCATTAACTGTATACTCACCATCGTCTTGATGGTTTATATTTAATCACCGGCATGCTTCGAATGGAAGTATTATGTCATTTTCATTTTGTTGTCTGGAGAGTGCGTTCGCCTCATGGTATCCTTTATTTGTCATTTACAGAACTTTGGCCCCTGACAAAGGGCCACATGGCCCGAAATGCATTGGGTTTGATAAAACCGCCTGTATACTTGGGTTTGAGAAACCACTTGTACACCCATGGAATGTTCTTTTGATATGAAGATTTCAATATCATACTTGATCAGTACAAATTAAAACGTTTGGATATACTGATTATTGCGACAAATTTCTTTTCATCTCGTTTTAACATTTACCCACTTTTCTGTGGATTTACGTTGTGCTCAGGGGGACGCCCCTACTCAGGTGGCGCTACTTTGTTGTCACTTATCACACCACTTGCCAGATGGTGATACCCCAGAAGCACACAACAAAGTTACAAACCATCCACCATCGGTGTGCGCAGTCCCATCCCTTCTTTTTCAATACACTTTATCTGACATTGCGACTGCAGCACCCTACGTTCACCATGGCTTACGAGGATATTGCTAACTTAACAGAACTCAGAGCAGATGTTTTCGCATTCGCAGAGGACGATGCCAAGAAAATGTATGCCTTAATACAAGAGGACACGTCTCTCCCTTCCAGCAATCGAAATAAGGACAGCATTATTCGGCAATTACTTTACCTAACTAAACGCAAAGTTAACCAGAGACTCCACGCGAGTACCTTAATTAAATATCATCGAGTCCAGAGAATTCCACGTGGTTTACGGATCCCACTGAAACCCCTATTATGCAAAAATAGTCCGAGATTTATCGAACGATGGTACGCCATCCTTAACAAATGCTCACTCGATTTGATCCTATTGATCATTGAAGAACTTTCCAAGACACTCGAAGATTTGGCAAAAGATATAACTGACATTAAATCTGAACTTACTCTCTTGATGGACGCTGATAACCTATCTAAAACCCTTGAAGGCGTCAATACTCAATTGAACAAGTATGCGCAAGAAATTAATGAGCGAAAAATAAGAAAATACAAGCGTGACACCATTGATTATAAGCTTGGTGAAGTTTACTCTTGGGCTGAAATTTACGCTAAACGCAGGCAAAATCGCCCATATACACAGAATACAGAGACCGAGACTTCATCATCTGACAGTGAGACCAGACAGAGTACACAACGCCCCATAACGCCACAGATCACAGCCGGCACCGACGCTCTTCCATCAATCAATGTGCCTTTTTTAGAGGAAGGCACATCAGACAAAGACGACCCAGGCGGGGCCACAGAAAAAGAGAAGGAAAATACAGCAACAAAGAACCTTCCAACCACTGGCAGACGAGTGAAGACGAAGAAAACTTAGTGTCACCCAACGTTGAACTGGATAACCTAGTTATTAACATTTCAGCTCACCAACTCAGTTCTTTTGAAATTAAAACCTTACAGAAAGGAACATCCTTTGTACCTACCAGCCACACCAACGCTCTCCAATTGGAAATCAGCTTGTTTCGTTTCATGCGCAACCTACGTCTTAGAATTTTTTTTGAAAACATTGTTGAGAAAGCCGACTCTCAAGACGACAACCTACTCATGGGTTTACGTCCTCCAAGTACTTATATGGCTCCGGTTAGTCACAAGAGTCTTGACACCTTCGAGATGCTTGTTAAACATGACTTACAGTCTTTCAACTACAATAAAAAATCCAAGCTTCGTAACCTCACTATTAAGGAAAAACAAGTTTTTATCAATCTCGCAAACAACCCAGCAATAACCTGTCAAAATGCAGACAAGGGCGGCGCTTTGGTCATCATGGACACCAGCTTCTATAATCAGCAAGTATATAACCATGTCATGGATACGAACACCTAGGCCTTACTGGATTACAATCCTACCGATGATTTTGCTCACATACTTAAAAACCTGCTGAAAAAAGCAGTTGACGATGGTGTCATCACTGAAAAAGTCCAAAAATATCTGACTAAACTTCATCCCAAATCTCCCATCATTTACCTGTTATCCAAGGTGCACAAATGCCTTAAACAACCTCTGTTTAGACCGATCGTCTCAACCCGAGGTAGCCTACACGAACCCATCGGTAAATTTCTTGATAAACATCTGCAGCCCTTTGTGTCCAAAATGCGAACATATCTCAGAGACACCACGGATTTCATCTCTAAAATTGATCAAGTCACTTTTGAACATGATGATGAAATTTGGCTCTGCACCATTGACGTCAAATCGTTATATACGTCCATACCTCATGATCTGGGCATGGCTGCTATTGATAACGTATTATTGAATTCTGATTTGGACGTTAATCTGCAACTATTTCTCATGGAATTACTCACCTTCACTTTATACCAGAGTTATTTTAAGTGCAATGATCAGTGGTTCTTACAACTCTCGGGAACTTCCATGGGCAATTGTGCCGCTCCATCGTATGCAAACATTTTCATGCAACAATTTGAAGAGAACAACATTCTCAACCAGGCTACCTGGATAAACCATGTTAGAGTTTTTCTGAGATACATTGACGATATTTTTATTTTATGGGATGGTCAGTACAATGAGCTTATGTCAGCTCTCAACAATCTCAACGTCATCAATGATCGTATTCAGTTCACCTTTGAGGTACACCATGAACAAATGTCTTTTTTGGACGTCCTGGTCAAGAAAGAGGCCAATGGGCTTCAGACAGATTTGTATCGTAAAAAAACTGACCGCAATAATCTTTTACATTACAAAAGCTTTCATCAACAACCGCTCAAGAATCACTTACCTTATTCTCAGTTGCTGAGAGTTAAACGCATCGTGTCACAACCTGAACGATGTACACAACAGATGGATCTTATGCTCTCTCGATTTGTTGACCGTGGTTACCCGCAAAAAATCTTGAATCAAGCCCAGTCACGTTGTGCCAACACAAACAGATCTGAACTGTTGATTAAAAAGGTCAAAACGAGTTCTAACCGCATGGTTGTGGTTTCCAAATTCTCAACTATGAGCCAACGATACAAGAACAGCATTCAGAAACACTGGCCAATTTTAGCCATGGAACCGGATTTCAAAGGCCTCTTCTTAAATCAACCCATTTTTGCATACACAAGAGGGAAAAATTTGAAAGAGCTGCTTACCAAACCTATCACCAGAGCTCCGGCAAACACGTATAAGGGTACCATACCCTGCATGAATTGTAGCAACTGCAACAACATTATCAAAGGCTCTTGGATGACCCATCCCATGAAAGGTTCCCGTATCAACCTACAAGTGACTGCTACTTGTGACACCATGAACGTCATTTACCTCTTGAAATGCCCATGCGGGCTACCATATGTTGGGAAAACTGAGAGGAAGATCAAAACACGAATACACAAACATAAAAGCAACATAAGAACCAGGAACTTGAAATCTACAGTCGCTACACATTTTGCAGAACATGATCATAACATTTGCCAACTTAAATTTTTGATCTTGGAAACTGTTTCGAAGATTGAAGGCAGGAACAACAACAACTTTCTTTTACAACGTGAAAATCACTGGATCAAGGCTCTCAATGCTTTGAAACCTTTTGGTTTGAATGACCGTATGGAGTTTTCGTGCCATCTCTGAACCCGTGACATTCTCTTTGGATTGATGTTTTCTTACTATTCCTTCTATTTTAATCTCATTTTCACCTCACTTCTTTCATACACTTTTTTCTCTCATTTATGTCACCACTGTTTTGTCTGCACTCTTGCACTTGGATTTCTTGTTTCCATATTTCCCTTGGTCTGCTATACTCTGATTGTTCTTTTTGTTTTAATCTTATGTTCACCTCATTTTATTCATTTTTTCTTATCTACATTTTCTCATCCACATTATTTCTTTAGTTTTTGTCTTGTCGCACTCTGATTCTTTGTTTCAACATTTTCTCATCACTTGTCTCACTCTCACAGAAGTGCCCCTTGATACTTGTAGTATTTTCTGTATTAGTTCATTTCATCTTATATCGTTTTTATATGCATCCCATGTAACGTTGTGGCTATCATTCACTGATTTGTTCTCTACATGTGTTGGAGGCTTGATCTTCTCTTTTAGTACTGTGCTTTATTGTTCCCTCGTATTGCATGTAGTTTTGTACTTATGCCGGCATCGGCTTATTTCACCTTTCCAAGATGGCCGCCAAACCTATTAGCTTCGCTTTAGTCCTTCATTCATTTTCATTAAGTTTGTATAACCTCCCGGTTCAATCCCGCGGTTTCACAGACTTCGAGAACGATCACGCTGTCTTACACTCAGTGCATGTAAGTGACTTCTGCATGTTACACTTGCTATATGCGTTCAACATTGCACACACTGTTGATTTTTTGCACGCCATACACGTGATTTGTACTTACGTTCTTTTAGCTGCTTTCACTGGGTTTTGTTCGTATTCAACGGTTGTTTTCACTGTCTTGACGCACTGATAGTTTCCTTCTTAAACTAGTCACTTATTCAGCGTCTTACTGCGTCTCACTGTTTTATTTTTCTCTTGTTAGACACACTCCTTTAATTTGTTTGGCCCGCGCACACACATTGTTTGGGTACTTTTGGGAACATCGTTTTCATTAACTGTATACTCACCATCGTCTTGATGGTTTATATTTAGTCACCGGCATGCTTCGAATGGAAGTATTATGTCATTTTCATTTTGTTGTCTGGAGAGTGCGTTCGCCTCATGGTATCCTTTATTTGTCATTTACAGAACTTTGGCCCCTGACGAAGGGCCACATGGCCCGAAATGCATTGGGTTTGATAAAACCGCCTGTATACTTGGGTTTGAGAAACCACTTGTACACCCATGGAATGTTCTTTTGATATGAAGATTTCAATATCAGTACAAATTAAAACGTTTGGATATACTGATTATTGCGACAAATTTCTTTTCATCTCGTTTTAACATTTACCCACTTTTCTGTGGATTTACATTGTGCTCAGGGGGACGCCCCTACTCAGGTGGCGCTACTTTGTTGTCACTTATCACACCACTTGCCAGATGGTGATACCCCAGAAGCACACAACAAAGTTACAAACCATCCACCATCGGTGTGCGCAGTCCCATCCCTTCTTTTTTAGTTATATTAACCTCATGTCCACTAAAGCTAGATAGGTCGTGAAGGTTTGTGATTCTAAAAATTAGGTTGTGGTTCTAAAATGTTTGGGAAACACTGTCTTAGTGCATTCTCTATCTGGGTGGTCATTTGTGCTAGTCCTGGAAGAACATCAACTGAAGTGAAACAACCAATGTCTGATAGTGTTGGCTATTTCTTTGGTGTTTGTCTGCGTTCAGTAAAGAGTTTGAAAAGTTGAAATAGTTTGCAACGTTGTGTATGTAAGGGTGTGTTTATAGTAGCTTTATTGCATGTTTCTAAGGTGTGTGTTGTGTGGTGCACGAAGGCGCCGTTGGTTTGGCAGGGCTTTGCCAACTACATGGCTGTGCTGCTGCTTTTTCAGATGATGGTTAGGGAGGGGGTTCTGTCTAGTGCAGAGGTCTTCAAAACGTTTTGCTCTGGGCCCCCCATAAGTAAAATGTTTTGAAAGCAGGGCCCCTCCAAATTGTTTGGCGAGAACTGGGAGAGCGGGAGATGAAAAGCTGAGTGCAGGGGGTAGGGCTTATGAGATCATTTGAGACTCTCGCTTGGACACCCGAGGACCGTGGATCACACAAATACGTTAGACACACTTGAGGTGTACCTTAAGCCCGGAGAGTTGGTTTGATCTATCATTTTTTCGAAAATACCAACCCAGTAGGACTCACTTGGGTCATTGAACATCTGACCACCCTGTTCCTGTGGTGGCCAGTACACTTATAATTTTTCACACTAGCAGAGTGACTATTTAATATGGTCATGATGCATGCCACTGGATCTCTTTTGGGGACCAAACACATGGCAGAAACATGTTGACCTACATCTAGGGATATATTTGTTCAATCCCTAGATCTCCCTATTTTTAACTTGTCCTGGAGGCCACCCAATAAAGATTTAGTGGACCCCAAGAGACATTTTTAAACCACTACTTGCCTTGCACTTTGCCCCTCATTCACCTCTCATCTTACGCTCATCTTGAGAAAAAACACCTCAGCTCCTCCTCTCGGGGAGTTGTAGCCCACACCTCGGTGTGAGGAGGGAACCCATATGATGAAGCATGTCACCTAATGGGGAGTGAGGGTTCCCGTCCTGAAAGGAATTTCTCCCTTTTGCTTCCTTCTTTTTTCTTCTGCTGATACACCTTCCTCTCCCATCACCCTGACGTATAGCTGGACGTACTTTGTGTGATATATATCATTTGAGGGGAACCCGTTCTGTAGCTCATAATCCACATTAAATGTGACTCTTATAAAATAGCAAATATATTGAACAAGAACAGAAATTGGGATGTTGTGGTCCTGGGCACCAATGTAACTGCACCTGCTGCACTAATGATAGCTGCAGCTCTGAGAATCAGGCTGTCTTCTCTGACTCTTTCACTCCTTGCTCGCCATGATTGGCTATCAGTCTGATCTTGAAACAGTTTCTCTGTCCATTTCTGAACAATATGAGCTGTCATATTTGCCCCCTCTTTGCAGCAAGGGTGCCATCGGACCGAACACTAGCATGAAAAAAAGAGAGAACCCTGCCCCTTTTGTAAAGTAAGACAGTCATAATTGTGATGAAGTGGGCCTCACTCAACCCTGTGCCCCAGTGCCACTGTACCTGCTTCACTAACGATAGCTACTTCTCTGCAAAGTGGGCAGTGTCCTCTGCCCTTTGTTAAAAACAAGGATCTCCATCTTGTATCATCCTCCTCACTGTCATCACACTGAGGCCCAGCTAGGGTGTCACATCAGCTTAAATTTTACCCCCTTCAGCCAATGCTCCAAGGCCCAAAGCAACCCTGGTACAACAAGCGTGCACTAAGGCCTAATGCAAGCAAGGAAGACCAGAAAACAGCCATAATTGGAATTTAGTTGGCCCCTCAAAATCCTGGGCCCTGGTACCACTGCACCTGAAGAGCCAATGATAACTGCAGCCCTCAGAAACAGGCACTCTACTCTGCCCATTTCCCTGGGCCATCACTTCTAGGCCTGTGTCCCAAAGCAGGTTATCTGCTCCTTTGTGTAAATAAAACCGAACAAATCCCCACATTTTGCCCGCTTTTTGATTGGGTATTTTTCCCAGCATAGCAAAGAGTAACCAGGGTCCAAATGCAAGCAAGGTAAATGGGTGACCACCCTTTTTTGCTAATAAGACAGCCATACTTTCAGTGCAGTGGTCCCTCACCCTCCAGCCTCCAATGCCACTGCACATGTTGCACTAATTGCAATGATGGCCCTTTAAATAAAATGAGCCCCAATATTTCCCCACCTTCCTCTGGGCATCCCTCTGAGGAAGCTGAATCTGTCAATTTGTAAATAATAAATGGCCCCTCATAGCGCCCCCTCCTCTGGGCTATCTCATTAGCGCTACGCATAAATCTCATTTTTTTTCTTCTAGGACATTACTCTGAGGCCCAAGGGGTCCGGATGATCAAGGCTCTGGGTCTGAATGCGACACTGCTGGTCTCCTTGCCATTGTCCCCTTCGACTCAGCTGAAAGAATATCGGAACCAAGGATGAAGTGGGTGAAATCTATGGGGATCGTATTTCCCATGCTTCTTTAATTTTACAAAAATAGTTCCCATACTTTCTATTAAAATATCATCCCTCAAAGGTTAATGCAGACTTTGGGGTGCCTTTGGGTGAAAGTGAAGGGAGAGTTGAGGGGGAGAGGATCTGGGGGTCTCCCCTTCTGTGAAGCCGAAGAAGGAATAGACAGCTAAATAAGAAACAGGCCCTCTCACCAAGGTGGCTGCTACTTCAAAGAAAGAAATGTAAATGTGTGTTTGGTTATTCACAAAATGCTAAGGCTACCTAGGAGCCAATATGGGCTTTAATCGATGGAGTAACTTGATTTTTTATGGTTACAAAGATTTATTATTTTTGAGAGGTAAAGTAAGGGTGTTATCAGCTGAGTTCTGGAAAGTGTACTTTAATGGACATATAAAAATGTGTCTAACAAAGTCTGGGGTCTTCGTAAGGGTAATTAAGCTATGGAATACATTCAAACCATGCTATAGGCATATAAATTGTAACCCTACCAGTCCCTTTGCTGTTTCAGCCACACCCTAACTATATTCAACTATGGACGTCATGGCAAAAGTCTGAGGGATGCTTCCTTCGCAGTCACACATTCATCAGAAGGACGAGCATGCAAATCACCTATTCGGCACCCGCACACTGGTTTGGTCTCATTACGGCATTTATATCCCTATAGCATGGTTTGAATGTATTCCATAGCTTAAGTACCCTGACGAAGACCCCTGACATTGTTAGGCAGATTAAGAGGTCAAAACATGTTGGTAATATAGTTAGGTCAGGTGATTCATTATCATTCACCAGATGACCGTCACTTCCCCTATGTTTGTAAACATACCAGAGGTACTCACTAAACCAATACAACCCTTTGAGTATACTGCTAGGTGTATTATAATACTCCCCTTCTTTTGTTTTATTTACAAAAAAAGACAGGACCAAGTGTATTGTCCTGACCATAGATTTATAAGAACTCCCAGGGGAAGACTAGCTTTCTCAGGTCGAGTCCACCGGGGTGGCACTGTTCCTACCCAGGTGTGAGAGGTCATCACATGATGAAGCATGCCTCAATAAGTTGAGGGTGAGACGACCTCTCAAAAATCTTTTGATGACCCACACTCTTACGTATACGTCTTCTCTAATCATTAGGTTTGTGATGACCTAATAAATCCCTCAAGTGACTTTATATGTGTTGCATAGTTCTGGAGGAAACATTTGATGGGCTACTTCCTTTACTCTCCTCTTAGGGATCTGCTATCATATCGTGTAGCCATTTTATGTAAGTACTGGTTCGCAAATTAGCAATTCATGGATTATGTTACTATGCATACCCATTACTTATGTGCCACATTAATTCATTTTTTCAGCACATCAACCATGTTCAAGATCCTCATTGGACCTTTGTGGATGCTTTTCATGTGTCATTTTCCTGATTAGGAGCTATTCAGCCCATCTTCCTAAGTCTTCCACCGCCTTCCTTGCAGTGGATTTTTTGAAGTGAGCTGCTGCGTCACTTTTTCTATCTAATACACCCACTCAAACCTTGCCACTGAGTTATTAATTTATGGTATTTTTACCTACCTTGTAGGTTGCTCATTCTTCTGTCCTGATGAAGACCCCTCTTAAGGAACTACTGTCCCTTCTGCTATTCTTGGGGTTGAAACGTCGACTCTTCTTTAACCTCTACCTGTACTTTTAGAAATTGCCCATATGCAGATGATGAAATATGCATTTACAGCGTCTTGCAATTATGGAGTTTATTAGCTAGTACTTTATATATTGTTAGACAGGTTTCTTTATCAAATTGATTGTAAATATTGTATTTATTTGCACTTATACTCTCTACTCCCATCCCTTCACGAGCACTCCCATGAGCACTTGTTTCACTTCATGTGCATTGAAGCAACCATTGGAATTGTTGTATTAACTGATTATGACCTAACTTATCATACAAAAAATTTGGAATTTGATAATCAGTTTTGTCAATCTATGTTTGAATCTGGGTGTAATACATTTTTTCTAATTTAATCAATTTCGGTTGGACCAATCCTTTTCTGTACTATCTTACAGATGGGCACAGCGACATTACAATGGGCAGGGGAGATTGCCCCAATAAAGCAAACATGGTTGGAAGGGGTACGCATGGTTCTAAAAACACCATGAAGTCAGATGCCACATGAGTTAGGAACACATAGCCCATCAGGACCTAGCACATGTAGTGATCACACGCTCCCCATGCCAGAAAATCTGGACACGTGCACGCTGGGAAGAGTCGGAGATCGATGAAAGGCTAGTAGCAGGGCTCAGAGGCACATTGTTTGGTCGACATAGGAGAGGGGCTGACCAAGAGAGAAAGGAACAAGGCAGCCTGGTACTTACCCACCGATGACACAGGAAAAACAAAATGGCACCAGCAGCTGTGATTAGGATATGAATTGCTTCTCACAGGTGCACAACAAAGATAGACAAACCCAGAGAGAGAGATAATAGCTAAAAGGGAAGGCAAGATCTTTGTGCACCTGTTTTGCAACCTATTACCATATTGGATTGAGGAAAGGGACCAGTATGATAGATCTTGGCTAAGGGAAGGATCGTTTGAGCCAGAGGACATGGCAGTAGCAGAGGTTTGCCTTAGGCATGAAGGAGGAAACCCTAATTGGGACTTTCTTTACATGCAGCGATGCCTAGCAAGATGGGAACGCTATGTTGAGGAGAAGCCCCTAGAGTCACCTAAAATGAGAATGTGCCTGTTACTACAGAAGGGCACGGCAGGGATTATATACATGCCATCGGCCCAGATAGGTAAAGAAGGGTTGAGGACAAAGTTGCCATCATTGCTGGATGGGGCAGGGAAATGGATTACATGTTTCGAGAAAAACACTGCTGGTATCAATATAGCGATAGGAGACATTAAGAGTTTGCTAGGCAGTCTAATTGGGGAGCAGACTAATTATAATACGGTGTTCGCGCACGCTCCCATTCCAGCAATCATGCTAACAGATACCAGCATGACGGGGCAGCATTTAATACGCACAGGTACTGGATTTGGCCCGCCCTGAGAGAAATATTTCCTGACCGCCCAGATGCAGGAGGGCTAATGGCAGAGACCATGATGCCAGAGGAAAGCATAAACGATTTCCTGATTAGAATGAGGGAAACATGGGGGAGAAGAAACCGGACAGCCGTGGACCGATATGGGCCAACAAGTCACTAATTATTCTACAACATTCTTAGGAAAGGGCTACCCACAGAGATACAGAGCGGGCTGGACAGCATAGTTAGTTTAGATACCAAACCCTGGCAGGAGATACGAGCTCATATACTTCACTACCATAAAAAAAAGCAAGAAAAGGATAGAGAAAAACAGGAGCAGGCCCAAAGAGACACAGCAAAACTAGTTCAAAATATGTTATGTTATGATATTGGTGATTTGTAACGCGCACGGCTACTCAAAAGAGTGTCCCGGCGCGAGCCCAGCAAATAAGAACAGTAAACAGAAGGAAAAACAGGCTTAATTGAATAGGAAAGTTTTAAGTTTTTTCCTGAATTGAGAGGGGTTTTGAAGGCTACGGAGCTCCAGGGGAAGAGAGTTCCACGACTTAGCCGTCAAATAAGACAGTGAGCTGCCCCCCTTTCTTTTCAAACGGATTTTGGGTACAGAGGCCAGGCACGTATTTGAGGAGCGCAAGAGTCTGCCCAGGACATAGAACGAAAAACGTTTCCTCAGATACACCGGACCGTATTCATAGAGTGCCGCATGGGCCGTAACCAAAGCCTTGAACAAGACCCTAGCTTTTAACGGCAGCCAGTGCAAATTGCGGAGATGTTGCCTCACGCTAGTGTGTTTGGGTAAGTCCAGCAGCAGCCGTACAGCGGCATTCTGCACCACCTGCAACTTATCCATAAGGAAGCCAGGGAGACCGACATACAATGCATTGGCGTAATCAAGACGGGAGGTAACTAAGGCCCGTACAACTGTTTCTTTGGCGGAGAGAGGCAACAGGGGCAGAAATTTTCTGAGCATCTTCAAAATGCCGAAACATGTACCTGTCAATTTTCTAATCTGATTGACAAAGCTAAGTTTTTCATCGAACCAGATCCCCAGATTTTTCACAGGAAGACCCGAAGGGGATGGTCGCGGGCATCAGCAGGCCAGCAGTCATGCCAAAACAGCGAAGAAAATTCCCCAAAGAACAGTATCTCAGTTTTATCTTCATTGCATTTCAACTGGGCCGAAGTGAACCAGTTGAACACAGCAGACAGACAGGTTCTGACGTGGGCCGTAGCAGACTCGTGCTTTTTCCAAGTGAATAAAAGCTGGGTATCATCAGCATATGCTACTACTTTAGCGCCCAGATCCTCGGCAAGCTGGATTAGAGGGGTCATATACAGGTTAAATAACAGAGGACTCAGTATGAATCCCTGAGGGACCCCTGTTTGCACAGCTTGGATAGTAGATGCGAAAGAGGGGATCCAAACTTGCTGGGTTCTACCGTCAAGGAAGGACTTTAGCCATTCCCATGCGGCACCAATGATACCGAGCCTCTGTAATCGAGCCAGGAGAAGAGCATGGGGAACAGTATCAAATGCGGCAGATAGGTCCAAAAGGACCAAAACTGCCCTGCCCCCAGCATCTAGCGTCTCCCGGATGGCCTCTGAGATTTCCACCAAGGCAGACTCAGTGCTATAAGAAGCACGGAATCCAGATTGAGCTGGGTGCAACAGACCCTGCTGTTCAATGTAGGAGGTCAGTTGTTTATTCACTAGTTTCTCACAGACTTTGGCCACGCCCGGAAGCAAAGAGATAGGACGATAGCTGGAGGGGATGTGGGGGTCCAGCGTAGGCTTTTTTATAAGAGGGACCAGCATGGCATGCTTCCATGCGGGAGGAACCGAGGCTGGCCCTAAGGATGCGTTAATCAGCTGGTTCACCAGAGGGTTAATGACTTGAGCTGTGCGGGCCATAAGTATGGCGGGGCACGGATCTAGAGGGGAACCCGATTTTAAAGAGGTCAAGGCAGCAAGAGACTCAGCAAGGGGTATGGCCGAGAAAAAGGAGAAATTAGTTTCCGTGTTAGAAGCGGAATTGAAATCCGCGGGCACCTGCAGGGTCTGGGCTACTGGTGTGTTAAAGAGCAATTGGAGTGATCTAACTTTATTCATAAAAAGTCAGAGAGCTCTTCGCACCAGACAAGGGAGGGTGTATGTGCATTGTTCATAGCTTTGGGAGAAACATAACTTTTACAATGTTGAACAATGCCTTGGTATTATTGCCCGACATGGCGATACGATCGGCGTAAAAACAGCGTTTCGCTGCAGCGATCGCCGCGTAGTAAGTTTTTTGGGCTTTTTTCAGTTCCATCTTGTCAGCTATGTTATAGTTCTGTCGCCATGTTCTTTCCAGCCTTTTGCACTGCTGTTTCTGGGCTTTAAGCAAAGGCGTAAACTAGGGTTTGGACAGCGGCGTATTAAGGCGTCGAGGTGTGACCTGAGGCGAAAGATCACAGACCACCTTCTCAATCCAATCATTAAACTGCCCCAGAGCCAAGTCCAAATCCTCCGGGAGGTGTGGCAGACAGTCGGCCAGCGTGGCGCACAGAGCCGCAGGATCGATTTTATGAGGAGCCCTACGGATAGTAGCACAGCGTGGCCTAGACGAGGAGGGACATTTGGCAATATTCCAGGAAAAGGAGATTAAATAGTGATCAGACCAAGTGACGGGCTGCGGAGGGTTCACCAACAGTGGCAAACTGGAGCAGACTACGTCAAGCGTATGGCCTCCACTGTGAGTTGGAGAAGAAACATATTGTACAAGTTCAGTTGAATGCAGCAGGGCTAAAAAATCGTGCGTTTCATTCCCGTCCAGGTTGTCCATGTGGATATTACAATCCCCAAGGAGCAAAAAATTAGAGTAACGCAGAGCTCTGGGTAGGATCCAAAAGTCAAGTAACTTAGGAAAAGGGCCTAAAGGGCCAGGAGGACGGTACAGCACAATCCCACCCACACAGTAGTGGGGGGAAATTTTTATACAAAAATCCAAAGCTTCAACATCAGGAGAGTCCGTAAGTTCAGAGAAAAGACACTCCCATTCCTCTTTGACCACAACTGCCACACCCCCCCCCCCACGCCCGTTTTTCCGATCCGCACGGGCGATTTTGAAACCGGTGGGGATGGCCAATTCAATGACTGGACAGGAGGACGGAGTGAGCCAAGTTTCCGTCAAGAAGAGTATATCAAGAGATGCATCCATGAGTAGCTCAAAAATGTCCTGACAATGTTTAGACATCGAGCGGGCATTAATAAGTGCTGCCTTGATAGTGACCGGCATCTTACCTGCCCTGAGCTGTTCAGCAGAAGGAAAAGGGGACAGGGAAAGAGCAAACTCACACTTCACACAGGAGTAGGAGCTGTTTAATGCAGCATCCCATCTCATACAGTTGCTACAAGAAGCGTTGAGTGCTAATAATTCCTTACGGTTATACTGAATAGATCTAGCGCAGTCCTGGATAGCGTCACCGGTATAGTGGCTGGCGCTGGCCGCCTCCGGGACGCTGACGGGCGCAGACGGGCTTGCCTTAGGTGCACCTTCGGCGCGCCAACGGCACGCTCGCGCAGCGCGCATTTTAAGCCTCCGCCCTTCTCAGCCACTAGAGCACGCACTGACCAAAATGGCGGCTCTAAGTGGCACAACCCGGAAATGAGGGCCGAAGGTGGCGCGAGGTAAAGCCAAGAGTATGCACGATAAAACCCAACCACGTAAATTCCCCACACAATTTTTTAAAGTGTAGAATAAGACTGCCCTTGAGGGGGCAGCGGTGGCCGCAACTGTGCAGATGGCACCAGTCACAGTCGGGGCTCCACCGCAAAACTTTAGAAGGTTCCAAACAGGCAGTCCAGGAGCACAACCAGGTTATGGTAGTGGAGGCCAGGGAGGCTGGTCACAACCAGAACTTAGAGAGTGCTACTATTGCCATAGGCGGGGCCACCTGGTAGAGAGGTACCGGATGAAGGCATACCATGCGCTGCAAAAGCAGCAGAGGTTAGTGAACTAGGGCCAGCCACCACAAACTCCCACAAATGTCCCTCCTCAGTACCAAGCACTGGGTAATGAGAGCATACCATACGTGCAGTCACAGGAAGGTCCGCCTGTGACCACACAACCGCAGCAGGGATCAAGCAACTGGACGAGCACGTGGCAGCAGCAACCACAGACAGGGAACCCAGTGCATCAGGGACCGGGGCCACAACCCCAGCAAGAAGGGATGACAGTGTGAGGAGGTAGCTCATGGAATTACAGAGCCAAAATACACCGTAAAATAGGCCCCCTCAGTAAATAAGGACAGGAAATAATATTAATAATACCAATGACCAAACCCCCAGTAGTTCACCTCCGATTGTAAAGACAAACAGCATCCCCCTTCCCCCTTTTATTTAAGATCAGACAGCATTGGGGGTCCAAAAAGTTTTTACTTGCTCCCAGGAATTCAGGGTTGGTGTGTGCTGTGTTGATCAGGTGTCCACACTAGGGGCCCGATTCACAAAGGTAAACTTAGACCAAACGTCTAAGTTTACGACTTTGGGAATTTAGGAGTACTATCTTTATGTCCGCATTCGGGGAAGAAATCTGGGAGAGTGGGTGCCAGGGACGGAGGCTTCCAAGCTTCTACCCCTGCTCCGGATGGATCGCAGGGCACAGGGGGCACCCCCTTCCCGGTTCATCCCCCTTCCAAGCATAGTCTGCTCATGATGCTCCAGCCTTGCTGGCACCATCCAGGAAACAGTCAGCCCCAAATGCCGACCCCACAAGGGGCAGTATAAGGGAGGGGGTAGAACCACTGAGCAGCCTCGAACCCTCTCCCCATGGGGCAAGGGAAACAATGAATTATGCGGCTCATGGAAAACGCCCAAAAGTAAAACCGCCCAAAATCAGCCCAAGAGGAAGATTCCAGATAAAAGGAAATCAGCAAAACTATGTATCTGAGGCCACGAGGGAGGACCATGTTACACACAATGTGCAGGGAACTGGGAGGTGCACAAGTATCAAAATGTGCCCACAGTGCATGTGGCAGCAACACCAAACGGCAACCCACCCCCTCTTCCCACATTTACACGCATCTGTAGCGATACTGAACTACACAATGCATAGCAAGCGCAACTGGGGGTAATATCAAAAGAGGTCGCCCCAGCAGGAAAATAGCCTCAGGATGCTCTTAGGCTTGCACCGGGTGAGGTGCCTTTGGCAAGACTAGCATCACCCATAGGACTCCTGCTAAAAAGCCACAATTCTATCCCTCCCCGCACTCTTGAGATCATCTCACAATCATACGTAACACCAATCTAATCACTCAGAATCGAAATGTCGAAGGTCCAAAAACCACCCAAGTAGGATTAGGGGAGCGGGTCAATGGCTTATAAAAATAGGATCCGTCTAAAGAATAATAATCACCCTCACTCCCCAAATCACTAAACGACGTTTCTAGCAGGGGTTACAATTGGATACCTCACTAGATCGCGACTAGTAGGTTGACGGATCACAACGCCATGCTTAAATACAGGGTCTCCGAAACCATTCACAATGCAGCATAATTGACTAGCTGAATAAACAAACAACACATTTCTTTCAAAACAGGTAACAACAAAAACAAGTGCACCAATGCAGATTTTTCGCCAGCCCACATGACCCAAAGTGAAAAAGGACATTTTTAAACTTGCGCCAATGGAAGGAGGAAAAACCCACGGGCCCTCAGCGAGGAGTCTGCTTAACACCCACGTGGGTGCACCGTCCCAACGTACAGTCGAACCCTTCCATGGCGATGACACTTTTGGATAAATACTGCGAACATTTGAGCGATGGTCAGAAGAAATACAGCCAGTGGAGGGGCTCAGAGAACTCTCGGGGGACCCATACCTTGAACTGCAATATCACGACAAAAGTTATGTATACTTATATGGTTATTTACGATCTGCCTACTATGAGTAGTTCCACACTGGAGTACTAAAGAGGAACTGCAGAGTCAAAACAGATTCACTAATGGGATACTGCAGCACTTGCATAGGGACCTTTTATATGTCACCTACAATTACACTAAACAGAACACTAGCATCCCATATGCACAGCACAGAGCCCTTCTATATAATACCTGGTACCAGCACATAACCACAGTCAGCTCCCAAGAATCAGGCAGGTCATGTTATGTCTGCTCATTGATCCCACATGTGGTAGGCGCAGATAGAGTTTACCTGTCCCAAGAGGTAGCCCCTGAGAAAGTAAAATGCCTAATTCACCTCTACCTGTGTAGGATGAGGACCAAGATCCAACCCAACAAGATAGAACCATACAGGGTAGTTGTAAACCTAGCCTGATACGACACCAACTCAAAAGCGATATACATCTTCACTGAACCTACTGATATCCAAACCGAGCTGGACAGGATGCGTAGGAAGGTACCATAGGGGAGGATATGGACTGGCCCAACATTTCCTGGAGAAGAGATTTTTGGAGGTAGCCAAACCCCCAAATCAGTGCACAAATACGTCCACTCCAGTGTCCACCTGTGGACCAAGAGTGGCTATTAGTGTGTCTGAGGTGGGCTTCTTAAACAACAAGTGGTCTTCCAACATGAAATACCTGTGTAGGGCCGTCCAGCTCGGGGACAAAAAAAGGGGAATGGGTCGCCTGGGGGAGGGTTTAATGAAAGCATGGCTAACCCAAGTCAGGAAGTCTGGGACACAGAGGTGGGTAGATACACTTGGTTAGAAGGGAAAGGTCAAACCCTGATTGTACGGAAACTTACACTGTAGTCCCTATGTTTCAGAGGAAAAGGAATGCTCCGATAGGCACGAATGCTGACTGCAGATAGATTTTATATATACTGGATATGCAGTGGGGCAGCTCCACGCTTATAGATTTTTATTGGCAGTGTGGCGAGCATGCGTATACTCAGCTGGTTGCCGGATTGAGAGATTTGCGTTCCCTGATAACTATACACACTGAAACCCTGGTCATTCCTGGAGAAGAGCGAACAAATTTTTGCATGCACCTGTTAAAGAAAAAGACCACCTTGCTGCACTAAGCTCGTGTAAGAGAGCAGCAGACTAATTTGGCTGGGCTCAGTTCAAAGACATTCCAGAGGAGTTTAGGTGGTTCACAGAAGCGCAGCTGGATGCAGGAGGGTTGATACCCTTCTTCACCCTGCAGACAAAACCTAATGCCCACTGGCTCCAGATCACCCGGTGGGAAATGCTCAAAATGATGAACAGCAGTGAGCTTGGTCTCAATTAGATCAAGGAAGAAATGTGAGCCATCCACCTCATGGTGATGCAGCCCAGTTATGTGCTGGACTTTATGACTGCAATGGAGGGAGAAGTCTGTGCCTAGACTGGCACCACCTGCTGCACGTTCATTCCAGGGAATGACATGGACAATGGAATATTAACACTTGCTATCCAAGCACTGCATAATCTACAATTTTTCATCGCCTGCAGCTATTAGATGCCCGTTTGCACCAACTAGTGAATGGACTAATATGATGGCCTCTTTTTTCCACGATAAAATTAGGAAAATACAGGACTCTTTTTAAATGCAGCCGTTAGTTCCAACAGCAGATCTAGATTCCCCCAGTGTTGCTGTAAGCTCAGAATTCTCCCTTATGCAGTTCCCCGTCATCTCTATGGACCAATCTTTAACTCTCATGAAGTCCTTGAAGTCAGGCTCTCCTGCCGACCCCTGTCCCGCCAAGGTGCTGTCGGTAATTGCAGAGGTGATTAATCCTACTGTGAATCGGATCTTAAACAACGCCTTGCGGGAGGGATATATGCCTCCCTGCTGGAAACACACGAGAATTCTTCCATTGTTAAAAAAACCTACGGCTGACCCTGAGGTAGCTGGTAACTATCGACCTATATCCCTGCTACCTTTCTTCTCCACGGTCTTGGAGAAATATGTCAATTCCATTATTACTGACTACATTGAGACCAATCATCTTTTGCACCCAAGTCAGTCAGGTTTCAGGGTAAACTTTAGTACTGAATCGGCACTTTTAGAAGTGGCTGAAACTATAAAAGCCATGCTAGATAGGGGAGGCAACGTGGTCTTGGTACTGTTGGATCTCTCCGCGGCTTTTGACACTGTGCCCCACAATAGACTGGTGCAAAGATTGGTGGAGGGCGGTGTCGGTGGCTCAGCCTTGAGTTGGATCAGGTAATTTCTCAGTAACCGTCTCCAAACTATATGGTCCCTCCCTTTCTCTGCTGTTATTCCTCCCATGAATGTTGGGGTCCCGCAGGGCTCTATTCTGAGCCCAACCTTGTTCAATCTATATATGGCCCCTATCGCCCTTCTTGCTGAACAACATGGGGCAAAGATCGTATTGTATGCAGACGATACTCAGCTGTTGTTCACTTGTGAGAAGGGTGCTGAGTTTGATGGTCATGCAATAAACTCATGTCTCTCAGAAGTTTTCTCGTGGCTGAAAGATAATCAAATGAAATGTAATCCTGATAAGTCTGAGATTATCTTTTTCAGCCCTCGCCCATGTGAGGCATGGCACAACTGGTGGCCGCAGGATTTGACCCCCCCAGTTCGTCCGTGACCATGGTTAAGAACCTCGGAGTCAGACTGGATGCCACGCTCTCTATGAAGTCCCAGATTCAATCTGTAGCCCGGACTTGCTTCGGGATCTTAAGAATGGCGAGGAACTTTCTTCCCCTGCTTTCTGTCCCTCACAGAAAAACCATTGTCCAAGCTTTGGTAATCTCGAGACTGGATTATGCCAAATCTTTGTACTTGGGACTTCCCAGTTACTTAATTGCTCGCTTGCAGGTGATTCAAAATACGGCTGCTAGGGCCATCTTCCTGGCAGGCCCTAGGACTCATACGTCCCCTCTTTGTCATCCCTGCATTGGCTTCCTGTTCAGAAAAGAATCCATTTTAAAGCTTTGATTTTGGTTTTTAAGGCTTTTAATCAGATTGGAGCCCCTTACCTTAGACAAACATTTCCCCATTACATTCCCCAACGTACTCTGAGGTCCTCAACTCAACTCCTGATTCCTGTTCCTAAAGTTTCACTTGCTCGGCCGGAGATCGATCTTTCCAAGTGGTCGCCTCCCGCCTATGGAACAGCCTTCCCTTGGCCCTCAGACAGGTTCAGGACCTGCTCACCTTCAGGAAAAAGCTCAAGACATGGCTTTTCCAACTTTAATCTGTTTTGCTGGTTCCGCCTTAGGTGCTCTTTTCTGCAGTTGTTATGTGGTTTTTGCTCAGCGCCGGGACACTCCTGGGAGTAGCTGTGCGCTTTATAAATACCAAATTAACATAACATAACAAGAAGGCTGCGAGAAGAGAGAGGTGCCCCTGAGCAGGAGTTATGTTATGTTATGTTAAAAGCATTTATCAAGCGCACGTTCACCAAAGGTTTCTTGGCGCTGGGGGAGTGAAAAGGTGGCATCAGGAATGGATGACTTAAGTTCCATACGCCTGTGCGAACAACCAGGTCTTTAGCTGTTTCCTGAATAGAGTGAGAGAGGTCAGAGACCTCATCTCCATAGGGAGCGAGTTCCAGAACAGAGGGGCTAAGACCATAAATCTGGACCCTCCGTGTTTCTTACGTTTAAAAATAGGAGTGACCAAAAGATTCTGATGGGAGGAACGTAGATTGCGAGAGGGGACATAGCGAGAAATCTTAGAAGCAATGAAGGCTGGGCTGTTGCCATGAAGGGCTTTAAAAACAGTACATCCTAACTTGAATGCACTGCGCTTGGCCACTGGAAGCCAATGAAGGCTTTTCATCAGTGGCTTAACATGATGCCATTTAGGTTGCGCAAAATCAGTCTGGCAGCTTGATTCTGGACCAGCTGAAGGCGTTTTAATTGGTATGCCGGAATGCCGACATAGAGTGAGTTAGCATAGTCCAAGCGGGAGATGACCAATGCCAGAACAACTAAAATCAAGGCTTCCCTGGACAAGAACTTACTGATCTTCTTTATTCTCCGAAGTTGGAAGAAACCAGCGGAGACAACGGCACTGATCTGAGCTTTCATGCTCAGATCGTTGCTTATCACTATGCATAGGCTTTTAACTGAGCTGGCCGGTAGAGGGGACTACCAAGGGTAGATGGCCAAAGTTGGAATTCCATGGGTTGGAAAACCCTCCAGTAAGGATAAGCTCAGTTTTGTCAGGGTTAAGCTTCAATTGGTTGTCATTCATCCAATTGCTTATAAAAATCATCGTGTCTTGAAAATGGGACACAGAGGAGGATGAAAGATTGATGTCGAAAACCAATTGAAGGTCATCCGCATAATTGTATGTTCCCACTTTCCTTTCTCTCAAGGAAGAGATTAAAGGGAATAGGTACAAGTTAAAAAGGAGCGGGGAAAGAGAAGAGCCCTGGGGAACCCCACAAGTCAGTTCTATCTTGGTAGAGGAGAAATTACCAAGACGCACCGCTTGGAACCGGTCTCTGAGGAAGGAAGAAAGCCACTTCAGAGCCAGGCCCTGGATCCCGACCTTGTTGACACGATCGATCAGAATATTATGGTCGACCGTGTCAAATGCTGCAGACAGGTCCAGGAGTACCAAGGCCTGGGTGAGGCCTCTATCTGCCCCCCCTCTGAGTTCATCCAGGACTGTCAGGATGACTGACTCGGTAGAATGGGCGGGTCGGAACCCCGCCTGGTGAGGGTCCAGGACATGAGACCGTTCAACAAAAGAACTCAGTTGG
Source organism: Calotriton arnoldi (assembly GCA_963921515.1). Lineage (NCBI taxonomy): Eukaryota > Metazoa > Chordata > Amphibia > Caudata > Salamandridae > Calotriton > Calotriton arnoldi. The sequence goes on along the minus strand of CAWUFW010007345.1, from coordinate 636,893 downwards.
TTTGATACATGAGCTTCTAAGACCTTTCCAAGGTAGGGTAGCAATGAAATGGGGCGGTAGTTGCTAAGAATGGAAGGGTCCACACCCGGTTTCTTTAAAATGGGGATAATTTCCGCGCTTTTAAAGAGGTTGGGGACTATACCAAACTTAAGTGAGTTATTAAGAAACAAAAGTGGGGGTCTGGACATCTGGCGAAGATTTCCTGAAAAACATGAGGGGGGCAACAGTCAGTCGGGGAGCCTGATCCGACCTTTTTTAACAGACCCAAAAAGATCTCATAAGAGATGAAGGGAATCTGAGCTAGTTGAAATGGACACTTATCGGTATCAAAGGCAACTATAGGAGAAATGGGAGTAGGAATACTGGCCTTGATTGCCACAATTTTCTCCCAAAAAAATAGGTTAAGAGAATCACACAGGGACTGAGAAGGGGCTGAGTTAGGCGTAACTCTATCTAATGCAGGAGTGGTTTTCGAATTGGTTCTCCCGGCTCCCACATTGGACATTCAGTTTATGTAAATCACTGTTGCCAGTTATCACTGTGTATCTATTGGTATGCAGGGTTATACAATTGGGAATCACCTGCTGTAAAAACGCAGTCCCCAGATTGAGTAGAATGCCAGTAAATAGGGAGGTATTGGTTGTCAATAGCAAACTTAAGGAACAGGCCCAAGTACAGTAAGTGTCGAAAATGCAAGGCTCAGGTAGCGTAGCTGAAAAATCAACTAGAAGGGGGAATGTTAATATGGAAAATGACGCATACATAGATGAAAATGAAATATCATCTCTATTAACAGATTCAACCGTTGTGAACTCTACATCAACCTCAACTTGCAACTATGTAGTTAGGCAGGCTCTGAGACCTAGGCCCGGGGATTGCTGATTGATTGGTCACAGGTGGGAGGTTGTGTTGCTGGCAGGGAAACACGCGGGCAGGAAACTCTTGATCAATCCCACAGATAGGCACAGCAACATTACAATGGTCAGGGGAGATTGCCCCCAATAAAGCACAAATGGCTAGAGGGGGTGCGCGCTCCAAAAAACCCTATAAAGTAAGATGCCACATGAGTTACGAACACATAGCCAATCAGGACCTAGCACACAAAGTGATCAAGCGCTCCCCATGGTGGACATCTGGACACGTTCACCACTGGCCACACTGTGTCCAGGCGCGGTCGAAACCCACCTGTAGTAAGCATTAACCATTAATTTATGACTTTAAAGGCAGCAACCAACATTCCTCACCATATACGATACGCCGGAAATGTTTTATTACCTACTGTATTTTGTATAGAAGAAGAACACCAACCAAATGTAAATTGAAACAGTCCTCAGACCTAGTGCATGTAACTGTTTTCCAGGCCAAACTGTTTAATTAAACAAACTGTTCCTCTTTTGCTAAATGCCTCTTGAATTCCGTTTTGTTTAAGGAATTTTACTCCGAGCAACATTGTAAATTAATAATGTAGTTGAATTTTAAATATGTAAATTGTGGAAGTTGCAGGATGCTAGGTTTGTAGGGGTCCTGGGTGGGAAGTTGTGGTTTTTTTTTTTAAACATATGTTTATTGTCATTTTTAAGCACGGTATTGCACTCACGTCTTGACATCTCCGTTCGTAAGGTATCATTACAAAGAACATGGTTTCTATGGGCAAGTCCTCATTATTATCATTCAAAGGTCATAAACACACATACAGTTGACAGTTTTGAATGGCAGAGACCAAGTGCAGTATAAAGACTCAGGGGTCGATTCCGATTCGGGCCGGAAAAAGCACCGACCGACTCGGATCCGGAAATAATACCGACCGACACGTACCCGTGGCGCACGACACGCCAAGTACGATGCAAGGCGCGAAAAATCCGACCGACACGTACTGAAACCAAGTCGACCGACCGAGCCGCACGGAAAACAGCAATCCGGCCGGAAAAACACGCGAATCCAACCGACCGACACGCACCCGGAACAAATCCGACCGAAACGTACACGCGAACTCCAAACCGCAAAGTACGATGCAAGGCGCGAAAACCACGAGCGAGTCGGACGGAGGACAAGCCGTACGACCGACATGCATACAAAACCGAGCCGAAGCAACACAAAACACCGCGACCGACGCGTACGCAGCATAGAAAACTGCACAAACACAGCGTGAACGAAACGGAGAACACCGTACGAGACTAATGCAGGGTCCGACTCGGTCACAAGAACGTTTCCAACATACACAAACAGCACAAAGGAAAAATCACCCAAAAAAGACCAAACAAGCAATTACCAAGCCAATAAATACTGGGGGGGTGGGGACAGAGAACAAAGACACACCCACAACTCCACCTATATAAAGGACACAAATCACAACCATGAGCCTTTGCAAATGCCATTCCACTGCCAGCACCCAAGAGAAAGCAACCACACACCCACAGCTCATCCCTCACACAAGCCACACACCATCAGCACACCAACAAATACCTATCTCACATACACAACACACACTCACACACCCTCACCTGCACACCAACACACACATCACCCACCATCACCACCCATCACCATGCCCCCCAAGAAGAATCCCAAGTTCCTAGATAGTGAATTGGAAGTCATGGTAGACGAGATCCTCAGGGTGGAGCCACAGCTGTTTGGCACACTGGTCCAACAGACCCCCATGTCGCAGAAAACCAAGATGTGGGAGAGGATCATCAACAGGGTGAACGCCCAATCACCATGTCGGCACACAAAGACCGACATCCAGAACAGGTGGTATGACGTGCGCAGGAGGGTACGGACATGCTGAAGAAAGACTACATCAACAGCCAATACACCGGCAGTGGCCCTCCTGCCAAGCCAATATACCTCAGGCCCTGGGAGGAGAAGGTGCGGGCCATCCTTCCGCCAGTGAGCGTATATGGACTAGAGGACATCCCAGAGCCTGGTGAGTACACAACAAATGTACACAATATACTGCCACAAAACACACACATCACTGTCAAGGGGAGAGTCAAACCATGCACTCATAGCAATTACACAGCAACCAGAACAGAATCATCCCAAAATGTGTATGTCAGTCAGATAAACACAACACATGCCATCAAAAAAGTCACATCCAACTGTGCCAACACATGTACAAACACAACTACAACTACAGCTAGGCAGTGGCACAAATAGAACTAACAAACACATCCACACATGTAGCCACCACAACAACACCAACACACAGTGAAGACCACTCAAAGGAAGGAATTCTGTGTATGCTGGCCAAGTCAGTGTAGCCAATAGCATCATGGGAGTCGCAGTCACACATATTGCCCCCCCACAACTGTCCCATCAACACCACCATGAACCATGCTCACATCACAGGAAGTGGAGAAGGACTCACAAGATGGCTGACACTGGCTACTGCTGTGGGGAGCACAAGGCCCTGCTGGCAAATGTGCACCAACAAACAGCAGGACACCACTGACTGACATCCTGAGAGACAACTTACACTCCCTGCAATGCAAGCACGTTCCATGGTGGGATATCTGGCTAGCTGGGTGGGAAGGGGGACTTGCAGCACTGACCATAGTCACAAGCACCTCCCCTCACACGCACCCCAACACAAACTCCACAGAACCCACCTGGTAGAATGCAATGCCCCCATCCTAACACAAGATCCCACAAAGAACCACCACCCTGGGTCATGTTGTGTGAAGCACAGGGACACTCTTGGGACCTCTAGCCAAACAACTGCCAGGACAACACTCCCAGCCATCCTGTCAGCACAGCCAGCCCACCCCACAGGGAAGCAGAGTCAAAAGGAAGGAAGCATGGGCATGCTGGGAAGGGGGAGGAGGCAATAGCATGATGGGAGTCATAGTCACAGACATAGCTCACCCCCACAACTGTCCCATCAACACCACCCTGAACCATGCTCACATCACAGGGAGTGGAGAAGGACTCACAAGATGGCTGACACTGGCTACTGCTGTGGGGAGCACAAGGCCCTGCTGGCAACTGTGCACCAACAAACAGCAGGACACCACTGACTGACATCCTGAGAGACAACTTACACTCCCTGCAATGCAAGCACGTTCCATGGTGGGATATCTGGCTAGCTGGGTGGGAAGGGGGACTTGCAGCACTGACCATAGTCACAAGCACCTCCCCTCACACACCCCCAACACAAACTCCACAGAACCCACCTGGTAGAATGCAATGCTCCCCATCCTAACACAAGATCCCACAAAGAACCACCACCCTGGGTTATGTTGTGTGAAGCACAGGGACACTCTTGGGACCTCTAGCCAAACAACTGCCAGGACAACACTCCCAGCCATCCTGTCAGCACAGCCAGCCCACCCCACAGGGAAGCAGAGTCAAAAGGAAGGAAGCATGGGCATGCTGGGAAGGGGGAGGAGGCAATAGCATGATGGGAGTCGTAGTCACAGCTCTACATCCCCCACCACATGGCCCAGCAAGCTCACACTCACGCATGCACATCCCACAGAGAGTGGAAAGGCCCATCAAAGATGTCTGACACTGTTGCTGTGTCGTGGGGAGCACAAGGGCATGCTGGGTACTGCACACCAACCAACAGCAGGACACCACTGTCAGCCATCTTGCCATTGCTCTCACATCCACACACACTGAACTCCACACAAAAGCAAGTAAGTATGGGAATGCTGGGAAGTGGGGTGGAGGCAATGGCATGATGGGAGTCGTAGTCACAGACATAGCTCACCCCCACAACTGTCCCATCAACACCACCCTGAACCATGCTCACATCACAGGAAGTGGAGAAGGACTCACAAGATGGCTGACACTGGCTACTGCTGTGGGGAGCACAAGGCCCTGCTGGCAAATGTGCACCAACAAACAGCAGGACACCACTGACTGACATCCTGAGAGACAACTTACACTCCCTGCAACGCAAGCACGTTCCATGGTGGGATAACTGACTGGCTGGGTGGGTGGGAAGGAGGGCCGGCTGTCAACCAAACACAACCAATGCAGACCATGTTCACACCCCAGAAAATACATAGAAATGCCCAAATAATGCAGGACAATGTGCCACACCAATATCAACCCCTGACTGTGACGACTTAGGACAATGCAATGTACAGGCCCGCACCCAGAGGCACAGTCACAACTGTCATGTGTGTCAACCATTGATGCCTGCAGAAACATAACATACATTGTTTGTGTCTCCCAAAAACAGGTGATGATGGGGACACAGCAGCAGACGCTGAGGAGTCCCAGTCCCAGGCTCAAGAGGATGCCGAGCTCACTGGCGTCGTACAGCCTCTGTCCTCCTCGGACGATGAAGAACAACCTGGCACATCCGGTGCAAGTCAACATGCAGCACCAGCAGGACCACCAGCTGCAGCACCAGCAGGACCACCAGCTGCACCCCTGCACCCACCCCTCCAACGACTGTCACCACGAATACCATCCCTGCCGACATGGACAGAACAAGGAGCAACACCAGCACAGGGACCCTGGACCAACCTGGGGCCATGGACACCACCACCACCACCAACCCCAAGGTGGACCAGGGTTATCTGTGCGTGCCACTGCACACACTGCACATGTCAGCAGGGGTGGTGGGAGGAGTGGGAGACAGAGGTCGCTGCTTGCAGACGTTGCTGGTGTGCATGATGACCCACAACTGGTACGCATAGCTGATGCGTACCAGTCCAGCACCGGAGACCTCAGCCAGGTAGTGGGGCTCCTCAGAGACATTAAACAGCAGCAGGCTGCCCATCATGCCCGCTTGGACTCCCACATGTCCCACGTGGAGTCACACATGTCCCGTGTGGACTCACACATGTCCGCGTGGAGTCCAAGTGGGATGCACTGCATGAGATGACGGCGGTGCACAGGGACATTTTACAATGCCTCCGCCAGATGAACAGCAACCAGTCCACACCTCCCTGTGTGCCAACAACATCTGGTGCCGAACAAACTGCAACTGCCACAGGGAGGGAGGAGGACTCTGGCGGAGAGTCCCCTGCACCGCAGCAGCCTGTACTTGAGGGCCCCCCAAGAAGAGGGGTCGTCCGAGGAGGGAAAAGTGAGAGGCCGATGGCCAAGCGCAACTCCCAGGAAGCCTGAACCTGTTCTGGATGTTCGCCTTTGTGCACAGACTGTTCACCCTGTTGACGGCAACACTACTCCCACACATTGCATGGGGAGTACAAGTTGGACCAATGTGTCAGACAACTGTGGCCCCGATACTGGGGATCCTGTCTACCAGGACTTTCAATTCACCTAGGAACTTGGGATTGCAAGATTTATGTACAGCACTACCCATCCTATGCACTATTAACACAAATGTATCACAATAAACACACTAATACACCATACTTGCCTCTGTCGTGATTCCAACGTGGGTGCTGTTATGGGGATGATGAACTGCAAAATTACACTGTGTATGCGAACTGCAACAGCAAGGACAACACAGGCATGTGAGTACAGGCAACGTGACACACATGAGGGAGACACACCACCAGGGCTACACAACACATACACACCTAGGCCATCTGACTCATTGCCTACACTGATGTTGCCAGGGAAGACGATGCAATGCACAGACACCACACCCATTCCCAGTTGTAGTCAAGTAGCCCACAGGTGCAGTAAGCAAATGGCAGTCAAATGTGTGACCACAGACAACGCACATCACAAAGTGAAGCACAGGTTTATTACACAGTTGCAACATGCCGTAACCACTACAGATGCAAGGTAATCCCACCTGGCAGCGGGCACACAGTCAACAACTGTAGACGGAAGGAAGTCCATGGGTGTGGCGCACATCACCTGTAGGGACACAACAGCTACCAGCCTGGATGTGCAATCACGTCGTCGGTGGACACAGTTGACCAAACGAATCTGAAAGTACCCTGTGAAGGACAGAAATGACACACAGTCAAAAGCAATGGAGTACAGGACAGAACAGCAAAACTCATGCACAATACATGTTACAAGATACCCACCCAGAACCAAGTTAGCATGTCAACACTGTTGGGGAGTACAGCCCACCTGTCACCACACATCGCAACACACATCCAGTCAAGTAGCCCATGGACACACTCCAACAGCACCAGAGCACCACCCACACATCATGCCAACTCACATCATTGACATGACACCTCAGGATACTCACATTCAGCTAAAGAAGTTGGTGATGAGCTGTGTGCGGACATCACCATCACCATCATCATCATCACGTCACTGGCATCGTGGTCCAGGCCAGGATCCTCCACAGGTGGCGGATGTTGGTCATTGTCATCCTGGATGAGAGGCAACTCCTTCCGCACTGCCAGGTTGTGGAGCATGCAGCAGACGATGATAATCTTGCACACTTTCGCAGGGGCATATGGGAGGGACCCTCCGGTCTTGTCCAGGCAGCGGAAGCGGCTCTTCAGGAGACCAAAGGTCCGCTCAATCACTCTCCTGGTCCGACCATGTGCCTCATTGTAGCGCATCTGGGCTGGTGTCACAGGGTTCCTGAGGGGTGTCAGCAACCACGGCATGTTGGGGTATCCCGAGTCACCTACGGACAGACAAGTGCACATTAGCTGACTTGGAAAAGTGGGCGGAATACTACAGATCAGATCACACACAATGGCACAAAGTCAGTACACACCGACAAGCCAGGCACGCTGGTTCTGCATCTGTGCCATCATCCTGGGGATGCGACTACTCCTCATCACAAAGGCATTGTGTGCTGAACCAGGGAAACGGGCACACACGTGTGTGATGGTCATGTCTGCAAGACACACCACCAGTGCATTGACCGAGTGGTAGTGCTTGCGGTTCCTGTAGGCCTGCTCCTGGGCCTGTGGTGGTACCAAAGCCACATGTGTCCCATCAATGGAGCCAATTACATGCGGCATCCTCCCCAGGGCATAAAAGTCACTCTTCACGTCAGTGAGTCGTCGCAGTCTAGGGAAATAGATGTACCGGTTCAGGAAGAGCAACATTGCCGCCAAAACATCGCGGAGCACACGGCTGAACATGGTCTGTGACATCCCACCAGCAGTCGCCACAGTATGTTGGAAGGTACCAGTGGCAAAGAAGTGTAGGGCTGCCATCACCTTCACCTTGGGGGTCAGCGCTGTAGGATACGGCCGGCCAGGCTGCAAATGTGGGGACAACTGCACTGCCAAATCCTCAATCAGCTGCCTGGTGAAGCGGTACCGTCGGATGCTGTCCCGTTCCACCATCGTTGCCAGGTCTGGGAATGGTCGATGGACAGCAGGAGCCCTGCAGTGCAGAGGAGAAGTAAGCAAGATTGTCAGTCACCCCACATATGCGGCATTGAACACACTCAAGATCCCAACATACATCATTATGAGGCACAACTACATGAAGTGTGCAGTACCGGAAGGACATGTATGGTACATACATGGCCAACATCTGTCAACACGGTCCAACAGGTGGCATCAATTAGTCCCAGGTTGGCCCATTGGATATCATGAGGCCGTGTCACAGTTCCCATCTCCTGCTGCCGTGTCACAATAACCCCCCACAGTGACATGTGAGGACAGATGTGCCCCAGGCACCACAGCTCAACGACAGGTACATTCCCAGGGACCCTGTAATGCCACATGGACACTGGCATTACATGGAGTATCATGTATACACCACAGCAAAACAACCATGACCCCCACAGGTAGTGGCCCCACTTGCCACGGCAGGACAGACATGGACGTCTGTGACACACACGCACAACATCAGAGTCCATGCACACACAACGTGGATGTGGAGACTGTCTCCCATTGTGCACATGAAATCAGAGACATTATAAACACTACATGCACAAAGACTGTGGAGGACCATCACTATTGTGCCACTGGGACACCCTGGCTCAAACATACCGTCCCACATGGGACTCACGGGGTATGTGACATGACATACACATACACCACTGTGAAATGTGACCATGGCACATGCACAGATATGAACAGTTGCACATCACAGTGGTCATGTACACGTAACACCCAGGATCCTGTCCCCATGAACACGTGCACAGCCTGGGGGTGGCTGCCCACAGGTGACACCCACAGGACAACATGTACACCAACATACACACAATAGGAAATGCAGCCTTACATGCCTTATGATAAAGTTTGGACAGGCTGTCGTGATGTAGGTGTGCCCCTCACTCCCTGGGAGCTATCTGTGGCTGGCATATGTCCATCTGAGACAGGCATGCTGACATATGCCAGTCACATGTACAGTGATGCGTTGTACTGCAATGGACCGATCGGTGCCTCCGGCCGGCCCATTGCATTCAATGTGTGCGGGTACGCGTTGTACCCCTGTGCGCGTTGAACTGCAATGGACCGATCGGTGCCTCCGGCCGGCCCATTGCATTCAATGTGTGCGGGTACGCGTTGTACCCCTGTGCGCGTTGAACTGCAATGGACCGATCGGTGCCTCCGGCCGGCCCATTGCATTCAATGTGTGCGGGTACGCGTTGTACCCCTGTGCGCGTTGAACCGCAATGGACCGATCGGTGCCTCCGGCCGGCCCATTGCATTCAATGTGTGCGGATGCAGCGTTGTACCCCTGTGCGCGTTGAACTGCAATGGACCGATCGGTGCCTCCGGCCGGCCCATTGCATTCAATGTGTGCGGGTACGCGTTGTACCCCTGTGCGCGTTGTACCGCAATGGACCGATCGGTGCCTCCGGCCGGCCCATTGCATTCAATGTGTGCGGGTACGCGTTGTACCCCTGTGCGCGTTGAACTGCAATGGACCGATCGGTGCCTCCGGCCGGCCCATTGCATTCAATGTGTGCGGGTACGCGTTGTACCCCTGTGCGCGTTGTACCGCAATGGACCGATCGGTGCGCACCCATTGACAATGGGCTTGCCTGGCAACGGACGCGTTTTCGAATTTCGAACGAGTCGGTTGCTGTAAATTCAGTTGGTCACCCACAACAATGTTGCAAAATCATGTATGTCATGAAGTTGAAGATTTGAAGGATGCTGTGGGCGTGTTTTGGTGCTGCTATTCCATGGATTGGCCAGATTCAGAAGATGCAAACGACTTGGACCTATCACTTTGGACACAAGGGACAGTATCTGCCTCTCCAGCACATATATATTGCTGGCTGTTCCCCTGAGAGCTCACTTGCCTGCACTACATGCTCCAGGACGACATCTGCCACTGCACTGCTGCTGTCTCTGCCCCTCTGGACCCTGCAATGGCACGTACTGTGGAGAGAGCCCCAGCCTTCAGCCTTGAAGAGAACCAGGCCCTGCTGGACAGCCTACTTCCACAGTACAGCAAGCTGTATGGGACACCAGGGGAGCAGGTGAGTGTTCTGTGCACTGCCTTTCTGAATGTGCATTTTGTGTGACTAGCAAGGCTGAGAGTCTGCACGCCACTGGCTAGCAGGCTCACTGAGTAGTTGTCACCCCCATAGTGTGTAGTGACTTGCACTGGACAGGTATGGTGCAGTGACAGTGCATTTGAACATGGTTTTACTTCCCATGCAATGATACCATGTAGTGACGTCTGGCAAACTGTCCATGGTCAGCTTTGCACTGCCTGTGTACATCATGTGCCCCTGTGATTGAGACATGTATATACAACTGTGTCATGCACGGATATGTTGCATGTGTGGTAATGGCCTTTTCACTTTGTCATCCTGACAGGTTAATGCCCATCGGAAGCAGGAAATCTGGAAGGACATCGTCCGGGCTGTCCGGTCCGTGGGGGTCTACAAGCGCCGGATCCGCAACTGCCAGAAGAGGTGGCAGGACCTTCGGGGCTGGACCCGGAGGATTGCACGGGTCCAGCTGAAGCTGTCGCCTCCTCGCAGGAGGGGCGGAACACGGACCCTGACCCCCACATGCTCCAGATCCTGGCGGTGGTGTTTCCAGACCTGGATGGGCAGCTGAAGGCCAGACAGCAGCAAGGAGGGGGTGAGTCAAAGACTGCACTGTGAACTCTGTATTACATGCTTTGTGCCCTCCTCTGGCCTGGTTCAACTGCCACAGTGCAGCAGTCATGTTGTCCAGGAGCCATGTCCCTCTATTGTGCACTGCCCACTGCTCATCTGATACCCAGGTGTGGCCCTTACATTCAGGGAATTGTGTCACTTGGGACTGTGTCCTTGCAGTTTGCTTCACTAAAGGTGGGGGACAGCATCTGTTTCCCTAACTCTGTTGTGGGCATCATGGGTGGGTCCATTGTTCACACAACGCCTGGGTTTGGACATGTGATCTGCGTGTTGCTTTGATATGCGGTCCACTTGCTGAGCTGAGCCACCACATGTGCCTGGGGTATGTGGCACACGCCCATGCAGCGGGTGGGAACAATGTTTGGGCCCCAGGAGTGTGCAGATTACGTGTGTCACACATACATAGCCAGCTATCCACTGTCCAGGGCACATCCCTCATTCATGTGGAGCAGGACAGTCATGCCTACTCCAGGCCATGCAATGCACTCTGTACTCCCACTCCCGTGTATCAGCTGACACATTGTGCACAGTGATTTGAGCCCTCAGGTGTCTGCCTCTGTGTCAGTGTGCTGTGGATTAGTTGCCAGGACTGCTGGGGTGTTTCTTGGTAGGGGCTCAGCATGCCCCTGGAGATGTGACCATAGGAGACGATACTTGTGTGTCACATAGGTGTTTGATCAGCTGCCCGTGCAGACTGGGGTATGCGAATGTGAAGTTCAGGCAGCTGTTCCCCATTCACAGCAAATTGTGAGGGGCTCAGGTTCAGAGGGTAGTGTCACAGGTCTCCCATATGTCCAATAGGTGTGACCTGGACAGATGAGGGTTAAGATGATGTGTTGTGTGGGGGATGTACATGTGCACTTGTGCAGCTCCAGGACTTGCATTCCCCATGACCTACTATTGTGACACAGTGCATAGTGTTGTTGTCTGGCTGCCAAGTCATACATCACTGAGACAGTGATGTATGACTTAGCAGTCATGCCTCTGCCATGGCATGTGTCAACTTATTGGTGGTCCTGCAGGGGAGTGACATGTGCTACATGCACACCATAGTGGCGCTGGCTATCAGGACATGGGTGCATCATGGTGTCTGTCGCTGGTATGCATCACATGCATTTCCTATTTGACTCTGGGCATCCCTTTCATCCGGAAACCTGTACTGACTCAGTGGCAAGAGCTGTGATGTGTGCATGTCCACATGCCACACCGTGTCCTCTGCACTGTCCAACTACTGTGTACTTGGTGCATGTGTCCACACTGGGGTGTTGCAATCCAACAGACACCAGACAGATGGGTGCAAGGCCATGTGGGATGTGAGTGCCATGCTTGGCATCAGACTGACAATTGGCTTCTCCTGTTCAGTTAGGGCACTTTTAGCAATGTACAACTAATGATGCCAGGGCTTGCTCTGTAATGTGCTGTGCTCACAGTGGTGTGTGCGTTTGGTGCAGGTGACTGATGTCTGTCTGTTTCCCCATTGTTTGCAGATACATCCACGGCCACGGAAGGGGACAGCTCCACGGACCAGGAGGAGCCAGAGAGCCAGACTGGGTCAGCAGCCGAGGAGTGGTCGGAGGGACCCAGTGGCACGGAGGGCGAGGGAGCCACACCGAGGAGTCCTCAGCACCATCCACCTCAGCTGAGGACCAGAGCAACTCGGAGGATGACTCCCTTGTGGAGGCGGGTGTCAGCAGCCACCACACCCCAGCTAGTGTTGCTGTCCCCGCCACCACCAGCACCACCACCGCCCTCCCATCGGCTCCCATTCCCCAGGTCCGTGGAGGCTCCCATGTTCGGGAGCGTGTCTCCTTTGGCCCAGGCACCGCACCCCCTGCCCCTGTGTCCCCTGCTGCCCTGAGTGAGGAGTCTGTGTACCTCCTTCGCCAGCTCCATGTAGGGCAGACAGCCATGCTGAGTGTCCTCCATGCGCACACCGCACTGTTGACTCAGCTGGTGTCGTTCATGGAGGGCATCTCATCGGGCATGTCTGACCTACAGAGGGGCAACAGGTCCATGGACTCCTCCCTGACGGCAGCAGTGTCCCTCCTCAGACAGTCCCTCACCCCTCCTGCCTCTGCTCCATCCACACTCCCCAGCACCTTACCCGTCCCAAGCACACACACACCGGCACAGGCACACACCAGCACACACACGTCCAGCACACAGACACACACGCCACAAACTAAACGCACACGCACGCACAGTCAGGGGACTGAAACCAGACTCACAGGGGATGGGGCCCTGGTACACACACACGCATCCACGGGCACTGCACAGTCCTCAGTTGCCTCTCCCTCCAAAGCACCCTCCCTTGCCTCACCTGCAACCCCAAAGACCCAGCGCCTCTTCCTCAGTGACCTCGGCCTCTTCCCCTCCGATCCAGCTGCCCCAGCATCCAGGGGAAGAGGAAGCCCCCACACGGAGCAGAGTGCCCCTCGCCCCGGACACCCTCCCCCAGGCGCAGACAGACTGAGGCCCCCACCCGCAAGTCCCCCGGAGTGCTAAGAGCAAGACCCCGCCGCCGCCCTGCAGCTCAAGCACCAGGTCTCCTTCCTCCATCCCTCAGGCCCCCACTCCACAGGTGCCCCCACCACACCCTGCCCCAGGTTCCCCCACCCACAGATATACCATCCCCAAGAGGCTCCGGCCTTCTCCCCCTGCCACTTGCTCTCCCGGCACCACACCCCCGCTGCGCTTGTCTGTGCCACTGATGTGGTGAGGGTGTCCTCCCCCTCTGTCCAGCCCACCTTGCCTGTTCCCCATTCTCCTCCCCTGGTGGTAGGCACTGCAGTGGAGTCCACTACCACCCTGTCTGACTTGGGCACTGCAGTGGCGGACCTGTCCACTCCATCTGCAGGGTCCACTGCAGTCGTGCCGGCACCCACAACATCTGAGCCATGCCCCCAGTTGTGCCGGCACACACCATGTCAGACACCTCCACTGCAGTTGTCAGTGGCTCTCCAGCACCCACCACCCCTTCCCTGCTTCCTCCTGGTGAGCCCTGATCCTGTCCCTGCGGTGCCTGGCCTACCCCCCGGTTGCCCCTCCTAGTGGATTGTCCCTGGTTTTGTGCAGGCATGTGTAGGGTGGCATCTGCCACTGTCACCCACTTGTGACTTTGTTGATGGACTGGCCATTGGCCTTTGTTTATGTTCTACCGGACTTCTACTTTTAATGCCACATATGCTGAATAAAGCAACTTTCTGTTCTCTAGTGCTTTTGCTTCTGATGTACATGATGTTGATGATGCTAACCATGCCCTTGCTGCAGTGATGGTGATATTTGGTCTCATGATAATGAAGTGTTACTGTGCAGGAACCCATGTGGTCCAGGGGAATGTGTCCTATCCTGTGGTGTATCCATGTCATCCATAGCAGCATCTGAGGGTGTCATGTGTTCAGTATTTGGCAATGGGATTTCCTACTTAGATTGGCAATTTCACATCTGTGGCTTCCACCCCTGCACATCTGTTGTGCCTGCCATTGTTCTATTCGTCTACTTCCCTGACCGTGTGGCCATCTCCAGTGAACATGCAGGTTTGGGCATCAATGGGGAAGGACTCATCTGTGTTGTCAGTGCAACATTGCTATACAAGTGTGTTGGATCTGTGCTGATGATTCCGTTGGCACTTCCATGACCAGGCTGATGGGACGGGAGCCCTCATTTGGTGCTAATTGTTGATTGTGTGTCCCATTGCTGCCATGGTATGGTATCTGTTCACCTCACATCTGCAGTCTCCACAGGGTATCTGCATGTGTGTGCCCATTGGTGCAAATATGTGGGTCTGCATTCGGATGGTCACTTCTGTCATTGTGTCATTGATGATTGTTGACGGTGTCAGCCCCCATGGGTGTTGTTTGTCTGCACATGGCCAAAGTTATGTCTTATTTGCACTGCAGGATTTGGCTCCCCCAATTTATGTTGCAATGGGACACATACACTACTTTGCCACTGATGTGTTTGTTGTTCTGTGACCAGGAATCATCCATGCAGTTTGGCAGTTGCACCTCTTACTTTGTCAACACTTACCTTTTGGTCACTGTGATGATGGGGGTTTGGACCCCATTGCCACAATGTTCAAAATGTGCTGCAGCTATGGACCCCACACTTACCTTTTGGTCACTGTGATGATGGGGGTTTGGACCCCATTGCCACAATGTTCAAAATGTGCTGCAGCTATGGACCCCACACTTACCTTTTGGTCACTGTGATGATGGGGTTTGGACCCCATTGCCACAATGTTCAAAATGTGCTGCAGCTATGGACACCACACTTACCTTTTGGTCACTGTGATGATGGGGTTTGGACCCCATTGCCACAATGTTCAAAATGTGCTGCAGCTATGGACCCCACACTTGCCTTTTGGTCACTGTGATGATGGGGGTTTGGACCCCATTGCCACAATGTTCAAAATGTGCTGCAGCTATGGACCCCACACTTGCCTTTTGGTCACTGTGATGATGGGGGTTTGGACCCCATTGCCACAATGTTCAAAATGTGCTGCAGCTATGGACCCCACACTTACCTTTTGGTCACTGTGATGATGGGGGTTTGGACCCCATTGCCACAATGTTCAAAATGTGCTGCAGCTATGGACCCCACACTTACCTTTTGGTCACTGTGATGATGGGGGTTTGGACCCCATTGCCACAATGTTCAAAATGTGCTGCAGCTATGGACCCCACACTTACCTTTTGGTCACTGTGATGATGGGGGTTTGGACCCCATTGCCACAATGTTCAAAATGTGCTGCAGCTATGGACCCCACACTTGCCTTTTGGTCACTGTGATGATGGGGTTTGGACCCCATTGCCACAATGTTCAAAATGTGCTGCAGCTATGGACCTCACACTTGCCTTTTGGTCACTGTGATGATGGGGGTTTGGACCCCATTGCCACAATGTTCAAAATGTGCTGCAGCTATGGACCCCACACTTACCTTTTGGTCACTGTGATGATGGGGGTTTGGACCCCATTGCCACAATGTTCAAAATGTGCTGCAGCTATGGACCCCACACTTACCTTTTGGTCACTGTGATGATGGGGTTTGGACCCCATTGCCACAATGTTCAAAATGTGCTGCAGCTATGGACCCCACACTTACCTTTTGGTCACTGTGATGATGGGGGTTTGGACCCCATTGCCACAATGGTCATGGCCTGCTTGCGTTGTGTGTGCCACACACATATTTGTGTGGCACATGTGCTAGGGGTCACATTGTATGTTCGAAGTCATGTTCGGTGTTGTAGGCATTTGACACAGTCTACACACGCTTGTCATGGTGTTGGGGGATGTCTTCTTCTTGCATTCCCTAGGTTGTGGTGTGCTGGTTGTGTCATGCATTGTCCATCCTATGGGTGGGGGTGGTAGTGGTGGTAGGCATCCTGCCCCCTGGGTGAGGGTGGTAGTAGTGGTAGGCATCCTGCCCCCTGGCTGAGGGTGGTAGTAGTGGTAGGCATCCTGCCCCCCTGGCTGAGGGTGGTAGTAGTGGTAGGCATCCTGCCCCCCTGGGTGAGGGTGGTAGTAGTGGTAGGCATCCTGCCCACCCTGGGTGAGGGTGGTAGTAGTGGTAGGCATCCTGCCCCCCTGGGTGAGGGTGGTAGTAGTGGTAGGCATCCTGCCCCCCTGGCTGAGGGTGGTAGTAGTGGTAGGCATCCAGCCCCCCTGGCTAAGGGTGGTAGTAGTGGTAGGCATCCTGCCCCCTGGGTGAGGGTGGTAGTAGTGGTAGGCATCCAGCCCCCTGGCTGAGGGTGGTAGTAGTGGTAGGCATCCTGCCCCCCTGGGTGAGGGTGGTAGTAGTGGTAGGCATCCTGCCCACCCTGGGTGAGGGTGGTAGTAGTGGTAGGCATCCTGCCCCCTGGGTGAGGGTGGTAGTAGTGGTAGGCATCCTGCCCCCCTGGCTAAGGGTGGTAGTAGTGGTAGGCATCCAGCCCCCTGGGTGAGGGTGGTGGTGGTAGGCATCCTGCCCCCCTGGGTGAGGGTGGTAGTAGTGGTAGGCATCCTGCCCACCCTGGGTGAGGGTGGTAGTAGTGGTAGGCATCCTGCCCCCTGGGTGAGGGTGGTAGTAGTGGTAGGCATCCTGCCCCCCTGGGTGAGGGTGGTAGTAGTGGTAGGCATCCTGCCCCCTGGCTGAGGGTGGTAGTAGTGGTAGGCATCCTGCCCCCTGGGTGAGGGTGGTAGTAGTGGTAGGCATCCTGCCCCCCTGGCTGAGGGTGGTAGTAGTGGTAGGCATCCTGCCCCCTGGGTGAGGGTGGTAGTAGTGGTAGGCATCCTGCCCCCCTGGGTGAGGGTGGTAGTAGTGGTAGGCATCCTGCCCCCTGGGTGAGGGTGGTAGTGGTGGTAGGCATCCAGCCCCCCTGGGTAAGGGTGGTAGTAGTGGTAGGCATCCAGCCCCCTGGGTAAGGGTGGTAGTGGTGGTAGGCATCCTGCCCCCCTGGGTAGGGGTGGTGGTGCGCATTCAGGCCCCTGTGTGCATATGTGGCATTGGTGATGGGCATCCCGCCCTATGGTGCTGCTGTTGCTGGTGTAAGTATATTCTGCATCCCTCTGTGTGTGTGTGATGTGTCGTGTACGTGTTGTATGTGTTTTGTGGTTGGTGTCTGGCTTACCTTCTGCGCCGTACGCGTCCGTACCTGTTCCGGTAGTATATGTAGAATATTGGTATGATCGGGACGAAGGGATTCATGGTTGGTTCGTGTCGTTCGTCCTTCTCGTTGCTCGCGTCGTCCTCGTCGCTTCGCCTCGTCCTCGTCGCTTCGCCTCGTCCTCGTCGCTTCGCCTCGTCCTCGTCGCTTCGCGTCGTCCTCGTCGCTGCCGTGTTCGTCTCGGAGCCGTGGATCGTGTTGTGGCGCGAATCGGAGCTTATGTGCGCCTCTCCCGGATGCTTTGACGTGCCGTGCGTAGCGGCGGGTTCGGCGCGTACGGAGCGCATCGTACTTGTCCCGGCCGGACGGGGCTGCATTTTCCTTCCGTGCGACTCGATTCGGGCGTTTCCGGATTCGCCTCGGTCGGAGAACAGGACCTGGTTTGGGTGAGTACGGCTCGGGCGGATTCTTTGCTGTTGTGCGCATCGTACTTGCTCGTTCGGTGTGCTGTACGGATCGGTCGGGAAACAGGCTTTCGCATGGCTTTTTTCCCGACCGAATGGTGTTGGGTGCGCCTCCGACTGAGATCGGAATCGGCCCCTCAGTGCATAAATCAATATCAATGATGGGAAGTTAATTAAGTAATAATTATGTAACAAATAATTATTAATTGTAAATTAATTATTTTTAAATGCTAGTTATGGAATAGTTATGTTTTTAGTTATATTTTAGGTGTGGACTGCTAGGTTTGTAGGGGTACAGGGTGGGAAGTTAAATAATAATTGAATAACAATTACTTATTAATTGATAATTCTTTCTTGTATTGAATAGTAATATGTAAATTGATTCATTGTTTTTCGTTTTTAAATATATATATATATTATTTTAATTGATTTTTCAATTAAGAGTTTAATATGTTTCTACATTTATGGGGTTACTCATGTATGTAATGTGTTTGAATTGAATTATTTTCCCTACTCTTGCTTAGACTGCAGTAGGAATAGTAAAATTAACCTCTTCACAGATAAACACTTTCCCTACTGTTTTGCTGGTTGGAGTGGAATAATAAATTTCCTCCCTCTGAAATCCAACACTTTACCTACTGCTGCAGAGGCTGGAGTAGGAATAGTAAATTTTACCCCTCCAAAGTCGACACTTTTACTACTGTTGCGTTGAATGGCGTGTGAATAGTAAATTTTACCCCATTAAAATCCATTGCTTCCCCTACTTTTGCACTGCATGGCGTGATAATAGTAAATTGCATCCCTCTGAAATCCAATGCTTTCCCTACTGTTGCACAGAGTGGAGTGGAAATAGTAAATTTCACCCCTCCATAGTCCAACACTTTCCCTACTTTTGCACTGTTTGGAGTGGGAATATTAAATGTAACCACTTCAAAGTCCAACACTTTCCTTTCTGTTGTGTAGACTGGAGTGGGAATAGTAAATTTCACCCCTCCAAAGTCCAACACTTTCCCTACTATTGCTTAGACTGGAGTGGGAATGATATATTTCACCCCTCCAAAGACCAATGCTTTCCTACTGCTGCCCTAACTGTAGTAGGAATAGTAAATCTAACTCCTCCGAATAACAACACTTTCCCTATTATTGCGGTGACTGGAGTTGGAATAGTAAGACCAACACTTTCCCTTCTGTTGCATAAACTAGAGTGGGCATAGTATATTTAATATTCTTAGACTCCAGTAGTTTTCATAATATTGGTTAAATAGGTTGTATAGCATTAATTGTTTTATTTTTTAGATTTTATATTATTTGTTCTAATTTTTAAATTCATTTTAATGTTTATAGGTTTATTTGTGAATGTTTGTTTTTTGATTATTCAATTTTTTATATTTTATTTATTGTCTACATTAATATAATTTTTCCTACTGAATTGTTTATATTTTTATGGTTTTATTGAGTATGTATGCTATATTTATATATAAAATATATAGTGTAACACAATTAATAAAAAAATTATTTTACATTATATATAAATGTTAATATTCTAAATGTATTACTGCAAATATACATATACATATATTTCCATATTGAAAATTTTAAAATATAATAAAATGTATATAGTGTACAAAATATATTTTAACTAATTATGTGATATATGTGTATTTTTCATAGTAATACATTTAAAATATAAAAACATTACTAAAATGTAAAATACATATTTTTATTAATTATGTTTATATTATCTACTGGCGGTCGCCAGTAGATAGTTATAGTTAGGACTTATTTTCCATAGGAAATTCACAACATTCTATTTGAAATAACTTTGGCGCCGGTTGACGAATCTTCGCGAAATTCTCAAAACTCGTGGGGCGCTCCGGTCCGCTCCTATCCTGAAAGTTTCGGGGTGATTCGGCAAGCAGGGGCCGAGAAAAAAGGGGGGTCCCAAAACGTGTTTTCTCCATGTTCATTCCCATAGGAAATTTTAGACACGGCTACAGCCCGAACTGCTGAACGGAATTATACCAAATTTGGCAAAAAGGTAGCGCTTGGTTCAGAAAGCGACCTTTTTTTTAAATGGTGTAAATCCGTTCAGTAGTTGTGGAGAAATTAAAAAAATAAGAGTCAAAAAATCAATTTCCCATAGGAAACTTTAGACACGGCTACAGCCCGAACTGCTGAACGGAATTACACCAAATTTGGCAAAGAGGTAGTTCTTGGTTCAGAAAGAACCCGTTTTGCTAAATGGTGTAAATCTGTTCAGTAGTTGCTGAGAAAATCAAAAGTAAAACCACATATATATCTATGGCCGCGGAGGGTCCGCGCACCCTGAGCGCACCTTCCCGATCACGAGCTGTATGCTAATTGGCTGTCAACACTCCAAACCAGGAAGTGTTGGCAGCCATCTTGTTCCTCGGTAGAACCGAGGCACAAGAAAACAGGAAAAAAAACGCGCAAAAAGGAGGCAGGGTAGAAACACCTGAACCCCTAGGCCTGCTTAGGGGTCCCACAAGGACCCCAGGGCCAAAAAGCATTTTTTGTTTAAAAATCGGCGGGATGCACTTAGGATGCGCGGATCCCCCCGAGAAAAAAAAAACGAGCGCGGTCTCCCGCGCTTTGATGGGATTTGGCCCCCAGGTGGGCCAAATCCCGGGGGCATGCGGGGGGTTAATAAAAATGTGTGGGGGGGCCTCTAAGGCCCCCCTAAGCCCCGGGGACCACCACCCCCCGGGACTTTGAAATAAAAATGGTGCAGGAGGGCACTCGGCCCTCCCGCAGCCCCGGCGACCGCCACCCCCCGGGGCTTCTTTTTTTTATAATTAAATTACCTGTGTGTGGGGGCTTGAGCCCCCCCACATGCCCCGGGGACTGCCACCTCCCCGGGGTACTAAATTGGAATGTGGGGGTCCGTTTCGGACCCCCGAGCCCCGGGGATCACCACCTCCCCGGGGCTGTGCAATTGTTGGGAGGGGGGCTGGCGGGACCGTGCGGGGATTGGGGACACCCCCACGGTCCCCAACGAGTGGCCAGGCCCCGGGGGATGGGGTCCCCGGGGCCATTAGTGGCCCGGGAGAGGGGCCACGCAGCCCCCCTCCCCAAGAAGAAAATTTTTTGAAGAAAAAAAAAAAGTAAAGGCCGGCCTTGGGGGATGGGGTCCCCGGGGCCTTAATGGCCTGAGGAGGGGGGCCACGCAGCCCCCCCTCAAAATAATTTTTTTTTTTTAAAAGAGGGCATGCTCCGGGGGATGGGGTCTCCGGGGCA
Organism: Calotriton arnoldi; assembly: GCA_963921515.1. NCBI lineage: Eukaryota > Metazoa > Chordata > Amphibia > Caudata > Salamandridae > Calotriton > Calotriton arnoldi. Next base: position 615,639 of record CAWUFW010007345.1, on the reverse strand, counting down.
AATAGAGGCCCAGGGAAGGGGGGCCACGTGGCCCCCTTTCCATTTTTCTTTTGTTTAAAAAAAAAAAAAAAAAGAAAATCCTCAGGTCCCGGGGGATGGGGTCCCCGGGGCCAAAAGTGGCCAAGGGAAGGGGGCCACGCAGCCCCCCTCCCATAAAAAAAAAAGCAAACTAACAAAAAAAAGACCGGCATCGTGCCGGAGGCCCCGCCCCCTCCCTGCAGCAGTCTGCAAACGCGCCCCCTGGCGTGTTGTAAGAAGGGGAAGTAATTCCCCTTGAATACTGGGGGTCCCTGGTGGCCAACTAGCCCACCAGGACCCTCCAGTATGCACCAGGGAGCTGCGTTGCAGAGAGGTGTTCAGAGGCCACGTCCCTTTTTACACCTCTCTGCAACGCAGCTCTGTGGCGCTTTTTGGAGGTACAGGGTGGGCTAGTTGGACTCCAGGGACCCTCAGGATTCAAGGGGACTTATTCCCCCAACTTAAAACGCGCCACGGGGCGCGTTTGCACAGTGGTGAAGGGAGGGGGCAGGGCTTCAGGTGACATGTGTGCAAACAGGCCCCATGTCATGAGTGATGTAATATGTGACGTCATCAGCAGTGCATTGCGGGGGCGCAAGTTATAGTTAGCTGAACTAACTATAACGGGGGAATTTCACGGGTTTTGTACGAGTGCAATGTCCAACTAACTATAACTGTCCCAAAAACCTATGGTTTTTTCAGTGAATTTCAAAGGTTTTTTAAATGCTAATTTCTAACTATAACGTGCCTGAAACCTATGGTTTTTTAAGTGAATATATATATGCATATATATATTTATGTAAATACATACATGCGTTTGTGTGCATATATATGTATATATATAAATATATACATATCAACTATTAGTGGAATATAATGCATTTACAATTAATTACATTTAGAAATAAAAATATTTAACATTTCATTAAACACTACTTATATTTAAAAAGTCGATATTTTTGCCTATTTTTAGACAATATTAGTGTCAACAATACTTTTTTTCGATACTTTTGTACTTACCATTAAAAGAATGGGAGCACTATATTGTGGTAAACATTATTTTTGACACAATATTTTTGTCAATTATATTGTTTAACATGATATTGTCAGGGACCCCTTCAGACATGCAGTTGATGAATTTGATCTGTGTGTTGGAGGTATTGTCGAAGAGGGAGAGGATGAGCTGGGTGTCGTCGGCAAAGAAGACAATTTTGAATCCGTGGGCTCGGACGGTGTTAGCGAGTGGGGCCATGTAGACATTGAAACGAGTGGGGATGGGTGGAGTTTGTGAAGTTTTACTCCGCGGAGGAACTCCTCGAAGTGCCAGAAAAACTCTGCCACGCTCTGCAGAGGTCGCCAGCATTGGAGTCTGTTAAGTCGTGCTGTTCGCACTGATTTTTAGCGCCGGGAGTTAGGCCTGCACTGTAAAATTAGTGCGAACAGCACTACGCGCTGCACCAGAGGGCGCTGCTGCTTTCTGCTGCTCGAGTAGACATTCTACTCAAGCAGCAGCTTCCTCATCGCAAGTGGCAGAGATCTCAACGCGAGCGGTCGCAACCTTTCGCGACTGCCCGCACTGAGAAATCTCACCGGGAGGAGGTCTAGCGTGCGATTTTTTCTCCTGAGCACTTGCCAACTTAAAGTTGGTGAGCCGCTTGAGAGAAAAAACTCTGCTCTGCGTCACTTCGCTGAGTTTTTTGGAACTCCCCATGGAGCGCAGAGTGGGCAAAACTCTGCAAACTCCATCGACGGAGCGGAATTCTTCCCCACCCCTACACTTGACCTGAGTCAAACAAAGCTCCACCCTACACCAGTGCCTCAGCCTCCATACTCCTGGTCTCCAGTGCTTCCGGTGTCCTGCTGCTGTTCTAACCTTACACTACTCCTGCATTACTGGTGATGTTCTGATTTGCATGTTGCAGATAGGTTTTTACGGTCTTCTTTACAGGTCGGGCCTACTGACTGCCCTAAATATACAACCCTTTCTCTAGGCAGAACACTGCTGGGAGAGGTCCCTAATTCAACTTAAATATCAGCCAGTCCTCTCACTACCCTAATTACAATCTGTGGACATAAATAAAATAGCCCCAGTCATCTAAATTACTTTGCATTAGTCCTGATAATCTTCAGGGCCCCGGTCATAACGAAAAATAGTTCCATTTCTTGAGAGAGGTACATTTTAAATGGGGTTTGGGGAAGGGTCGCAATGTACCCTTTTATATTGGTTAAGTGAAGTCATTCTACTAACGTGGAAAATTGTGTTCCATCTGCGGTTTGCCGGTTCTAAAGCCAATATGGAAGCTCAAGTGGCTAAGATATCAGCTGAAGAGGCCTGCATCTTCAACCTGCAGGTGACAGACTCCATGCGGTTAGCATCTAAAAAGAGTTTTATCTTGCAGCTTGATTCAATTTTTGTATCTTGCAAAATTTCTATTAAGACCCATCAAAACCAACTTTCTGAATAAAACGTGTGACCTTCCAACCAGCGGTTTACTAAATCTCACAGCATGCTCCAAATACTAATAAAAATCTTTACGTATTATACCAAAAACTCGCTAGGTTTGTTGACCTGGATATAACTAGAAAACTTGTATTGTTCAGAGACAACCCTCTGTGTTTGTTTATCACCTTCATAAAACAACACACATAAGATTCATTTAATTCAACAAAATGTCTACTGTTTGGGACGAGCAGCTCTTATATAATATTTAGCTATAGGTACCCATGATGTATTGTGTTTCTATGATTTAACCCTGCTTATCGGCTTGACATATTGATCCTATACTGCATTGCTGTGTATGCACAAAGTACGTTTACCAAAGCATGACACAAACATATCATGAGAAATAACTGACCCAGATGTTGCCTAGCCATCTCGAGTTCAAATTATTTTATTGGGTTTTTGCAAAAAAGACAAAACAAAGAATGATACAATGTTGGTATATATACCAAATCACTACTTAACTCTAAAACACCCTTATTGTGGTATATGTATACCAAAAGTTTACAATTGTCATAGAGGCAATAGAAAAGGAGTGAATACAGAACAAACAAAGGCTACTTTCCAAAGCATTAGGCTTACTACGGCATCTATAAAATAAGAAATGGAATTACTAAATACTTTATAGGCAAGTAGTTATATAGTCATCAATTGGTCTCCATAACTGTTGAAGTGAAAATATATTTCTACACCTTCCCTTATAGGACAATTGGGCACCAGATCTAACAGAAGTAACGTAAGACCACCAAGCCTGGACTGATACTCCCCCAGCTGACTTCCAAACAGAGGTAATAGATTCGATGGTGATGGAAATAAAAAGATCAAAAAGTTTAGAATGGGAATCTGATAAGGTAGAAGATAATACATGAGATTTGCAAATAAGCATGCTATATGTGAGGTCCTCAGTGATAGGAAGTATTCTAACAATAATATTCCAAACATTCCTCCAGAACTGAAATATTACTGCCCGCTCAAAAAGAACATGCTTTAAAGTACCCTCATAATATTTGAAATGCCAACAAACTGGTGTATCAACAAGTTTAGCCTTATATAATTTATATGGAGTCCAGAAACAATTAAATAAATTAGTTTGAGATAATGATACAGGAAACCACCCTGAAATATTAGTAGTCCATATTCGCCTCCAATCATTTTAGGAAAAGTTCATTGAGAGTTCTGCATTCCAAAGAGTGGCTAAAAAGGTTAGATTAATTGCACTTGTATAATATTATCTGTTTGTAAAATTTGGAGACAGCATATTGAGAAGCTGAAAAGGCCTTAATACAGATTATCGAATCAAGAGTAGTAAACTTGGGGTAATACATCAAATACAAAGAATTTCATACTTAAGAGCTTCAGCATCCCGTAACATGAATTTAGTTTGCAATTCAGAGAATGGCAACAAAACCCCCTTCTCTTAAATATCCTGAAAGAAGAAAATACCAGCAGCTAGCCATAATTTCCAAAATTTGATAGTACAGTTGAACTTAAGTTTAGGATTGTGCCAAAGAGAAATCATCGTAGAATATGAAATGTGTGAAGAAATAGAAGCATCAAAGTCAGCAATAATCAATTTAGTGGATGCTATGATGGAGGAGGATTTAAGAAGTTTATTTGAATTGGACATAGACAAGAGTGAAGAAAGAGGGAATGGCGAAACTACATTTGGTTCTATCAATAGCAATTTAGGGGAATACCTAGGGTCCATACAAGTAAACCAAAGTGAACCTTGTTTTAGGATAAATGCTTTATGATATTTGAAACAATCAGGCAGACCAAATCCTCCATCAAGTTTGGAAAGTATGAGTTTGGCATGACAAATACGAGGTGGCTTATGATGCCAAAGAAATTTGGAAATAAGTTTATCCATTTTTTTTATAAAAGAAGAGAGGTAACTGTAAGGGGATCATAGATAAAGTGTAAAAAATATTAGGGGTAAGTACCATTTGACGGCCCCAAGTTTCCCCCACCATGATAAATGTAGTGGGGACCATTGGCGAATTTTATCTGTGATTTTAGTAATTAAAATTTCACAATTGAGTGTAATGGAATGTTTTAAAGAATGTGAAAAAAGTATACCTAAATATTTGAATTTCTCCTTCTGACAAATAATATCAGTATTATCCAGTATTGTAGGTGTGCAATGAACATTTAGGGGAAAGTATTCGGTTTTATGAGTATTCAAGGTATAACCAGAAACAATAGAATATTCATGTATAATATTTAAAACTGCAGCTATAGATGTGGCTGGATTACTAAGGTATAGTACGACATCATCTGAATAAGCAGACGTTTTAAGATTAATGTTAGCTAAATCTGTTCCTGTGATATCGTTGGAATTATGAATATGTGAGCGAAAAGGCTCAATTGCTAATTTAAAAAAAAGAGATGATAATGGGCATTCTTGTCGGGTTTCTCTAGAGAAAAAAATGAATTAGAGAACTGACTATTAATAAAAAGATGCGCCCAAGGGGTCCCATATAATGTTGAAACCATTTTTAAAAAATTATTACCAAAATTAAAAGATAGTGCTTGAAATAGAAATTGCCAATGAACTTTATCAAACGCTTTCCCAGCATCTAGAGCAAGAAGACCAACAGGAGAAGTAAAGGTAGAAGCATTATCAATGACATGAAATAAGAGTTGTGTGTTATTGACAGAGAATCTTTTTGTCATAAAACCACATTGATCTATGTGGATAAGGGAAGATAAAATACAAGCTAACCTAGTAGCTAAGATGTTTGCAAAAATGTTACAATCCTGGTTTATTAGGGAGATAGGGTGATAATTGTCAACCTTAGTGTGATCTTTATCTGGTTTAGGCAAAACTATAATTAAAGCTTCCATAAAGGAACCTCAGAGTAAGCAAGATTGGGTTAACGTAGTAAATAAATGATGTAAATGAGAGGTTTTATAAAATTCTGCAGGGATTCCATCAGGTCCAGGGGACTTTTGTGGTTTGAGCAAGTGAATTGCAGTCAAAAGTTCTTCTGCAGAGATAGGGCTATCTAATTTGGATTTAACAGATTGGGAAAGTTGTGGTAGATGAGCAGAAGTTTAAAAAGTGTCTATAACTTGATTATCAAGGAAATTTGAGTTGTCATATAATGATGAATAAAATTTAAGGAATTCATCAAGAATGTTGAAGTAGACACAATGGTACCATTATCCTCGTGTATAGCATGAATTAGATTTCTATCTTTTTTGATGCGAAGATAGTTAGCTAAAACTTTCCCCAACCCATTTGCATTAAAAGCAAATTTTGCTTTCTGATTAGCATATTGAATTCCAGCTCTTTTGCTTAGCATTAAATGATATTCATATTTAAGTTTTTGCAACGTGGTTTTAAAAGCAATATTTTGGGAAGAGATAAATAATTATTCAAATTTAGTAATTTGCTTTTGTAAAAGTAATAGTTTGGTGTTAAATGTCTTATTTTCATGGACCATTATAGAAATAACCACCCCTCTTAAATATGCCTTAAAAGCGTCCCATTTTATGAACGGGGAAGTTACACCATCAGGATTGAGGGAAAAATACTCTTGAATAGCTGCTAAAATTGTGCCCCTATGAACATCTTGAAGTACAATATCTACATTCATGCACCAAAGGGAGTGAGAAACATAAAAATGATTAACTTGCAGATGAAGTGAAATAATTGAGTGGTCAGAAATTTCAATGTTTCCAATGGAAGGTTGAGTTATAGATTTCACCAAATCTCTAGATACTAACAAATAATGTAAGCGTGAGTGAGAGTTATGGGGATTGGAGAAAAAGTTGAAGTCTTTCTGAGTGGGGAAATTCAGTCTCCAAATGTCAACAAGCTTAGAGTTTTTAAATAAAGTTTTGAGGAAGTGAAATGCCTTTGGAGGTGAAACTTCAGTAGAGGAAAGCCTATTTAAAAGGGCGTCACTTAATCAAATTAGAATCTCCACCCAAGAAATTAGGGTCATCTGCCATTGGACCATAAATATTGATTAAGTGTAGAATTGTATTTCCAAGTTTCACTTTAACCAAAAGAAATCGGCCATCGGAGTGAGATCGTTTATCTAAAATTTCCAATTTAAGATTTTGAAAAAAAAGAATAGCCACACAACTTTTTTTACCTAATGCTGGAGAAGAGATAATCATATCCACCCATTTCTTTTGCATGTATGCTAAGATGTTGTCATCAACTTGCGTGTCAGCTTTATGCCTAAATAGGTAATCTAAAATCTTCAAATGCTTAACTGGATGTCGTAAACCCTTAACATTCAAGGAACAATTTTAATTCTGTGAGCAGTATCCGTAGGTGAAGTAGTGAAACAGAGAGGAAAGATAGAGAACAGAACGAAGAGATAAATAAGATATGAAAGAAGAAGCAGGAGAGACCAATGAATTAGCTGTAAAAACAAAGAAAAACATAAAACAAAGAACACATACATATAAAACAGTGAAGAACATAAATAAAAATTGATGAGACACACATGTGCATGCGAGAAGAAAAACTAAAGGAGAAAGAGAGACACCCGTATTAGGAAGAATATCAAATACAATAACAGGAATAATAAAAACCTATAATGCGTGTCACACATGAACTCCCAACAGTTAATATAGTAAGCAATAATATGGTCAAAACATTTTCAATTTGAAGAGTCATGCATATCCATTGAGAGAGGAAAGTGGTTATCTAGAAAAGCTTGAAGGTCTTACAGATGGTGAAATGCCTTGGAAATGTCATCTTTCCAAATACGCATGGTGGATGGATCAAAGAGCCCATATTTGAAGCCGGAATTTTTCAGTCGTGGTCTCAAAGCTGCAAAATGTTGTTGAATGGCGATGATCTCCTTAGCAAAATCCTGATGAATGAAGATTTTAGTGCCATTAACCAGGAGAGAAGGAATTTCGCGAGCTGCTTTCTGAATAAGGATGAGAAGCGAGGACGAAGAACCTTGAAAATGACTTGACAAGGTTTGGTTTGGCCAGGTTTACGATGAGATGGAATACGATGTGCTTTATCAATCTCAAATTTTTCTGAAAACTTCAGGTTTAATAAACTAGCCAATAGGTTCTCAAGGTAGCGTCTTCAGTCATTCCCTTCTATATCTTCAGGCAAATTAAAAATGTGCAAGTTATGTTGCCTATTTCTATTTTCTAACTCCAGCAATCTAGTACTGATAGAGGGAATTTTTGTGACTAGCGCCATTAGCTTATCCGTTTTTGTTATAATGTCATTTATTTTAATTTCATTATCCGCAACCTTCATTGAAAGACCTGCCATATCTTTACGTATATTTTAAATTTCCATGGCAATACTGTCTGTATTTGACCCGACAGCTTGCAGTTCCTCCAAAATGGTAGTAAGGGAGGGTTCTGATGCATCCACCATTTTAAACTTAACAGGTGGAGATGTTGTCTGTTTACGCTTATGCATTGACGAAGTTGAAGCTTTGCTTTCCATATTCAATAAAATTGTATAAATATATATGTGAACCAGCAAATAAAAGCAGAAATGTACATGAATATGCCAAACCAGTTCAATAATGAAGGAAATCTCCAGGTGCAGCAGCTAAAATCAACAGTGGGAGGATTTCCAGGCCGAAGCCGTGCCCTTTCCAGACGAAAACTCTGCCTTCCTGACAGGAACTCCCAAAGTGGAGCTGAAAGCCTCTGTGGAAGAGAAGCTTGGTGCCAGAGAAGACCTGAATCAGTCAAAGCCACCAAACAAAACCAAAAAGCTTCCCACCACAAGCAGGTAAATATTATAGCGTACAGGAGCCAAATTGTCATGTTAAACCGGCATAAAAACCTTGTCGTTAGGACGGGCGTGCGGGAATTTAGCAGCAAGCCGCCATTTTGAATCACACGCTCGCTCGTCTCTCTGCCTAGCCATCTCAATGCTTAGACTGAAGCATAATTATACGCAATTAAATAGAAGTGGAGCGTTTACTCATTTAGAATGAAACACCACCTTATATTGAACAGAAACCACACACACACCTTCATGTATGTCATGATATAGACATTTTACTTTTATACATGAAAGGCCTGTTTTGAATTTTAGAGCACATATCACGGTTTAAGGATGAAACCATGAACGCACACTCATCCCTCTGTAGTGCTGTATCTCATAATCTAGAAGCCTGAACAGTTTAGAGGCACTAACTTGCAGTGTCCCCCGCCCAAGCACCTCCTGACATCCCAGAATACTATGGCAAACAGCTAAGTGCACCATAAAGACAGAAATCATGCCCCAATATGCCAGCTCAGTCTTATCAGTCAACCTACACTCTAGGTTGTAAATGTATATTTCTCAGAAAGATGCACTCCAGAGTTTCATTACAAATGGCGGTAGCCAGACTGCTTTATTTTGCTTAACAAATTTCCCCACCAGGATTATCCTGTTCTTGCTGGCAAATATGGCAGAGATTATTCCCAATTCTAATTTTTACCAAACTATTTTAAAGATCCTTCAACTAGTTGAAAGTGCTTGCGCCACATCTGATCAGCTGTGTAGATACTCACAGTGACAGCCCCCATGCAATTGATCGTTAATAGCAACAGTATTGTTAGGATTGTAATTGTCATCCATCCAATTTTCTATCATTATTGTAGCATCAGTAGAATCAAAAGAGTAATTATCTATGCAATGGTTTTTATCTTTTGTTGTCGCCACAAGAAGGCAATAGATTACAAAATATAAGGTAACTGGAAAGTTGCTGGATTTTGAAACTATGTGAGATTGATTCTAGGCTTAGTGGAGACCTGCCGTCAAATGAGTTTTTAGCAGAAATAAGATGTGATAGTAGACTGTTTTATTGTTCCTACAGAGCTGACACAACAACCTCATAAAATACAGGGAAAAGACAGATTCTCATTTTCTTAGGACAAATCTGCTAAATATTAGCTCCAAATTAGACTAGTATTAAAATTGTAACCCTGATTGCTCTGTGTGCTTGTTCCCTCTAATTCTGTCGCAAAGTCTCCTGCGCACAGTGCTACAAAAGTTCCTGCATTAACGAAGAGGGCAAATTACCCTGTGAGTAGGTGTCAGGGCACAGTGGGAGTATGTGTAGAAATGCTCAAAGCAGGTTTTGGGTGCTTTTGCCTTGCGGCTCCGCACGGAAGGTGGTGAGTGGCGGTTATGGTGGCAATTCAACACTCCCAGACTCATCCTTGCTGTAGATTCTACCTACCTCCAGGTTTAAGAAGATAGAGTGAGCCTAGGAGATGGCCTTGTGATTCACTCTGGATTGCAAATTGACAGTTGCATGGGCTTGCCTTGTTCGTGTTTCACATCAGGCATTTACTCCCTCAGATTTGTTGTATTGCTCCTTGTCAATGTGTTGTTTTTTCAGGTAATATCCTGGTTCTGACTCTCAAGCCTGCTGTGTGTGTGAATTCCTACTTACTTTCTTACTATTTGTAAGTAGTGAATCCTAGTTGGTCCTCAGGCCAAGAATGCCTATTCCATGATGTGATCACTTTTTTATTGAAGATATTCCTGTGTATGTGTTGGTAAGACAGCCATGATTTGAGCCCTTTTTACAAGTGCCTGACTTGGAAGGGGATTACCATTGCACTTTTTAAAAACCAATACAACCTGGATGGGAATTTAAAAGGTGCAATAATTACCGCCTTTACAAGTTGTGCTCTTTAAAATGGGGCAGAACAGGCAGATTTTGGTGCTTTGTGCACCAAAATGCTCATGTACCGGCATTTACCATTCATTTTCCTTGGTAAAAGTTGGCAGATTTCAGCTGCTGAAATTTACATCAGGAAAATTGTGAGGCTTGTGGTAACTACTACAAAACTTCTATTCCCGTTTCCTGCGGAAACAGTAATTTGCAGTTAGGACAGGAAATGGAAAATAATTGGCCACTCATAATGAGGGCTTTGATGCCATGCACTAATTCCAACTTACTTCCATTAGGATTCTCCTCATGGTGATTTGTTCCCTCCAGGTGCTCAAGTAACACTGGGCACTTCTCTCTCCTCCCTCTTCCCCATGCTTCCCACTGTTGTCTTTTACAGTTAATTAGTCTGGAAAAAAGTTATATTAAAAAAACATTAAAAAAAAATATCTTTACCATGAATTCTGTAGTATAATGTAATAATTATAATTTCACAGAGAGCATCCACTTCAACGTGCTATAAGTTGAAATTGTGGAAGTATGTAGAGGTTGCTATGCAATTATTTAGTGATCCATGCTTGTTTTTGTAGAAATAAATTGTTATCCTGCAGTTGTACATTGACATCCAATAAAGAATAGGTTTGTGATTTCCTAGGGGAGTAATTAAGGAGGTACTCCAGGTTTGGTAATAGGGAAGCTGGAAAGCCACCCAGGCCTGGAGCTTTTTCTGGATTTCATCTTTTTAATAGCATTTATGATTTTATCTAAGGAGAGCGGACATTCTAGAGATTGTTTTGCCTCTTCATCTAATGTGGTAATATTAATTTTGTTGAGATATTCCAAGCATGTTTCATAGGGTGTATTATTGCTTTGGAGTACAGGGTGTGATAGAAGTGTTTGAAAGTGTCCAGAATATCTTTCTCACTCGTTAAGAGGATGCCGTGTTTGTTTGTGTTAGAGGTTATTCTTGTTTTCTGATGGTTCTGTTTTAGATAAGAGGCTAGAACTGTGCCGACTTTATTTTGTCTACTGAAGATGATGCCTTTATATCTTTGGACTATTAAGTGTGCTTTGTTGCTTAAGATCTTATTGTATTCCATTTTAATTTGGTGATTGTGTTTAACTGTGCTTTGTCTTTGGATTGTTTGAAGTCTTTTGCTGGTGTTTTGATTTTGGGTTCTAGTTGGTCTAGGGCTTTATTATCTAGTTTGTTTTTCTTAGTCATAAGTTTAATTACATGCCCCCGTGTGGTACTTTCTAGAGCATCCCAGACTATTGGGGGATTAAGTCCGGAGAATCTGTTAAATTCTATGTATTTTTCAATTTCATTTTTAATTATTTCCTTAAAGGTAGGATCCTCCGTAAGAAGGTCGTTCATTCTCCATGTTTTGGTTCTTGTTGTGTTGCAGGAAATATCACATAGGAGGGAAATACAAGCATGATCTGAAACAAGGATATAATCTATTCGGGAGAAAGAGCTGTGTGGGTAGGAGAAAGAGTTCTTTCCCTTTGGGTTGAATAGTCTCCAGATATCTTTTAGTTTAAGAGAACTGCATATATTTAGCATCTGTTTGTGAGACTGGTTGGATTTGAATTGGCAGGCAGATTTTCTATCCAGGATGGCATCCCACGGTAAGTTAAAGTCCCCTCCTAAGATGAATCTGCATTGAGGAGGAGGATTGATAGTTTTTTGTTGAGGTTCTCCCAGAATGCCAGGTTGTCGTAATTAGGGGCATAAATGTTTGACTCTAATCTCAAGTTTTGTCTTTCTGTAACTTGGTGAAGAACCACTTGCCTTCAGGGTCAGCTTCTGAGGTCGAGAAAATAAGGCCATAGGATTTGGAGAGGAGGGTAATTAAACCATTTTTTTGGTAAAGGGTGGTGCACATAAGTCTCAAACCCATTCTTTCTTAGGGAGAATGCCACTTTGGTTTCATGTAGGAGTATAAGGTCTCCCTTAAGCATGTGGTTGTAGTCTAGGGTTTTTCACGTTTTGATGGGGGGTTTAGTCCCTTCACATTTAGGGAGAGTGCTTTTATGTTGTGCAACGTAGTTAGATATGGTTCATAGCGTCAATGTCCAAGGCTGGTTGCTTGCGGGTGCTAGGTGGTGCATTGGGAGTGGGTTTGAGAGGGGGAGGGAGGAGAGTGGGGAAGGGTTGGGGGTAAGGGAAAGTGGTTGAGGAGAGGGTTAGAGAGAAGGGAGATGAAAGAGAAAGATATAGAATAGAACAGTAGGAAATAAGAAAAGATGGAGAGCGCATAGAGTAAGAGAAGTAGGTACTGTAGAGATGGTCTGCAGAGTAAGAGCATGTGTACAAGAACCCAAAAGGGGTACATAAGAGGACCTATCTGAGGGTGGGTGGTGGGGGCCACCAGCGGTCGAGCCTAAGTTCCAGAGATCCTTTGTTGCCACGTCCTTTGGTAGTTTAAAAAGTGTACTAGATGTCTATGGCTGTTTTCGGGTGAGATGTGTGTGTGTTAAGAAATAGGTGGTTGATGTGCTCAACGTCGGTTCAGTGGGGGCCTGCCAATCCCAGTATCATAGTGTAGTAAGTGAGGTAGCTTGATTGTCATAATACCTTTTGGGGTGTTGGTGTGTATACCCATTTGTGTGTGCCAGAAACAATATATTTAACCTAATGTTATAGTCATGTAGAACATTTTGTTCATTTGAACGATTTGTAGTACGATCAAGGTGATGAGATGAGTGTGATGCCTCAGGGGACAGAACCCTTGTTCTGAGCTGTTTAATTCCAACCAAAATAATTGTTTTTTAATGATGCAGTTCAGCAGACTACATGTCTAGAACTGGCAAAATTACAGACTTCTATGACCCTAACATTCCTTTCGTTGCCTGATTTGATAATTGGCAACATCTCTCAAATTACACCGAAGAACAACTAAATAGTATGTTGCAGAATAGTAAATTTAACTCCACACTTTCAGGTCCTAACTGGTGGTTATTTTGGCCAGTGGACACAAATGGTTGTTATGCTAATTTTTTTAAATTCCAAACCGGGGTTTAAGACAAGCAGACCCGACCCCCATTAATCCCACTCCAGGCATTCAGGTATTGTCACCACCTACTTGGTAGGGAAACTGTGCCAACAATAGTTGGAACATTCCACACTGTCTGCAGTACAACAACATCTTAATCTTCTTTCAGAAGACATGGACCTATCTGATTTTCTATTGTGTCCTAAGTCTCCACATTCAAAAGGATTTATTTATGCCACCTATAATGAAATTATCAGAAATGGAAGCTGCTGCTCGATTAAGACAAATTTATCAAGATAATATGGATAAAGTAATTGCTGTTGTTGATAATAGTATTAATACTTTGTCTTCTTGCATGTACATCTTGAGCATTGCGTCATCTGTTATTGATAATTTGTACAGTGACATGTCTTCATAGTACCATGGACAAAGTCATCTTAGATATTTCGTGCAGTTTAGGTGGACACTTCAGGTCCTCAAAAGTGGTTGCGTACTATGGTGTTACCTTAATTCAACACAGCTATTCTTCCGTTCAATCTGACATGCAAAAAATGACTCATGCCAAAAAAGATACTACATACACAATGTTACATCTCGAGAAGTTAGATCAGCTCCTATTCACAATAGCAGAAACAACATCCGCAGTGTGGCTGATACATGATGTAATATATTTGCCAATTTCAACATTCCAGTTCACAGCTTGCATGAAACATTTCCCGGTGGGTAAATATGAAATCCTAGGGGGAGCTTTATTCATGAGTTATGATCACTCCCATTTTCTTATCCAGGTGAGCGGGCCGAGAAAGAGGCCTTTCTTATTGAAAAGGAATGTGACTCTTCTGTTGGTCACTCACTTGTCTGTAAACACGTTACCATTCACAATGTTTCAGTAGCGAACTTGGCCTGTTATCTAAAAAGAAAAACACAACCCCTTCAATTCTCCCCCTCATTACTGTGCTTTCATTGAAGCTATTTAATGTTAAGCGACCAAGACTGCTGCTGCTTGAAGACCGGGATCCTGTATACTTTATCGGTCTCCCAGATGGTGACCTGCTGCAATAATGTCCTTTTTCCCCCTACGCATAAGGTCTCAGATGCTACATTGTGGCCTTAAATCCCAACTTTAAGGCAGATTTTAACAAGCTAAAGCCGACTCAAAGCTGTATTGTTTCAAAAGGATGTGACATTACACTTCGGTGAGCTAGTGCACCAAACATTTAATGCTTCCAACACTGCTGAAATTGCACACTTTTTGAAAATAATCGGAACTGGCTTGGTCAGTACCTTCCAACACATTTTTTGAGCAATATCAGAATGTATGTATTCATTTCTAGTGTGTTTGGAGGCACACCCTTGCTGTTATTCCTCATTTGCAGCATTTTGATTCTATTTTTACTACTTCACAAATGGAGGTTCCGTTTCGAAGCCCATTGGTACTGGAACTACCTCTGGTCCATCTGTGCAGAGAGTGCATAATACGACTCTTTGGAGTCCCTTTGCTCCAGGAACTGATCAGTGACTGGTCATTTTCATTCCGACCTGCCTGGATCACCTGCGTACAGCCCGTGTTTCATTGCCTATGTGGCCTCTTTGAATGGGCCCTGGATATCTGCTTGGCTCTGCATTTGCTTGTTCCTGTGGACATAAACCTGTTGATGAGTCTGATATTGATCCATTTTTTGAGTTGTCCCATGAACTTACAGCTACTTCAAGATGCCTGGTACGAGCCCCTTCCCTTGGGGGAGATGAGTACTTCAGCACACGGAACGCCGAAATCGACTCTAATAACATGTATGCAGGTTGCCCGGCTACTTCCTCAGCATCAGCTGATAACGAGGATCATATCTGTTCTTTGGAGCTCTTCAACTGGGCTGTTGTGGAATCATCATCTGCGGAGATGGAATCTGTTCTGGATTCACTAACCATTGATTTTGTGGAAGCAGTCTTGGGTGCCTCCGGCTCACTTTAATTTGAGCACATTTTCAAAATAATCAGGTTATTTTTTTATTATGATTATAATTGTTTTGTTTAACATATCGTATTGAATTCACTTAGCTTGTGCTTGTTTTTATTTTTTCTTAGTCGCTAAGTTTCGATCAAGGAGGGGTGTAGTATTTCCCCCTCTGGGCCCACTTTGGTTCTCCCTTGGTTACACATATTAGCAGCTGTAGGATGTCTTTGCTTTGCACAGTCACACATAATACATTTGTTTTTGTGACATGATATTATTTTAGCATGCTATGAACATCATTTGATATTCAGTGACTCTTCTTGGGATTTAGTCTGAAAATTTTGTACAAGGTAGAACAACATGGAGTACTGTTTTTCTTGTGCTCGGTCAGCAACATCTACTAAAGTTTTTAGACATAACACGGTAGCACAGCTGCAGGTTTTCTAACACAACAGTTTCCATTTTAGAAACTGTTTATCGACAACTGGGAGGTTAGAGGGGAGAATTCCAGCAGAGGGATCAGTCTTGGAACACAGGCAGTAGCCTTGTGTAAACTGA